>CM053770.1:119808681-119835540 GCA_028658325.1 Potorous gilbertii | reverse complement strand
TCCACCATGTTGGCTCAATTTAAGTCTTTTTAATTAGCAAAAATCTCTGCCTCTCTTTACCACCCCTTCCTCTAATTGAGAAAGAAGAGAAATAAAACCCTGTTACAAATATGTGTAGTTAAGCAAAACAAATTCTCTTACTTACCTTGTCCAAAAATGTGCATATTTCCTTCTACATTCTGTCATTCACCTCTTTATCAGTCAGTAAAGGAGGTCAGTAGAATATTTCATCATATGTCCTCTGAAATCATGATTGGTAATTACACTGATCAAAGTTCTTAAATCTTTCTCTTTAAAATATTTTTAAATTTAATTTATTTTTTTTGTTACATTTTGAGCTCTGAATCTTCTCTTTCCATCCCTCCCAAGGCCACCATTTGTTATAGATATATATGTGGAGCTATTTAATACATACTTCAACATGCCAGTTCTTTCTCTGGAGGTAGATAGCATTTTCCTTGAGAGGTCCTTTGTCGTTGACTTAGGTATTCATAATCCTCAGAATAGCTTAGTCATTCACAGTTAACAGTGGTATATACAATATTCTCTTGGTTCTGCTTATATTACTCTGTATAATGTCATGTAAGTCTTTCTATGTTACTGTAAAAATCAGCCTGCTGCTCATTTCTTATAGCATAACAATAATCCATCACAACAATTTACTCAGACACTCCGTGATTGATGAGCATCCCCTCAATTTCCATTTCCTTGATTCCACAAAGAGAGTTGCTATAAATATCTTAGAAAACATCCCTGATCACCTTGGGAAACAGACCTAATAGTGATTTTGCTGGGTCAGAGGGTATGTATAGTTTCTAACTTTTGGAGTATAATTCCAGATTGTTGTCCAAAATCATTGGGTCCGCTCACAGTTCCACTAACAGTATATTAGTATCCCAGTTTTTCCACATCCCTTCTAGCATTTGTCATTTTCCCCTTTATCCAATCAGATCGGTGTGAGATGGTACCTCAGTGTTGTTTAATTTGCATTTTTCTAATTAACAACGATTTCGAACATTTTTTCATACGACTATATAACTTTGATTTCTTCCAAAGACTTCCTTTTTAATCTTCTGACCATTTATCAAATGAGAAATGACTGATATTCATATACATTTGACTCACTTCTCTAGATATTTGAGATATGAAGCCTTTATTTGAGAAACTGTCTATAAAATTTGCCCCAAATTTTTACTTTCCTTCTAATCTTGGTTACATTGGTTTTATTTACATAAAACTTATTTAATTTATTATAAAAATTATTCATTTTACATCCCATAATGCTGTTTATTCATAAATTCTTCTATCCATAAATCTTATAGGTAATGTTTGATGTTCCAATTTATTTATTATATCTCCTTTTATGTCTATGTCTTGTATCCATTTTGACCTTAGTTTGGTAAATGGTGTAAGATATTCTTCTATACCTAGTTTCTGTCAGACTGTTTTCTAGTTTTCCCAACAATTTTCCCCAAATAATGAATTTTTATTCCCAAAATTTAAACTTTACATTGATCAAAAAACAAGGTTACTGTAATCATTTACTGCTGTGTATTATATACCTACTCTATTCCACTAATCTCCCATTTGATTTTGTAGCTAGTACCAGGTAATTTTGATAATTAGTGCCTTATAAGATCTGGTACTGCTAGACCTCCCTTCTTTACATTTTTAATTTATGCAATAAAACAAGTATTTCTATAAAATAATATAAGAAAAAGATGATTACACATGAAACTGCAAAGCTATTATGTACAGTTTGCTATTCCTCTTATGTAATAAAGTTGTCATCTAAATTTCTTTTTTCCCTTTTTTCCTTCTCTTATGTCTACCTACCCTAGAAATGGCTACCATTAGACAATACATAGATAATATATACACATATGCAAAATCATTCTGTGCATACTTCTATTTATCAATTCTTTCTCTGGATGCAGATAGTGTCTTCCTTCATATGTCCTTTGAAGTTAATTTGGGATTTATAATAGTAAAAATGATTTACTCATTTAAAGTTATTCTAAAAACTATATTGCTGTTACTGAATACAATGTCCCCTTGGGTCTTCTCATTTTGCCCTGCATTATTTTATGCAAGTGTCTCCATTCTTTTTTCTAAAATCATCAGGCTCATCATTTCCTATAGAACGGTAGTATTCCATCACAATCATATACTACATCTTGTTCAGCCATTCCTCAACTGATAGGCATCCTCTCAATTTTCAGTTCTTTTCCCCTACAAAGAGAGCTGCTATAAATATTTCTGAGAAATGTTTCTGAAAGTTTCTTTTCCTTTTCCCCAATCATCTTTGGAAATAGAACTAGAAGTGGTATTGCTGGATCAAAGGGTCTAGGCAATTTAATAACTCTTTATGCATAATTCCAGATGTTCTCCACAGTGGTTGGATCAGTTCACAATTCCAACAATGAATGTATCCCAATTTTTCCACATCCCTTCCAATATTTGTCATTTCCCCCTTCTGTCAATTTAGACAGTCTGATAAGTATAAAATGATATTTAAAGATTGTCCAATTTAAGTTTTTCTAAATTCTTTATATTTATTCCTTTGATATTCATGACTTTTTGTTCTTCCAAATGAATTTTGTAGTTATTTTTTTCTAGCTGAATAAAATACTTTTTAGGTCATTTAATTGGCATGGCACTGAATAATCAGCTTTGTTTATGTAGGCATGGTTCACCCATGAAAATTAATATTTCCCCAGTTATTTATATGTGACTTTGTATAAAAAAAGCATTTTATAATTATGTTCATATAATTCTTGAATTGGTCTTGGCACTCTGAGGTGTTTTATATTGACTGTGTTTAATTTAAATGACATGTCTCTTACTATCTCTTCTTGCAGGTCTTTGTTGATGATATATAGAAGTACTAATAATTTCTATGGTTTATTTCATATTCCACTACTTTGCTAAAATTATTAACGGCTTCAACTAGTTTTTAGTTTAATTTCTAGGATTTTCCAAGTACGCTATTGGATCATCTGCAAAAGAAAAAGTTTTATTTCCTAATTGTCCATTCTAATTCCTTCAGTTTCTTTTTCTTCTCTTATTCCTATTGATAACATTTGTAGTATAACATTGAATATTACTGGGAATAATGGACAGCCTTATTTCATTCCTGATGTTATTGGGAAGGCTTTTAGGTTATCTACATTATAGGTAATGCTTGCTGATGATTTTAATTAAGTTCTTCTCATCACTTTAAGGAAAAATTCATTTATACCCATGCTTTCAAATGTTTTTTTTAAAATTGGAATGAGTTTTATATATTTTGTCCAAAGTCTTTTCCATATCTTTTGATATAATCATGACTTTTGCTATTTTTGTTATTGATATAATCAGTTGTGTTATTAGTTTCCTTATATTGAACCAATCCTGAATTCCTGGTATTAGTCTCCACAGTCACAATGTTTAATCTTTATGGTATGTTGCTATAGTCTCCTGGCTAGTATTTTATTTAGGATTTTTGTACCCATATTCATTAGTGAAATTGGTCTATAATTTTCTTTCTCTGATTTTGCTCTTCCTGGTTTAGGCATCAGCACCATCCTTTTTTCATAAAAGAAGTTTGGGAGGACTCCTGCTTTGCTTATTATTTCAAGTAATTTATTTAATATTGGAATTAGTTATCTTTAAATATTTACTATAATTCACTTGTAAATCTGTCTGGTTCTGATGCTTCTTAGAAAGCTCAATTCCTTTTTCTAAAATTTCTCTTCAGTTTATTTTTCTAATATAGGTTTATTTAGATATTCTCTTTCCTCTTCTGTTAATGTGTTGTAAGTTTTGGTCCATTTGCTTAAATTCTTAATTTTATTGGCATATATTATTGGGCAAAATAACTCCTAATGCTTTAGTTTCATCTTCATCATCAGGGGATAACCCCTTTTCAGTTTTCAAATGTTCCTCCCCTTGTAGTAAAGAAATGTTGTGTAGCAGAACTAACAACAGTTGTATTTCATGGCACATGTAACATTTCCTACACATGGTCTTTCCTATCATTCCAGTGAAAATTCTTCACCTCTTCTCCAGGGCCATGATAGTCATTGCAATTACACTGTATTGGACTTCATTTTAGTAAGGCTTTTTCAAGTGCCTGATTACAGTCACATGCACATGCATGGTAGTACACATTCACATAATATTGTTGTGTTTATCATTTTCCTCATTCTACTTCAGTCTGCACTTAGTCCATGCAGATCTCCCTATGTTCCTTAAAATTCTTACAATTGTCTTTTAGATGCACATTCATATTTCACAATTTGTTTGACCATTCTCTATTCTGTGGGGATCTATTTTGTTTCCATCTATTTTATTTTTTTGTATTTGTTTTTGCCACAAAGGTACTGGTGTGTATTGTACTTGATTACTGTTTTTTATTTTACTGATGTGGAGAATGGGAGCTATGTACCAGGGGCTGGAATCTCTTGAACAAGTATGTGACTTCTTTTTAACATAATTTTCAAGGGACTTTCAAAAACGACTTGACCAGTGCTTATCTTCTGTAACCCTACACATATTGACTATTTCATCCTTGGTCATATTTGTCATGTTGCTAAGTATGAGGTGAAACTTCAGAGGTGCTTCAATTTGCATTTCTCTAAATATTATTAATTGGGAGTAATTTGTGCATATTGTTGACAATTTTAGATTCTTCTGAGAACTCTTTATTCATATTCTTTAGCTGTTTATCTATTGGAAATTACCCTTTTTGCAAATTTCTCAAATCTTAGACATAAGACTCTAATGAGAGATAGCTGATTTAATTGTTTTTTAAATTTACCATTTTTCTTATTCTAGGCACACTGATTTTGTACAAAAGCTTTTAAATGCTGTGTAAGCTAAAATTGTCAATTTCTCATTTGGGTTCCCTAAACTTGACTTTGTTAAAAATTACCTCTCTGGACATAGTTATAAAATATACCTCGTACCATTTTACTCTACTTTTTATATAATAGTTTGTATTCAAGTTGTTCATCTGTTTGGAATTTATAGTGTCACATGATGTTGTAAGATGTAAGATGCTGATGTTCTTAACTACTTCCTAATTTTTCAAGCAGTTCTTGTTGAACAGAGAGGCCTTCCTTATGTTATTTTATGTTCTTAGATTTATCAAAGATTGAGAGTGTGGTTATTTTGTATTCTTGATTATCAAGACTATTCCACTAAGCTATTTAAGTTTTTTAAAGTACTCAAGAGGTTTTTTTTTTAAAAAAAGTATGCACACAAGTGAATCTTTTAAGTATGACTTTTTTAAAAAAATATACAATCTTGTGCTTTCTTTGGCAGCACTTATACTAAAATTGGAACAATACAGAAAAGCTTAGTGTGGCTCCTGCACAAGGATGACATGCAAATTTGTGAATCATTCCATGTTTTAAAAATACTGTTAAGTGGGGGAGAAAAGAAAAGAAAAAATAGGCCAAGATCCTCAATGAAGCTTATTAAAATGTATACAATCATTCAAGGTTTTCCTACTTATCTGTGATTCCTTCTCTTTCATATATTTAAAATAAAAGATGGTTAAATGGCCTTCTTTTCTTTCCTTTTCTTTCCATTTTTCCATTCCCTCTTTCCATTCTTGGGTTTTGTTTTTGCCATATCCTTTTCCTACCAAATTTCTCCCTTCATCCTACCCCATTGGGAAAAAATAGAAAAACACAGAAATTGTAACAAATATGAAAAGTCAAGTAAAACAAATTCCTACGTTGGCCATACTTGAAAATATATGCCTTATATTCTACAATTTGAGTCCAAGACTTTTCTATCAGTAGATGGATCATATTTATTAGTCCTCTGGAATCATCAGTCATTGCATTGATCAGTTAGATCTTTCCAATATTGCTTGTCCTATGAGTGTGATATATTGTTATATAAAATCATTCTCCCAATTCTGTCCACTTTAACTGACATCAGAAAAGTGGTCCAAGGTTTCTCTGATATTGTCCATCTCATAATTTCTTATGGCACAGTAATATTCCATTACATTCATATACCATAATCTGTCTATCCATTTCCCAGTTGATGGGTACTCCCTTGGTATCCAGTTCTTTGCTACTACAAAAGAGCTAATCTGAGTAATTTTGTGCGTATGGTTGTTTTTTCCTCTTTCTTTAATCCATTTATCATATAGGCCTAGTATTGACATTGTGGAATCAAAAGGTGTTCCCAATTTAGTGACTTTGGGCATGTCACTACAGACTGCTCTACAGAAAAGCTGGGCCAATTTACCTCTCTACAAACAATGCATTATTATATATGTTTTCTAGCAGCCCATCCAATAATTGTCATTCTTTCTTTCTAAATTTTTTAAGGGGGGAGGGTGTCATTTTTGCCAAACTACTACACCCAACAGTTTTGATAATGAACGCATCAGATCCAGAAGAGCTGTTTCCCCCTTCATTTTAGCAACAGTACACAAGTCATTAAGTTTTTATAATTGTCCTATAGAGGTCATGTAAATTTCTTTTTTGCAGTTTTATCTTTTATGCTAATAAGATTAAATTGAATGGAGATAAATATAAAATTTTGTGCTTGGTTTCAAAAATTGAACTTACAAATACAAGATTCAGAGGGATATGGTTAGGTAGCAATTTGTTTATGGCAGCCCTTTTATACAATATATATAGCCATCTCAGGATCCACCAGAAATACAAGTTTTGGAATAGGGACTCCTCAGAGGTCTTTGTATAGAGGCATTTGAGAGAAAGACTGCTAAAGAAGAACAAAAGATGCTTAAAATGGCTCTTTCCTTCCCTCTTTCCTTTCTTGTTTTTTTTTTTTTTTTGGTCATATCCCTTCTCTCAACTCTCTCCCATTCCACCCCCATTGCAAAGGACAGATTTTACATTTCTGCCTTTTTAGAACACCATTTATAATTTCTTTTTGCCCTACTATACTATAAACTCCCACAAATGTACTGTGATGCCAGTAAATATGAACACTTTACCATTCTCATTTGTGCAATACTATCAGTTTTTCCAACACTTTGTTGAGCTCCATTATGCTTATGCCTCTGATCAACCCATACAATTCCATAAGATGCATAACAAAGTCTCAAGCAACTACTGGCCATGTCTTTCTAGAATTCAATTAGTTTTTCCTAAATGTAGATGCTTTGCCGTTTGGTGCATGTGGGTTTAATAGTGTTTCATTGTCTGTGATGCCTTTAAGCACAACATAGTATTTTTGTTTCTCTTGACATCCTGAATTTACCTTGTTGGATTATGTGATATCACCATAGCATTTCCTGCTTTCTTGGAATTCTCCAGCACAGTACATTTTGTTCTTGCATATATTCTTCACTCTGTATGTATTTTTATTTTTAAATGTATATTTGAATGCTACAAATTGTATTTTTTTCTTAACTGTTCTGTTATTTACTTTTATTTTATCATGGAATTTAATATATTTCCATATATAATTGTAATTTTTAAGTCTCTGTTTTCATCCATTGTTATTTTTATTGATTTTTCCTTTTTTTCTTTTAAAGCCAGCATGTTACATTAATTTTGCTTACACTAATATGATCCTAATCTCTTCCCACACATTCTCCTCTGACTCATTTTACCCTGTCTTTTCTCAAGTTTCTTGAATTAACTTTTATAATGACTTTCTCATTCCTTCTTTTTCTCTATTTATTCTTTTCTTTTCCAGGTTAGATAAAACTGTGTAAGTTTAGAATCTTTTCTTTTCCCATCACATTCTCTCACTATCCACTTTCTCGAATAACATTGATTTGTGCTACCATTTTCCAAGAAGTACTAGTTCATTTCATTCCCTTTCTCATTTCTTTCCTGCTTTAGGCCATTCTGAAAGCTAGGCTACTATTCATAGGTGTCACATTTAAACATTCTATCTTTATTCTATGTTTCTTGTACATACTAGGACTTCTAGAAGACAAAAACTGTGTTCTTTCCTCTACCCAATTCTTCTATTAGTCCAAATGAAGATTCTGCCCTCATTCATTCTTTCACCTTTTTTTTAATGTTTCTTTTTTGAGGAGCCTTCTTTTGAAGAGCCTCATGTCTAGGAAAAGGCATTGTGGTAGGATGGAAGATCTTCTTTCCTATGCCTCTCCTGGGACTGTTCCTTTGTATATTTTCAAGCCTTTTCAATATTTGCTACATTTACCAGTCCTTTTCTTCTAGTCATGTCTTCAGAGGTGTATTTCTTCTTTTGAGGGCTATCGTAGATATACCTCCCAAATTCTTTGTATCATGTGTAACAGGAGCTGGTCTGAGGCCCTGGATTTGAATCCCTGAATTTGAATCCCTGAATTTGAATCACTCCCTCTGTGACCTCTGGTATTCACTTCACTTCTCTGGCCTCAGTTTCCTCATCTTAAAAAATGAAGGGCTTCAACCAGATGGTCCCTGAGAGGCCATCTAGGTCACAAGGTCTGAGATCTATGATCCTTTGCTATGTTGCAGGCTACTATAGTCACCATTTACCTATCCTAACTTCAGTAAGTATTCATACTTGTACACTTGATTGTCCCATGGGTACCTGATTTCCTATCTGGATGCTTCTGAGGGCCCACACACCCTCATTCTAAGAGTGGGATGTATATCAAGATTAAATCTATCTAGAGCAAGCATTGCAAATGAACAATAACTTGGGCATAAAATAAAACTGGAGCCAAAGAGCAGACTGCCTTATAACAAGGAAATCATGCAGTGTTTTCAGTGATCCCTAAAATGCTCCTTGGAACAAAAATTGATCTTTTTACAAAAATAAAATCACAAATGCCTTCTTAGTGATCATGGATTGGCATGAATTTTAAAACACTATTGTCTTTAAAGAGTCAAAGTTACATGTGACCTTTAAAGGATGAAAAAGAGACACAGGCAGGGGGGTGGGTGGGAATAAATTTCCACCTGTTTCCAATTATAACCTAATCATAAGAAGTGATATAATGGATACCAGAGAGGAAATGTTTAATTGGGAAATGGGGCAAGTCTGTCCTGTAATAAAATTGAAAGACAATTTTTGACAGACAATTGAATAGACAGACCAAGTGCTACTCTGGACCCTATGAAAAACTAAAAAGACTTAGAGAAAGCCTTTTATCAAGGTAAGTAGGTCCTTTGGGGGAAGATATTTGGTAGAATATGGATGAGAAGGCAAGAATGCATTGTAATCTACACCAATACAGAGAATATCTAAGCTGATTAGATCACAAAGCTATTGAGATATTTAAATATATGTCATTTTTCAGGCTATTTATAAACATTTCCAATGGGATTTTTTTTCTTATTGGTAATAAAATGGAAAAAATTGTACTTTTCAAGACCTTTAAAAACGTTTTGGACAGATTTATTCAAACTTACATTACCATATGGTATCATTTCTTTACTCTCAACAAGACTATTAAAGCCTCTTCAAATTCTACTTTTTATCATCTAAGCTCTGAATTGAAGGGTGAGTACTTGCAGCTGCCTGACTCAATCTGGTTTGGGCTGGTAATATATTTTTGCTCATATTTTGCATGTTAGACATTTGTTACAGAAATTTGCTGCAAAGATTTTCCCGAGTTTTTCTTCCAATTTTGCTTTCTTTGTTTTGCTGGTGAGAACAAAATGAGATAACAGTTGTAAAGAGCTTTGTAAAACTAAAAATGCTATATAAATTCTCACTATTATTAATATTATTTTTGAGTATAGTGGGGTGAAATTGCCAGATCTTTACTTAAGGAAAATCACTTTCACCATAGTGTAGAGGAATGGACTGAAGAAAGGAGAGACAGACTGGAGGCCAAAGAGACATTTAGGAAATACAACAGTAATCTGGATGAGAAGAGATGAGGGCCTATAAACTAAGATAGTAACTAGAGGTGAATATACAAAGGGGTCTGATCTGAGATATTCTCAAAGTCTGAGGTATCAAACATACTGCCCACCAGCAACACTCTCTAGTGTGGCCTAAACAAAATTAAAATGGAATAGGAAAATATTCAACAAAATAAATAAAAACAATAAAACATAGATAACATTACATTTTAAAACTAAGTTAAGATGTGGCCTACAGAAATTTTTATAAACAGATTAGTGGCCCCTGTTTCTATTTGTTTGTTACCACTGTTGTAGAATATATATGACAGGATTTGGCAATTAATTGGATATGTGGGATAAGAGAGGATGAAGAATAAATCGATAAATGTGCATCAGAAGTATTTTAGTAAGACAATAAGATAACATTCATAGACTACATCCTTTTGAGCAAAATTTATTATTAAATGACAAAAAGAATTTTTAAAAAGTTTGAAACAAAAATAATTGGAAAACGTTCTTACTTTTTGTTTATTTTAGTTTGTTTATTTTAGTGATTTCTCAAACCAGGCCCCCAACAATAAAGACAGATGTTCCTTCAGAACCTTCCTCTTAGACAAAAGAAAGTATTACAGGGCCTCATCAGCAGTAGCTTCCTATAACAAACCTAGTGTCTTAGACCAGTGGCCTGAGTCCTTCCTGCCACCTACAGATAGACTATCTGGTCTCTTCTTCCTGAGAGTTCCCTTCCATCTCAAGAACACAAGGGTAAGACACATCATGTTTGTATCAGTACTTAAATTTCTGACCCAATGAGGGACATCTAAAACTCATGCAAAACTGAAGTAGTCCTACACATTGTAAAGGAGGAACTCTTTGAGGGAATAATGTCTTTAATCCATAAGGAAAGAGATGAGAGTAAGACAATGAAAAGGGAATTGCTTTTGGCTAATTTTAGACCTCTCCTGCTTCAGGTATCCATGATTTTTCATTGACTTGAGAAATCCTTTACCTGATCATATGGCAAACCACACTATAGATGATTCTTAACAGGTTGCTGTGACTAAAAATTAATCATTTTGTGGTCCTAGTGATGAGCGTTTCCAAAGGCTCTTCAAGTAGGCTGGTCCTTAGTCTACAGACATCATCTTTGGACTTTTATTCCTCCTGCCTCCCTCTAAATGTTAGCATATCACAAAGTTCTTTTCTCTTAACATTGGTTCTCTTGATGATTTCATATCCTGTAGCTTCAGTTGGAATCTCTAGTCATATAATATCTAAATCTATCTCTAACCCTAGCCTCTCCCCAGAGTTCCCAGTTTTGTTGCCTATTGCACATGTCCACCTAAGTGTGCTACTAGTACCTTAAATGTAACATGTCCCAAGCAGAACTTATCTTGTTCCCCTGACCCCTAAATCTAACCCTTCCTTCACCCTTCTGTTTCTTTTGGGGTACCACTATCCTCCCAGTCACTTCAGAGACATGTCACCTTTGATTCTTCTCTGTCCCTCATCTTCCATATACTCTTATTATTAGCTAGTTCTTTAGATGCCAACTCTTAATGTACCTTTTGTTTTTATCCCTCCAGTCCATTTTCACTCTAATCATCTAGTTTAAGCTCTTATCTCTTTTTGTCTAGGTGACTGTAATAATATTGCAGTCATTCTGGTCTATTCCCTCTTTAATCTCCAATATTCACATTAATGTCTGAATGATCATTCTAATGCAATGCTCGCATCATATAATTTACTTACACAGAAAGCTTCAGTTGCTTCCCAGTCAGTGCCTCCCAAATCAAGGATAAACTCCTGGACTTGGCATTTAAGGCCAACTATAATACAGTTCTAATTTATTTTTCAGGTTATTTCATACTACTTTTTTTTATATGCCACATGTTCAGTTGACATGAGGTTACTTTCAATTTCTTCTTCTCTTTTTACTACATAATTTTGTTTACACAACCCCTAGAATACAATAGAGCTCTTTCACCCACAACATATCCATTTGCTGAAATACCTCCCTTTCTTCACTGTCCAACTGAAGTGCCACTACTCAGAAAAAACCTTCCCTAACTCCTTTAGCTGAAAGCTAAAGCTTTCCCCTTCTTATTCGTCTCAGCAGTTTGTCAGAACCTCTCCCTTTACATGCATCCCCTGCAATGCTTACTGGTTTGGTCATAATTTAGCTTCGAAAATATATGCTAACCAGAAAAGCTCTTCAAATTGTCTATTCTGGCTTAAAGGCAACATAAGAAATTGACAAAGAAGATGAACAAGTGACTTGTAGTTATAATAATATTCCCTTTATATTTGGCAAGTAAGAAGTATATTTTTTGGGACTAATGACTGAAGAGTATGATCAGTGAAAAATTTTTTAGTTTAATTTTGAAGCTATGAGAGTTTTTCTTAAGGTTGTAGTGGTTGTGAATGTTTTGAGTGATTTTAAGTAACAGAGCAAAAAGATGGTAACCATAGACTGTTGAATATTGTATTTTAGAAAATTTACTGTACTGCAGAATATAGACTGATTACATAAAGAAGGCATTTCTGACTTGGCTACAGGAAGGTGAAGTTTTGGCGAATGGTTTCAGACTTGGTTTTATACTTCAAATCAATAGCATAATTTCCCACTTGAGAGCTAAACATACCTAACTTCTCAAAGATAGGGCAGAGACCAAATGTAGATATTTAGCCTGCTGATTTTATTTAAGTAGTTGGATTTCTATAAAAGCATAGCATAAATTCACTCACCATCTTCTAACATCTGCACAATAACATCCACATCTGGAATCCAGATCATATACACAGGCCCTATAAGAGTTGTGAGTTGATTTTTGTATGGGGGAAAAGAGGAGGTTGGTTGTTTTTTTAGGTCATTGATCTGTCCTTTCTAGTAAAGCTACATCAAACATAATGACTAATTTCCTGGCTTAAATACCCACATGCACGATTGTAAAATAAAGAGAATACACTAATTTATTTTTAGGTTGTAATGAAGCATTATTTCATATTGGAAGTTGGGATTTCAACTGTGATTCAAATCAGGCACAGTACCCAATTTATTCTTCTCAATCTGGAACATTCTCTGGAAAGCAGAAGGGTGGGAAATGTGGTCTAGTTTTCTGCATAAGAAAAGATTGGGTAACTTTTCTTCCAGCCATGCAAGGTCTCATTCAGTGTTGGTATACAAACTCAGCAAAAACCAAAACCATATGAAATATAAAAAGTACAGATCTTAGCACCAGATATGAGACTTTAGTCCCTCAGTGAACTAGAAATTATTGACAGTGGTAACAAATTCAAGGTTAAGAAGGAGTGGAGGTAAAAACAGGTCTAGGGGAGAATCAAAAAGAGGAGGTACAGAGTCAACACCAGGATTGAAGTGTTCAGCAACCCTCCCCTGCCTGTAGACATGACTAGTTGGATTAGTTAAGTAGGAGAAAAGTGTGTGTGTGTGTGTGTGTGCGTGTGTGCGTGCGTGTGTGTGCGTGCATGTGTGTGTATCTGGACTGTTCAGAAGGGACAATATTGTCTGTAGGTAACCATTTGAGTTGTATAAGAAAAGATCGCACTATTGCTAAATATGCAGTTCTTCCCCTTGCTACCTCTTGCCTCTCCTGCTACCTGAAATTCTTGTATTACCTATCTTCTGGAAAAAAAAGTTATTGAAAATGAATATTCAAATGCAAATATGTATTGGAGGAAAATAAGGTTAGCCATACTTTTTATTATAGCTCTTTGTGAATGGTAACAGACTGCATATTTGTTGTCCAAAACCAGTGTTTAAAGAAGCCCTTCATCAGGTTGACCATACTTGGATCTTCAAATGAGGTTGAAGATTCCCTCCAAAGTTACAAATCACAAGCTTTCCCTTTAAGGACAGCCAATCACAATTAGTGTGATTCTTGTCTGTATCACTCCATAAATTCTCAACATCTCTACTGACTAAGAAATAGCCTTTTGTTGTTGTTTTATTTTTTTAAAAATTTATTTATTTTTAGTTTTCCACATTCATTTCCATAACATTTTGAGTTCTAAATTTTCTTCCCCCTCCCCAAGATAGCATGCAGTCTGATATAGCCTCTACATATTAAACATATTCATATTAAACAGATTCTTCATATTAAACATATTCTCACATTAGTCATGTTGTAAAGAAAAATTAGAACCAATGCAAGGAACCATGAGAAATAAGAAACAAAACAACAACAAAAGAGAGAACAAATAGTATGTTTCTATCTGCATTCAGACTCCATAGTTCTTTCTCTGGATGTGGATAGCATTTTCCATCATAAATCTTTGGAGCTGTCTTAGATCCTTGCATTGCTGAAAAGAGCTAAGCCATAAAATTTGTCATTGTACACTGTATACAATGCTCTCCTGGTTCCGTTCATTTCACTCAGCATCATTTCATGTCAATCTTTCCAGGGTTTTCTGAAGTCTGCCTGCTCATTATTTCTTGTAGCACAATAATATTCCATTACATTCATACACCACAATTTGTTCAACCATTCCCCAACTGATGAACATCCCCTCAATTTCTAAGTCTTGGCTGCCACAAAAAGAGATGCTATAAATATTTTTTGTACATGGGGGTCCTTTTCCCATTTTTATGATCTCTTTGAGATCTAGCCCTAGAAGTGGTGTTGCTGGGTCAAAGGGTATTCGCAGTTTTATACTCCTTTGGGCATAGTTCCATATTGCTCTCCAGAAAGGTTGGATCAATTCACAACCCCACCAACAATGCATTAGTGTTCCAACTCTCCTATATTTTCTCCAACATTTATCATTTTCTGTTTTGTCATGTTAGCCAATCTGATAGTTGTGATGTGATACCTTTGAGTTATTTTGATTTGCACTTCTCTAATCAATAGTGATAGCTTTAATTTTTCATTTGAAAACTGCCTGTTCATATCCTTTGACCATTTATCAATTGGGAAATGACTTGTATTCTTATAAATTTGACTCAGTTCTCTATATTTTAGAAATGAGACCTTTATCAGAGACCCTGGCTATAAAAATTATTGGCTTTATTTGTGCAAAAACTTTTCAATATAATGTAATCAGAATTATCCATTTTGCATTTCATAATGTTCTCTTTCTCTTATTTGGTCATAAATTCTTTCATTCTCCATAGTTTTGATAGGTAAATTATTCCTCGCTCTCCTAGTTTGCTTATAGTATCAGGCTTTAAGTTGTGTACCATTTTGACTTTACCTTGGTATATGGTGTTAGATGTTGGTCTATGCCTAATTTCTGCCATACTATTTTCTAGTTTTCCCCTCAGGTATTGTTAAAGAGTGAGTTGTTATCCAAGAAGCTGGAGTCTTTGAGTTTATTGAACAGTAGATTACTATAGTAATTGACTATTGTGTCTTGTGTATCTAACTTACTCCACCCGTCTAACACCAGTACCAAGTAGTTTTGATGATTGCTGCTTTGTAATAACAATTTAAGATCTGGTACAGATAAGCCACCTTTCCTTGCATTTCTTTTCATTAATTCCCTAGATATTCTGGATCTTTTGTTTTTCCAGATGAATTTTGTTGTTTTTTTCTTGCTCTATAAAATAATTTTTTGGAAGTTTGATTGGTATGGTACTGAATGCCTCTTCTGATTTCCTTCAATTTCTTTTTCTTCTCTTATTGCTAATGCTAACATTTCTAGTACCATACTGAATAACGGTGATGGTAATGGACATCTTCGTTTCATCCCTGAACTTACTGGAAACGCTTCTAGCTTATCCTCATTACCTATAGTGCTTGCTGATAGTTTTTGATAAATGCTACTTATCATTTTAAGGAAGACTCCATTTATTCCTATGCTCACTAGTGTTTTTTTAATAGGAATGGATTTTGCATTTTGTCAGAAGCTTTTTCTGCATCTATTGAGAGAGTCATATGATTTCTGTTAGTTTTATGGTTTATATGGTCAATTATGCTGATAGTTTCCTAATACTGAACAAGCCCTGTATTCCCTGTATAAATCCCACCTGGTCCTCTTGATAAATTGCTGTAATCTCTTTGCTAATATTTTATTTAAAAGTTTTACATTGTGTGGTGGGCACTGGATCAGTGTCTGTGAATGAAAATAGAAGGATGATCTCTTGTATAAGACTGTGTATTTTTATCATATTTCAGGAAAGTAGTAAAGATAACCACTACACTAAAAGAAAAAGTTTTGCATCTATAGTCATTAGTGAAATTGGTCTATAATTTTCTTTCTCTGTTTTGGCTCTTCGCAGAATAGGTATCAGCATCATATTTGTATTATAAAAAAATTTGGTAGGATTCCTTCTTCACCTGTTATCCCAAATAGTTTTTATAGTATTGGAAGCAATTGTTCTTTAAATGTTTGATGGAATTCAGTTGTAAATCCATCTGGCCCTAGAAATTTTTTCTTAGGGAATTCATTGATGATTTGTTCAATTTCTTTTTCTGAAATGTAGTCACTTAAGTTCCTCTTCTGTTAATCTGGACAATTTATATTTTTGTCAATATTCATCCATTTCACCAATATTGTCAAATTTATTGGCATGCAGATGGGCAAAGTAGCTCCTAATTAATGTTTTAATTTCCTCTTTGTTGGTGGTGATTTTACCTTTTTCATTTTTGATACTGGTAATTTGGTTTTCTTCTTTTTTTAATCAAATTAACCTAAGGTTTATCCATTTTATTGTTTTGAAATAAAACCAACTCTTAGTTTTATTAGTTTAGTAGTTTTCTTACTTTCATTAACCTCTCCTTTAGTTTTCAAAATTCCCAATTTGGCATTTAATTGGGAATTTTTAGTTTTTTCTTTTTCTAGGTTTTTTGGTTGCATGCCATTTATTTACATAAGCATTTAGAGATATAAAACTTCCCCTAAGAACTGCTTTTACTGCATTCTGTAAGTTTTGTTATATTGTTTCATTACTGTCATCTCTTGAATCAATTTAATGACTGGTTCTATGATTTGTTGTTTGACCCACTCATTCTTTAGGATTATTTACTTCCCAATTAGTTTTTAGCCTATTTCTCCATGACCCTTTACTACATGTAATTTTTTTTTATCATGTCATGACCTGAAAAGGATGCATTTAGTATTTCTGTCTTTCTGCATTGGATTGTGAGGTTTTTATGCCCTAATACTTGGTCACTTTTTGTGTAGGTGCTATGTACTGCTAAGTAAAAGGTATATTCCTTTCTGTCCTCATTCACTTCTCTCCAGAGGTCAATCATATCTAACTTTTCTAAATTCTGTTCACCTCTTTAACTTCTTTTCTTATTTATTTTATGGTTAGATTTATCTAGTGCTGAGAGGGGGAGGTTGAGGTCCCCTGCTAGTATAATTTTGGTGTCTATTTCTTCCTGTAACTCACTTAACTTTTACTCTAAGAATTTGGATGCTATACTAGTTGGTTCATATATGTTTTGTAATAAAATTATTTCATTGTCTATGGTACTTTTTAGCAGGATGTAGTTTCTTTCCTTATCTCTTTTAATTAGAACTATTTTTGCTTTTGTTTTGTTTGAGATCAGGATTTCTACCCCTGCATTTTTTAAATTTCAGCTGAAGCATAATATATTCTACTCCAGGCTTTTACCTTTACACTGTGTGTATTCTTCTGCTTCAGATGTGTTTCATGTAAATAACATATTGTAGGATTATGGTTTTTAATCCACTCTGCTATCCACTTCCGTTTTATGGGAGAGTTCGTCTCATTCACATTCACAGTTATGATTACTATCAGTTTCTTTCTTTCTATCCTATTTCCCCCACCCCTGTTTATGGTTTTCTCTCTCCTTTCTCGCTTTCCATCCTCACTAGAGTTTTGCTTTTAACCACTGCCTCTCTCAACCTGCCTTCCCTCCTATCAGCCTCCTGCCTTTTCTTTCCCTTTTCCCTTACTACTTTTGTCTTCCCTTCTATCCTCTCTCTTCTTTTTCTTTCATCTTCCTCTCCTACTTCCTATACAGCAAGTTAGATTTGTATAATTTTCTGAGTATATTATTCCCTCTTTGAGTCAAATATGATAAGAGTAATGTTCAAACAATACTCATCTCCCTCCTTTTTTTCCCTCTAATGTAACAGGTCTTTCTACCTCTTCTGCCTCCTCCTTTCCTCTTCTCCCAATATAATCCCTTTTCACCACTTAGTTAGATATTTTCATTATCACATCAAAGTCAATTTATACCCATGACCTCTGTTTATGTATATCCTTTTTAAATGTCATAATAAAGATACAGTTCTCAAGAGTTACAAGTATCATCTTCCCATGTAGGGGGACAAACAATTTGCCCTCATTGAATAACATGTTTTTTTCCCTTTACCTTTTTATGCTTCTCTTGAATCTTATATTTGAAGACCAGATTTTCTGTTGAGCTCTGGTCTTTTCATCAGGAAGGATTGGAAACATCCTATTTCATTGAATGTCCCTCTCCTCCCCTGAAAGATTATCCTCAATTTGCTAGTCATTGATCCTTAGTTGTAATCTAAGTTCCTTTGCCTTACTGAATATCTTAGTCCAAGCTCTCTAGTCTTTCAATATAGAAGCTGCAAGATCCTGCATAATCCTGAGTGTTATTCCACAATATTTGTATTGTTTCTTTCTGGTTGCTTGCAGTATTTTCTCCCTGACCTGGTAATTCTGGAATTTGGTTGTAATAATC
Organism: Potorous gilbertii; assembly: GCA_028658325.1. Lineage (NCBI taxonomy): Eukaryota > Metazoa > Chordata > Mammalia > Diprotodontia > Potoroidae > Potorous > Potorous gilbertii. Next base: position 119,817,101 of record CM053770.1, on the reverse strand, counting down.
CTTGGTGTTTTCATTTTGGGATCTCTTTCAGGAAGTAGTTGGTGGATTCTTTCAATGACTATTTTACCCTCTGGTTCTAGAGCCTTAGGGCAGTTTTCCTTGATGATTTCTTGAAAGGTGCTTTCTTAGCTTGCTTTTTTACATAACATTCAAATAGACCAATAATTCTTAAATAATCTCTCCTAGAGCTTTCTTTTCTAGGTCAGCTATTTTTCCAGTGAGGTATTTTGTATTTTCTTGTATTTTTTCATTCTTTTGATTTTGTTTGACTGATTCTTGATGTCTCATAGAGTCATTAACTTCCAGCTGCCCAATTCTAATTTTTAATGAATTGTTTTCTTCAGTTAGCTTTTGTATCTCCTTTTCCATTTGGTCAATTCTACTTTTCAAGGAGTTCTTCAGTGAGTTTTTGTGCCTCCTTTTCCAAGCTATTGACTTTCTCTTGCATACCTCTCATTTCTTTTCCCCGTTTTTCTTCTACCTCTCTTATTTGACGTTTAAAATCCTTTTTGAGCTCTTCTAAGAAGGCTTTTTGGGCTTGAGACCATTTCATGTCTCCCTTTGAGGTTTTAAATGTGGAAATATTGAAAATATTTTCCTCTTCTGATTTTTTTTTTTATCTTCCTTGTCCCCATAGAAAGAATCTATGCTCATTGTCTATTTCTGCCTTTTACTCATGGTGTTTGCCCATTTCCTGGCTTTTAAAGTTGATCTCTCCTGCTGGAGCACCGGGGGCACTGTCTCAAGCTACTTGTGCTGGGGGCCAGGGATCTGGTCACTGGCTTTGTGTTTTGGGACCTCAGGTGCTGGCAGCTAGAGGCTGTAGGGGTCTGGTAGCTTACATGGTGCTGAGCTGGGGTCCTAGTGGTGGTGTCTGGCATGTGCTGAGTTCAGGTAATGTTTTTCTGCATTTCCCTGGGGCTACACTGAAGCTCTCAGGGATAGGAGGTAGGGTTCTGGCCCCAGGGGAATGCCTTCTTTGAAACACTAGAATGTTTGGCTGCTAGAGAATGCCTGCCCACCAGCATATGTGGTATTTTTCCAAGTTGGAGTCTACGGGTTCCCCTGCCTATGCCAAGGCACTTGGTGGGGGGAGGGGCACTACTGTTGGTATTTGCCTGCTCCACCACCTTGGGGCTCAGCATCTTCTGCTGGTTTGCTGAAGTGAGGCTTGCTGCTGGTTTTTTGGAATGCCTCCTGTTCTGTGTTGCTCACCTTCCACCAGAGCAAAAGGGACCTTTCCCTTTAAGACCCCCAAGTCTCCCAGTCTAAAAGACTGCTTAGCCATCTTTCTGCTAGCTGAGTTATTCCAGGATTTTTCCTCAGGCAACATTTTCTGGGTTTTTAGAGATCCATTTGGAGAGTCTTTCTTTTGGTACCTTAAGATGCCAGTGGAATACTCGACTCTCTCCCTCTCATTCCTCGCCTTCATGGTGTGACCAATTGTGATGCCATCCTTGATGGCATACTTTGTTTCTGTTCTTATTCCTTATTGGCCAAGTCAACTAGAATTTACTGAGCACTTACTGTATACCAGGCACATAGTAAAAAATGCCCTGAGGGTACGTTGTTAGCCTGATGAAGGACAGTCCATGCCCTCAGTGAGTTTACATTCTAACTGGACATAAAAGGGAGCTGGAAGTGAGGGGCAAGGTATGGTGGTGAACTCTAGAGAAGGAAACATGGCTGGTCTGGGCCCCTCCTCGAAGTGGAGGTCCCAGGAGAAGTGCATCAGTTGACTATATGTTGCAGCTTGCTTACATGCAACATGAATTTTTCTGTTCCCCTCTTTGTGATATGTTTTTAATTCCTTGGAGACTGTTATATTCTGTGTCTCACTGTTATGCAGCAACATTGGTAGAATGTCATTATTAAAAGGATAGGCCTTTGTTTTGGTAGGAAACATTGAGATTATTCAAAGAGCTTTGTGATTCCCCCAAAACATTTCAGACTATTCTCTTCATTCTGTTCCCTTCACCACCTAATTCATTGCCACTATATGTTCTCTGTACCAGATCTGCATTTCTTGTGATGTTGTCTGTCTAAATGCATGCTGTGGTCTGGGCATTAGACATTCTTAATCCATTGTTCTTTCCTGTGTAGATGGTTAGACCCAGTTCCTTTGAATGATTACAGATTTGTTTTAGAAGACTGTGCAGTATTCTGGAGCTTGATACAGTTAGCAAAATGTCATTTGCAGATGGGGACATCTGGAAGACCTCCCCATTTATAGGGAATCCTTTAGCTTGCAATGTGAGCCAAATCTCCTGTGGTGAATAACCTTTGTTTTTTCTTTTTGAGCCCCTCTCTCTTTTTTATGCCTTGCCTAATACTTGTTTCTGAAACTATGAGAATTATTGAACAAGGATATGCTAGCCAAAGAATGATACAATTTTTGTCCATACCAACTCCTGAAAGCTGTTAAGGTGTAGAGGTGCTGTAATCTGTATTGATGAACATAGTACCTATACTGACAAGATCAAATATCTTGAAGTATTGGTGTTATTGATATACATTTTTTTATTCTCTCCACCATCTCTTGTTAAACTTGAAGGTGCCTAAGAAGGGTTGGGTGTGATTTATCTTGGTCTCTCTCAGCTCCTTGAATAGTACTCTGTACATAGATGACATTTAATACACATTTATAGACAAGCAAACAGATGATCTTGAAAAATAAGTGGATATGCACCAAAGCCAAACAAAGGTATGGATTTCAAAGGTAAGAAGATGAGATTAGAAATAAAACAGACCCCTTGAAAAGGAAAAGACAGCAAATGCGAACAGAAGGTAAGCAAGCAAGGTAGTAGGCTCCTTGTGAGCAAGGACTATTTGATTTTTGTCTCTCTGTCTCCAACATCAAGCACAGTCACTGACATCTTTTACAGTGGCCCCTTAATTTGTCTCCCTACTCAAAGTCATTGCCCTCTTCAAGACATCTGGAATACAATGCTCAAGTGATTTTTCTCAGTCACAGCTCTGGCCATGACGCTCCCCAACTCAATCAAGGCTCTCTGTTGAATCCAGGGTCCTCTGCTTTGCTTTTAAGGTTCTTTACAAACTAGTTATGTTATTCCGCTGCCTGTTCTCGCTAGTCCAGCCAAACTGGTCTCTCTGTTCCTCATGCAGCGTACTCTGCTTCCCCTCTCTATGCCTTTCCACTGCACTCTATGCCTGGAATTAACTCCCTTCTCACATTTAGCTCGAAGAATCCTCAATTTCCTTCAAGATTCAGCCCAAGTACCACAATCTGCAAGAAACATCCCTGTTCCCCTCAACTTTGCTCGCCTTCTTTATCTACATTATATTTAACTACTTCCTATTTATTTTGTTTTTATTCCATATATATCCTGTATCGACATATGCATGTATTCTTTCTTGTGATGTTGTCTGTCTAAATGCATGCTGTGGTCTGGGCATTAGACAGTCTTATCTATCGATGTGCTATGTATGTATAATTTTCACTATTAAATTTGAATCACTTGGAGATATAATTTTTTTAATGTTTAATATGAGCTAATGCTTAATAAGGCATAAAATAGAGAAACATATGCTTGCCTAAGGGAATCATAGAAGGATGTCTTAAATAACGAATTAGAAAGATGAGATTGGGCTGGTTTGTATTTGAGAAACTGTGATCCCATGTTACGCAGTGCTGCAAAAATCCATCCTTTTAACTGTAATATCCTCCTTTATTGAAATGCAGTATATTATAGTAGATAGTAACTCACTAGTGTGGCAATATAATCAGGAAGATCTGGGATCAAGTCTTGTCTCTGTTAAAAATACTCTGTGACCATGGGCAAGTTCCTTAACTGTTTGGTGTTCCAGCCAGTTCTCTTAAGTCTATAAATCACTAATGGACTGACTGTTTGTCTAAATCAGAATAGAAAGTCTCCACAAAGGAAGTTCCCCAAACCATTGTAATCAAAGACCTGATTTTTTACAAATCTTCTCAACCAGTAAATTAGAAGAGTCAAAATTTCAGCCCCCCATAGGGCCATGAACAGATCCATGGAAGGTGTAAGTACCTTGCAGTATATGACCAATAATAATTTAATCAAAAGATATTGACATAAAAGAGACAGTCAAGGTGAGCTATTCATGTATTAGGAATAGGTGGTAGGTGAATAGACTATTTGTGTCTATTATACTAAAATGGAAGTGGAAGGCATCTAGTACATTGAGTAGATTTTTAAGGAAAGATTGATGGAAAAACAGGAGCAAGAATTGCATGAGAAGCAACAGGTACGTTGCCATCTGCCCAGTTGGAAGAAGTACACACTCTGATAAGCTTATAAATCCATCAAAGTATTGAGTAAAAGTAATTTATTCATTCACTCAATAAGTATTTATTAAGTGCCTCCTATGTGCCAGGGACACTAAATAAAAGTTATATTTATGTTGAATATAATCCTGAGCTAGATTTCCCTTCTCCCCAAGTTTACATAGATTAAACTATTAAACAGAAACTTGAACTCATAGAAATTTTATTTTTATTAAATATTTTCAGGCTTTGACATCACTCTCCAGTCATAAAAAGTTAAAAGAACTTACTGTTTCTGAGTGTGAATTTATCACGGATTCAGGGATTAAGGTAAGATTCTTTATTACAAATTCAAAGACAAAATCAGTTTTGCTAGGATTCATGGTGGTGCAGTGGAGAATATTGAATTAGGAGTCTCAAGGGACATGGCATTAAATGATAGTGGATAAGTCATTTAACCTCCCCCACCCCCACTTTCTTCATCTTTAAAGTGAAGCTTTCCAGCTAAAAATTCCATAAATACAATTAAAAAGTCACCAGTAACAATCAAAGAAGTGCATTAGCTAGTCCTTAGTACATCGAGATTCTTCCAGATGGTAATTTGAAAGTGAGACTGCCTCTACTATCTTCCTTCATATGTGCCAAGGTTACACTGACTGTCAACGTACTAGATGTAGATAGAGCACCAGAACGAAATGAAATATGTTCTATAGTTCTGAAGGAATTCAAAGAAAGAGTATTTGAATTACTGGTCAAAAAGTATAACTTGGTAGGTTGTCAGCGTGTCTGTGAGGAAACCATTACATTTTAAAAACAATTTATGTTTTATTATGTTTGAAATGTGTCATGACATTAAAAATGAAAAAAGGTGACCTCTTTAAGAGCTCTCCCTTAAGAAATAGGTTACGGACCCTCATTTTCAAATAGATAGAGAACTGGGACAGATTTATAAAAATAAAAGCCATTCCCTAATTGATAAAGGGTCAAAGAATAGGAAAAATTTTCAGAAAAAAATCAAAGCTATCAGTTGTCATATGAAAAGAAATGCTCTAAACCATTAATATTTAGAGAAATGCAAATTAAAACAATTCTGAGGTACTGCCCCATAACCATTAGATTAGCTAGCATAACAGAAAAGAAAAATGACTAATGTTGGAAGGGAATGTGGAAAAAGAGTTGCCCTAATACAGTGAAATGGTGTAACCATTCTGGAGAACAATTTGGAACTGTGACCAAAGGCTATCACACTCTTCATACTTGGACCAACAATAGCACTGGTAGGTCAGTACCCCAAAGAGATCAAAGTGAAAGAGCCCATGTGTACATGAATATAGCCACTCTTTATGGGGTGGCAAAGAGTTGAAACGAGTGGTGATATGTGAATGTGATTAACACTCCTGTGCTGTAAGAAGAACCTGAGGAGACTGTCATGGACTGATGCATTATACACAGTAACATTAATATTCTAGTGATGGCCACACGAGAAAGAGTTAGCTCGTCCAGTCAGTGCGTGATGAAAAGTGTTTCCCCACTTCCAGAGAGACAGCTAATGATATCAGAATCCAGACCAAAGCATATTTTTTCCTTTATTTTTCTTGCCTCCTCCCTCCCACCCCCACCAAACATGGCTAATGTGGGAATATATTTTGCATGACCTTCATATGTAAAATGGTTATAGCTTTTCTTGCGTACTCATTGAGTAGGGGAGGAGCAGAGGGGAAAGAGCATGTGGAACTGAAAATAAAAGTAAACATTTTTAAAACAAGAAAAATGGATTAGGGTGACTAGTACTAATCTGATAATACATCATTAGCGCCATCTCATGGCGGGTTTCCTAAATCACAGACACAGGGCCTCTGGGGAATCCGGACCAGCTTTTGAGGACATACTTGTTAGATGTCATGTAAAATAACACAAGTGCTTCAGACTTTGGTTCATAAGAAAGAATCTAGAGGGATCAAGAGAATTACAGAATTATTAGAATGTGATTAGAATGTGAGCTTCTAGAAAGGACAATCATATCTTCTAGTTGTATCGCTAGCCTTTAATATAATGCTTTACACATAGCAAGCATTTAACAAATGTCTTCTTCATTAATTACATATTTTAAGGTTTAAAAAAATATTAAACAATTAAGAATTTTGAAAACTTTCTTGATTCTTCTTAGAAAAAAATGAGTCATTTCCCAGTTACCACCCACACACCCACACACAAAGGGGTGGAGCTATGCAAACTTGACAGACAGATCACTGAAGCTTGTTTCTATCTTGGGTAAGTTGGTCAAATATCTAACAGAAGATGAGAACCTCAGACATTTAAGCAATCTCATACTGTGAGAAGAACACCAGAGTTAGAACCAGAAGATCATGACAGAAGACACAAATCTTGAGGCTAATGATATTTGTGGCATCTCTCTTACAAAGTATGGTTTGCTTCTCTACTGGATTTGTGATTTATTTTCTTCTTGAGACTGAGAAGAACTGGAAGTACCACAGTCACTCACAGGCCCAATCCCACACCCAAATGATTTAAGCGCATTGGCTTGGGACCTTTTGCCCTTCCTTAGTGGCCCATTGACCCCACTTTTGAAGGTCCATCATACTGGTGCAGGACGTAGAGCAGACATCAACTGCAGCTCGCAAGTCGCAAGTTCAAGACATCTGCCAGTCTCAGCTTTCCTGACAGCAGGCATATTGCACGTGTGGACAGGTATATACTATCACACTTGTGATTTCATTGGTGTAGAGAACTCATTTTACCAGTGCAGATCAGCAACTGCTCTGCAATTTATAATCATGGAGAGCTACTTGGGCCCATTGGGACGCTAAGGACTTTCCTTGAGTCACATGGCCAGTATCTGTGTCAGAGGCAGGACTCAAGCCCAAGTCTTTCTGTGATCCCAGGGCTGGCACCTAGCCATCACTTAACGTTATCTCTTTCAGAGAGGTATTATTAGTAGCAGCAGTGGTAACTGGTATGTGTATAACTTTGAGATTCAAAAATGCTTTTTTGGATTATTTCATTTGTTGTGAAGAGAGTACTTTATAATTCTTGCTATGCTATAAAAGAGGAAGCTAATCATAATTAAAAGAAAGAAATAACCTGATTGGAGGAAATAAATCTTTGAAATGGTAAATATGGACTTGGATAGGTAGGTATGAATCATTTTGACAACTTCCACACCTAAAGGTTATTGAAAAAAAAATTACTTTTCTCTGGCATTACAGTAAGTAGCTTTACATGAGTGTCGAGACTACCATTTTACATGAGCAAGAAATTACGAAGGGTCAGCATAAATGAAAGAAATCTGATATGTAATGTCATCGTTACTGTCATTGTGAATTATGGAAATTTACAGAAAAGGGGAGAGGAGACAGAAAGGGGAGAGAGGAGGAGACCTGGAGAAGGAGACACTGGGCGTTTATTATGCTTCTATTTTCAGGCACTATTCTAAGCATGGGGATACAAATATAAGCAAGTGATGTGGTCTTTGCCCTCAAGGCACTTACATTCCAGTAGAGGAAAACAACATATAAAGGGTATCTTGAAGGGGGATGAAGGAGGTTAAAGCTTATCCAGGGGAGGTGGAGCCAAGATGGTGGAGTAGAAAGACTCACATATACTAGCTCCTCTAAAAGGAACTCCCAACAAATTCTGGAACAGTGGAAGCCACACAGCAACACAGTGAAGGAGATTTCCATTCCAGAGAGCCCTGAAAAACCGATCCCAAAGGTCCATTGCGCACCAGATGGGAGCGGAGCCCAGCCCTGCCCCAGCCGCTCAGCACTCAAAGGAGCAGATCCGAGCAGGCTTCAGGGACGGAATCTCCAGAGGCTGCGAAGGTCCCTCCACCCACAGACACACAGGTCAGTGAGAGAGACGTCTGGAAGGCTGAGAGGGGAGCAGGATGTCTCCATAACTTGGGCCCCCTTAGGAGGCAGCAGCAGAGGCAGCAGGTGGCCCAGGCTCCCAGAGCAGGTAGGAGCTCAGCAGCAGCTCCATTACAGAAGGTCTCTGCGTAAACCCCGTGAGGGCACTGAGCCTGGGAGGGGGCCCTGCCCCGACCTGAGAACCTGATTTAATCTTATTCTGAATAGCAGCCAGGCCTGCTGCCAAAAGCCCTGAGGCTGGGGAGCAGCATTTGAATCTCAGACCC
>CM053770.1:119790792-119808181 GCA_028658325.1 Potorous gilbertii | reverse complement strand
TGTAATGCACATAGTAAAATATGACTAAGAAATAAACCCCAAAGTGTTCCATCTTTTAATGAGATGGAAACCACTTTTTTTTCCCTTCTCAGAATAGTTTTTTGGTTCAGCATGCATATATGAATAGTCACCCCTGGAGCCATTAAACATTACCACATTTTTCAGCATTCCCTCAACACACAGTTAAACATTACTTTTACCCTAATTCCAGCAAAGCACCCTGAAAACAAAAAGAAATAATCTTGGTTCCATAATGAATCCACTGTGATGGGAAAATATCCTCCGAGATAACACACAAGAATATACAGGCAAATGATTTCTGTGTTGGATTTTAAGGCATGCTTTTTTCCCACTAGTTTTCCTAAATTTCTCACATTCAGATGTACTTCACAGCATTAAGTATATGAACAAGGAGTGAGTTTGTGTAGGAATAAAGCTTGGTTTGTATTGGAAACTTGGCCTAAAAAAAGCAAGCAGTCCTGTTAAGCTGGAAGTGTTAGGTGTGGCATAGAGTAAGTTATTCTGTAAACATTCTTTTTACCAGTTTCTTCTGTACATTCCCTCCAAATGTTCAGACCTAGTAAAATGTATAGCTGTTCCACCCACTTGCAAAGAGCCGCCAAAGCCAATCCCTAGTCCAAAACAAGTGTTTCACGTATCCTCCTCTCCAAAGGAACAAAAAAATGATCCTCTCTGACATGGAAATAGCACCTTAAAGTGAACAAACTGCTTTACAGACATGATGTCACCTGAGCTTCAACACATCCATGCCTGGGGGGACGCATTGCAGGTGCTATGATCCCCATCTGCAGATGAAGTAAGTGAGGCTTTGAGAAATTAAGTGATTTGACTATTGCCACACAGCAAATCACTGGATGACACCCCCAGTTTTCAGATTCCATGGCTTTATAACACAGGGAATAGAGCAGCCTTTGGAACCAGGAAGACACAAGTTCAAGTCCCACTTCTGACAGATTGCGATGTCCCTCAAGCAATCCTACTCCTCTAAGAGTCTAAGTTACAGGGCACATACTGGACTACCATTGGAAAAGAGAGTTTCCTCACCAGCTGTTCCTTACACCATCAAAATCATGGGTTTGGTTAAAATTAAAAACAAGGAAGTATGATATTTTCATTCACTAAAAAAACAGTATTAAATGTCTGCTGTGTGCATTGCAAAGAACTCAATTAAATTTAAATGTTTATGTTCTATACCCTCAGGAAGTTACAACCACCTGAAGAATAATAAACAACCTCAGAGATGTTCATCATGTTTTAAGACTCCTAAAGTGTTTCCTTCTCATTATCCCCATTTTACAGACAGGAAAGCTAAGGCTCAGAGATTAAACAAGTTGCCAGAGTTGTAAGACCACTAAGTGAAAGATCTGAGAGTCAAAGCCAGATCTTCTTGCTCTAAGACCACAGCTCTACACTGCCTCTTGAAGACAAGATTTACACAAGTTAAACACCTGAAACAATGCAATGCAGAGTCACGTGTAGCATGATCATCAATAACATTAATATCTTGCACTGAGATGGTGCTTCACAATCACAAAGCATTTCAGAGATTTTATCTCATTTTATCTAAGTGAATATTAAAGACCAATGGTGTAAGAATTTAGAGGAGAAAAACTGAGCTTTGTGAACTGGAGTAGTCATGGAGAAGGCAGGATGTAATCTGAGTCATCAAAGTCAGGCAGGAGTTAGACAAGGATAGTGGAACAGAGAATGCCTTTTAGTCATAATAGCAGCTAACATTTACATGGCAGCCATTAGCACTTTACAATGTTTGTCTCATTGGATCCTCATAAGTGTTATCATTGTTCCTATTTTTGTCCCACAGATGAGGAAATTGAGGCAAACAGATGTTAAGTGATTTGTCCAGGGTAGTCAATGTACATGGTCACATCTGAACTCAAGTCTTCCTGGTTCCAGGCCTGGCACTCTATCCACTGTGCCACCCAGTGTAAGGGATGTTCAGGGAGGACGAGCACCTCTGGTGTAGGGACTTGTTGAGCCCTTTTCAGGCTGCTCATCCTCCTCTCAGCTGTGGCTCCAAGTTGTAGCATGCACAGTGGCCACACCTTGGTAAACTGTCTAGGCAGATGAGCTAAACCAGACTGAGGGTAACTGAAGGGCCTTACACCCATCAGTGAGTTGGGGGAGGTCTATCCCAAGCATTTGAAGACTTCCCCCACCCCCCCCCCCCACTCCAATGAGCAGTTGAGAACAATTTGTTCCAACAGCCACGAAAGTGGCTAAAGCAGGCACCATGGAGCACTTAGACTTTGGCTGGACATCAGAGACATCAAGGTCAGCGCTGCCTCTTCGCCATTGCCAGTCATCTTGACTTTTGTCTTGCCACTAGACTTCAATGACTGGAACAGAGAGTAAGGCTGACAACTCTGCCTCACTTAAATCCAATTCACCTTTAAGTCAAGATATCAACCTCATTATGTCATTGACCCAACAACAATATAGAATAGTGACTCATAGCCTTTGAACAAAGGAATGAAAGGATGCTTTAGAGAGATTAATCTGGTGGCAGTATGCAGGATGGACACGGTTAGATGGCTGCAGAACCAATGGCAAGGACAAGATAGATGAGGGCCCCATCCCTGGCTACTCTACCCTATTTGGGTCTCTGACTAGTAAAACTTAGTTGGTCTCTGCTAGCATATCCTGTTAGACACTAGGGTTACCTTCAACCCAAAGTAGGAAATAAATATTTAGTGGAACAAAAAAATAAAAGAATATTTTAAGAATTAAGAATAAAATGAAAATGTTATTTGAATCAATCTATTCTGATATCAGGTACTGGGAGACGGACAGAAATACTTAAGTCATTAAGTCAAGAAGGGGAATTGGTTTCAGAAGAATGCAACAAAAGACGCTGAATTTAAGATGACAGAAAACTAGTTAAATAAAAAGCTGAAAAGAATCTTACAGATCATTTATTTAGTTCAACTCCATTTTACAGATGAGGAACAAAGAGCCCCAGGAGGCAAAACTCTTTGCTGTCTCCTGCTTTCTCTTCCCTTGATTTCAGTGGCTGCATGACACTACTCTCAAATGATTTCCTTCCTACTTCTCTGGTTTGCTCTTTTTTTAGTCTCTGTTGTTGCTTGATCTTCTGCCCCTAAGCATGGAGACATCTGAAATTTCTAATCTTGGCCTTGCTTCTTTCACTCTATCCTTTACCCATAATTTCTGCAGGTCCTGTGCATGGATAACTCCCAAACATATATAACACACACAGAGATACAGATTACTACCCTGAACTCCAAGACCACATCTTTATTTGAATGTTCTTTCACCATTCCAAAATCAAAATGGGTCCAAATGAAATCTGCTACCTCTCCTCTTAAGTCTGCCTGGTCTCCAGGCTTCCTGAGTTTTGTTGGGGATATTATCATTCTCTTAGTCAGCTAGTTCTGTAACCTTGGAGTCATCCTTGACTCCTCTCTCCCTCCATCTAGATATATGCAACTGTCAATTCTAAGTCTAAGATATCTCTTGCATCTGCCCCCTTCTCTCCACTCACACAGCTACTATGTCAGATCAGGCCCTGAGCACTGTGTGTCTGAACTACTATAATCGTCTACTTAGTCTTCCTGACAAGATAAGCCTCCCAGCCATGTCCTCACTCCCATGATCAAAAGCCTTTAGTGGCTTTCAATGGCCTCTAGGACAAAACATAAACTGCTTAACTATAATTTAAATAATTCCACAATCTGCCTCTGATCTACCTTTTAGGTATCATTTCAGATTCCCTTTCATGTAATCTACAGTACAGGCTAACATGAACCTAACCACAACATTATATTTTTCCAACTGTCCACTTTCTTTAGGTTCTACTCTAAGTGTCAGGGCTTAGGTCATCATGGCAACAGGACTATTCAGGCAATGAAACCACAATACAAGTATCCAAGGATGTCAAATACATACAGAGCTGCTCATTACTAAGTAAGGATCACAGGGTTTCAAGTGGAATATCAATTAGAGAAAATTCTGATTTAACAAGGACATATTTCTGTAACTTCAAGGATCTATGATTTCATAAGTCTGGATACACCAGTAATGCAGATCACCAGATACTTCCTTGTAGAAAGTAAAAAAAGGCTGGCGGACTCTGTCACAGGGGAATAGGAACTTCAACGGATGGGGCGGAATTCATCTAAGCAAGCAATTTTGCTAACTAGTTTAGTTGTTGAAAAACTTACTAAAATATAAGTGCCCTCTGAATTCTGGAGCCTTGATTGTCCTAACTTAGTTGGGGTTCTGTTTAGTAGGACCTTGCACTCAGCTGGGACATCTTGTTTGAAACTAGGGTCCCATTCAAGTCACAATGTGGATCTTTAATGGAGCAACAAGAAAATAAAAGAACATTTTAGGATACTTTATTTTATCAATACTATAGCCTTTGGAAAGAATAAAATGCATAAGTCTATTTTTCATGCCCAAACACTGAAAAGATCCAATTTAGTTCACAGTCCATTAAGAAAATTATGTGACTTTTTTTAAAAGAAAAAGTAGATTTCAGTAAAACATTCAACTTATTGCATCATATGGGTCTAACCATTGTGATATGTAATAACCATATGTAAAGTTATACAATCTCTCTACAAATTCTAGAGTTTAGGAAAACATAGTTTTCTTAATAAGCAAGGTTTCATTCTATTATGGCCAGAGCCAAAAAATAAGCCATCAGATGAAAGAGAAATATTGGTTTATTTGTTCTTCACCATAAGAAATGTCATCATGGTCAAATAACACAAACACACTAGTAACGGAAGCAAAACAATCAAAAGGCCATGAAGGTTCGATGTTTCCAGACTTCTCTGGGTAAGAGAATCTTATAGTCTACATATCCTCTCTACTTGGCTGACAGTAGAGCAGACAAGGCCAAAATTAAGCCTGAAATAACTAGAAGAATAATTTTTATATGCAGAGTGAGCACAAACATTGGGATGTTGCCGGAGGGATAGAAAATTCATCTTTTGGGTCAGGCCTGAAAGTTCCAAAGCAAGCTGGGGATTATTCATATAATGGAAATTCTTCTTCTTCTACTTTTCTGTAGTATTTCATGCTAAAAAAAATAAATAACTACCAAGATCCCACATTTCACGGATAGCAAATGGTAAACAAATCAAAATCATAAAGTCTTTAACTTAAGGTCATGTAGTGGGCACACGATTAAAGTTCTCTCATCATCAACTTAATGACTAGGTGGTCCAAGAGAGATGATTCATTAGAGGTAATAGAAACTTTTTTTTAATGTACAATCTTCGTAGGTGTACATTAAAAGTCACTTGTGTCTTTATTGTAACTTTTCCTTGTTCTAAAATAAGAAACATTATACATTAAAGGGAAGACACCTTGGTTAATACAGAAATACTATCGCCACTGATGTAAAGCAGTATCTTTAAATTAAAAAGAAGTGGACTAGGAAACACTATGTTTGCCCCACCAATCCTATTGCTAAAATATTATCCTAAAGATACCACTAAAAAGAAAAAAAATACCTCTGGAAAAAATTGTAGCTAATTTACAATAGCAACAAAAAATGTAAAAATGTCTAATTATATGTCTAATGAATGGTAAATGACTCCAGGAAAATGAGAAATATGAAAAATACAAAGAACATGAATACATGAAATGATATAAAATGAGTCCAGCAAATAGCATGCTATAGATATAGATACACACGTTTGTGTGTGTGTGTGTGTATATGTATATATATACATATACACACACACACACACACACATGCATCATATGGATTTTTAAGACAATGACCAAACTTTTCTCCCATTTGATTGAGATGAAAATGATTCAAATTTGAGAACAAATTTTGATTAGACCTTTACCCCATATTAGATGTTTTTAGTAGTTACCTGATGTTTGCTAGAAAGATTGAGCTTGAATAAAAGCTATTTACTGCATGCTCTGAATTTAGTGGACTATAGAAACAAAATACATTTGGAAAGCATAGGAGAAACCTACTTGATAGTTCATTATTAGTTCATTTGTTTCATGGCTGATCTGACAAAATAGACATCATTCAGATAAATTCCCAGAGAAGACCAGTACATTACCTATCGTGATATTATGGAAGAATGAGAGAGAATAAAGAAGAAAAAATTCCAGCTTGGAGGAAGTGGGGAGGCATGGCTCCTGACTGCACACTTGTTATTTATAGGAAGTGTGATATAAATAAATCAGGGACTACCTGCAGTGTATTTCACGTTGAAGTACTAAAATCAAATAAAGTCAGAGAGGGGAAAAAGTTCTTGAAGGTCATCTACTCTAACCACTTCCTTAACAAATATCCTGATTTATAGTCTACCTTTCTTTCCACTATATCATGCAAAATAAGCTTTATAAGAAAACATAAAAAATTATTTATAAATGCGAGTAAAACTTTTCTTTTTTAGTAATTTGTTTCTACTTCAGTTAAATAATTAAAAGTCTGAGAACTTTCCAACATACTCATTAAAAGTTCTTTTGCTTCAGGGTAATGATAGCAATTCATTATAAATTCAGTAAAAAAGTAACGTTTTTACAGTATTGCATCTCTTTCAGTATTGAAAAGAAAGGTATACACGGTAACAAAAATACTACAAAAACTTGTTCACAGCTAAAACTTATTTGCACTAAATAGAGAAAAATGGACATGAGAAAAAAGTTTAACATACATCTGGATATAAAAGAAAACAAATCTTAAACAAAATTTTTAATATTTTATAGTTTTCTTGCCTGATTTTAAGCAATATCTGATTACTGGAACCTCCAATTTGCTTATCGTGAATTGTTTTTCCACTACAATCATAACTAAATGTATTACAAATGTAACAGAAATCTTTTTTTTTTTTTTAGAAAATAAGTCATTGTAAAAATATGCAATGCTAAAAATTCTACATTTATTTCATGCACAATTTAACTTTTAAAAAGCATGATGAAATAACTAAACTATTCGTTTAAAAGAAATAGTTTGTTTTCATGTTCTTTCTGACAGAAGATATAATCTTGGATAGAGAAATGACTAAAATATCTTAACGCTATTAAGTTAGTATATCACTATTTGGTGTTTGAGAGGAAGAATTAATTATGCTCAGCATTTTTGTTCATATTTTTTTGTTGTTGTATATTTTTTTTCCCTGGAAGCTTGTGCTCTGGTCTGATTCATATGATATGCTAGAGATACAGGGCACCTCCAAATAAAGAAATGCCATCAATTAATGTTCAATAATGCATATATTGTTTACACTTTCTTTAACTAATAATTGTTGTTCTCTGATGCATAAGATGATTAGTATCATTTTTACTTTCTTAATTTATTAATTACTGTTTAATTTTCAAATCTTAGTTTTTGCCATATAAAAGTACAAATTTTCAATTTACTATAAAAGAGAAATGGGTGATTATTCCTGTGGAAAAAACAACACAGTGTGCTTTTCAAGAAAAAATCCTTAGCAAGGAACAAATAATGGATGTACCAGGGTTAACCAAAAATAAATAATTTTCATTCATATCTATTAGCATAAAGTCTATAATATTTCACTAATCTTTGACTCATCTGTTAAAACTTTATAAAAGGGGTCAAGGTATTATCAGGGACACTGAGTATCACATGCCTCCCTCTTCCTTCCCCTTCCAGTAACATAAAGGACGCACAAGTTAATCACATTTCTGGTTGGTTTTTTTTAGAAAAATGTTTTGGGAAGAAACCAAATGCCACCTACCCAGTGAAAGCAGAAATTGGCAGGGTCCTTTAAGCATATGATGCCAGTAAAAACAGAAAAAAAAAACATGTTGAACAAATATAGTATCTCTGAAAGTCGACCAGATCTCATCCAAGTCTTATTAAAAGTTTAACCATTGGATTTTCTACAAAAATATAGGCTGCTGTTTAAAACCCTTATTTATTTCAAAAGGTATTCTGCCTCTCCCTTTTTTATAAAGCTCTCAGTTTTTTCCCCATATGCTTCAATTTTTCCTTCAAGTTTATACTTCTTGGAAATATTGAAAAAATAGGTAAAAAAAAATAGGTAATATTTTCAGCAAAGAGAAAAATATCAAGTTTCACATCTAACAATATCAGTTTCTTGCCAATATATAATTGCTTTGATTTGTGGCAGTTTCCTGCCACAAAGTTTTCTGGTTTTTGTTTGTTCAGATGTTATGTTTTCTTGTGACTGAGTTCTATCTTTCTAAAAGAAAAGTCTGCCTTATGTGAGGAAAAATAACTCATGTATGCTGAACTAAGAAGACTGCAATGTTTCTTGACATTTTCATCTTACCATGGATACTTCCCAATGTAATATCCCCAGCAGTAGAAGATAGAGATGATGACTCTGTATACAGATACTTGGCTTTCAGCAAACCATCTTCAGTAGATATGTTAACAGAATTCCCCTGTAGTTTATCTACAGTCACAGTCTATTAAAAAAAAATTACTAAAATCAGTTGATTATCAAACCAAAGAGTGATTTTTTTTTAAAGCCATCATAGCACCTACTGAATTAACTAGGAACTTCATAAAAACTTGCCACCCATAACAAACTTTAATGACATAAAAATTGTATCTCTTAAGGGGGTTGGGGGTGGGGGAGTTAAGGGTGGAGCCTGGACTATAATTTCAATGGCACATGGAACTCTCAATGAAAGGATCCTTTCAAGTCAAAGCAGATAAGCAGTCACTCCACACTTTATAGTCTTAAATGCCTGCTTGGTTAGAAATGAGATTTGTCTAGAGTGCCATAGCCAGCACACAAGAGCCCCTCTCCATCTATGCTACACTATGTCTTAATTATAAAACAAATTTTAAAACACCAATATACCCAAGAATTTTTAGATGGTATCTTCCTTAACTCAAATGTTTTTTTCTGTGGTTGTCAGTGTGACAGGATGAAACAAACCAGAGGTTTTGATTCAGACTGCTTTAGTTCAAGTTTCTATTCTGAAATGCAGTGGTCATGTCCTTGAGCCAATGACTATACTAATCCCTTCCACATCACTGGGGTTAAGGGCATCCTAACCATGCAATTGGGAAAATTTGAGTAAAATGTTTTGGCTCTCCCTTCGTACCAAAGAATTTTTCCTTTTTTTTTTTTTTAAATGGGTCTTATTACAAAATTTGGATTGATATTATACAACACTATACATAAATTTAATGCATTTCCATGTTTCTAAACATTTTCTGTGTCATCTCCTGTCCTTCATGCATTGTCTGCAGCTTCCACAGAACTCCTCAAAAATTCCCATTTAATTTCTTAGGCTGATGTGAAATATAGCAAAAGTGCAATGGGGAAAGTTGCAATGTGGACAGGATAACTACTGGTTTCTCTAGCTCTCAGGACTGTTTCATGAGCAAAATGCTTTGTAAACTTTAAGTACTATGTAAATGTGAACTTCTACTGTTATGGTATAATAAAGTGCTTCTATGAGCAGCAAAGGTATTGATAGAGGCCAACTGGGATCCTGAAGTGGTGTCATGAAGCACTCTCTGAAAACTTTAGCTTATATATAATAAAAGTAACAGATATTGCTGGTGACTTGGAAAATCATAAAAGCCAATTCTAGAGAGCCTTGAAATAGTCACTTATATTCTCTGAGTTCTCAGCTATTATTTCTGGTATTTATTCTTTTGAATACATAGGATTACAGTCAGCTAATATTCACTTGGAAATAATTAAAATCAAACTTTAAAATTCACTCATGACTCTAATAGTGTTGTTGAGAACAAATACCTTGTGAATTTGACATGAGAAGCCCTTGGTGTGAATTCCAAATCTGCTACTTGGGGGATTTGGGCAAGTCCACTTAACTTCTCTTTATTTCTATTTCCTCATCATTAAAGTGAGCATGTTAGGTTAGATGATCTCTATTAAAGTCAATTCTAATCCTGAACCAATGATACCATGATTCTGCAAATACTAAATTCAGAAATTGCAATAACCAAAAAAGACACATACTATAAAACAAAGAAGTTATTCCTGGCATGGTAAAATCCATACTAGTCAGCATGGCAGAATAATGCTATCAAGGATGGTTTACCAATTTGCATAAAAATTAGATACACTCAGTACTAAGACAATTCCAGAGGCATTTTCTTTGATGATTTGGAAGGCACTTCATAATTTTATAGTGCCTCAGCATTGTCATTTTGAATTAGTAGAGATTATCTTTAAAAAAAAATCATAGACCACAGATTGGACTATAATCCCTGAGTAAAAATCACTGGAAAAAAGGAATCAATGTACTTGCTAATGAGTCTATTTGCTCATTTAGACAATGTGTTATATTTCTGGCCTGCTTCTCTTTTTATAAGAGAAAAAAAATTAATCTAATTCAGCGTTAACTTTTGACAACAATTCAGAATCAAGAACTTCTTGTCGAATCAAAAATGTGACAATTAGTTCTGTAAAACCCATTATATTCAAAGTTTGTCAGTGGTCACAAGGGCAAGTTTCGTTTGATTAGAATAAAGAACATTTTTGTATAACTCGGAAATTCTACTTATTATGAAGTTTAAGTAAATCCTATTTAGCTGAATACATTATGCTTGGTTTAATTACAAATGCCAGTTATACCGAAGTGGTTATCAAAATATTAAAACAAAATTCACACACCCAAGGTTAAGAATCCTGCTCTAAGGCACAGGCTAACACAGGAGCATTCATTCGAATTTCTACTCCAGTATTCTAATCAATGACTAACCAATACTGTCATCATACTTTCTAATTATTATTTGGAAAAAATGATGAAAGGCAGACTTTGTTTATAAAACATTGAGTATTTTGTTCTCTAGAAAGCTACAAAAAAATCCTAAAGAAAATAAAACAATTAACTGCATTTTTTCCACACAGTTTTACTTAATAATTCCCTTCAATAATCTTGTAGGAAATATAGTCTGCATTGTCAACAGACTACAGGCCCCTCTTGTAGATATTTTAACTGATATACAAAACTAAAAAACAAAACATAGTTTATAGTACAGCGATGCTTTTAATTTCTCTTACATACCCGTAAGACAAAATAATAGGTCAAGCTGAATGCTAACAGAAATATCTGTTTGAGAAAGGGCAGAATGCTGTCTAAAACAAAAGATTAATAACTATCTCCTGTTGAATGAAGCTTGGAAATAACATATTCCTTTTTGGTGTGAGAATAGAAACTGTAAAGTATTTAATATTTTTAAAATAGATAAAATGTAAAGGAAACTAAGCCATTTGTTGGAAGTACACAGCAGGTGTTTAATTGGTGTTTAAATGAATTGTCAAATTGAATACAGTCTTTTGTTCAGAAGACCAGAAAAAGAAATCAGTCTCAGAACTATTTGGTAGTTATGTGATTGATTCATTGTGAAATTGGACAAATTATGTTTATTTCTCAGTTTCTTCATCTGTAGAATGGGGATGATATAATTTTACCCATATCTACTTCACAGGAAAATTAAATTAGATATAATCTTTAAAAATCACTTTGTGAAAAGTCAAACATATTATATACAGTATCTTAAGAGTCTTTTACGTCAGAAAAAATATTAAGAGCTTTTTGCTCACAAAGTAAATCTATACAATCAGCAAACATTAAATTTTCACTATTTGCAAGAATCTGTGCTAAGCACTGAGCACTGTGATAAAGAGATTTATTTTATACATTTTTGTGTATCCTCAAAAAAAACAAATTTGAACATATTTTACAAAATGTTATACATACTATATATGACTTCATTTAAATAAAAAACTCTTCTATCACAAATACATATGCAAAAAACTATTTTGGAATGAAACAAAAGCTACTATGAAAAAAGATGGGGAAAAAGAAAATAGGTCAAAGAAACAACAAAGGTATACAGCTGATTCTAGCTTAACCGCTTAGATGTAATCAGTAACTGAAAACAACAATCCAAGAATAGTTGAGGCTGGGTTTTTGCATGAACTTTGATTCCTATATTTGGTTATGTTTCATAATCTGAAAATAGCACATAAAATAACATGAAGAAATGATTCAAAAGGTGTAGCAAAGATGTCCAGATTTCCCTCCTAAAGTTACTAACAATCTCTTAACTGCCAAGTCTAACAATCTGTTCTCTTCTAACCTGATTATTCAACCAAAACTGCTTTCTCCAAAGTCACTAAGAATTTAATGGGTTTTTCTTAATTCTCATATTTCTTGACTTCTCTGCAGCCTTTGGCATTATTGATTACCCTCTTAGCCTTGGTACTTTCTCCTAGGTTTTCAAGAAACTCTACTCTCCTAGTTCTCCCTCTACCTATCTGACTGCTCCATCTCAGTCTCCTTTGCTAAAGACTTCGTTGAAGTTACACCTGCTAAATGTGAGCATTTCACAGAGTTCCATCCTGGACCCACTTCTCTTTTCCCTCTATCTTTATTTTATTTCATAATCTCATCAGCTCCCATAGATTCAAATATTTCTAAGCTGATGATTCTCAAATGCACTTCTTCAGCCCTGCCCTCTCTACTGACTTCCAGTCTCATCTCTCCAATTTCCTATTGAACATCTCAAAATGAATGTCTTCTAGATATCTTAAATGCAATATATCTAAAACTGAATTTTGATTATATTAAAATAAAAAGCTTTTGTACAAACAAAACCAATGCAACCAAGATTAGAAGGAAAGCAGAAAGCTGGGAAATAATCCTTACAGCAAGGGTCTGTGATAAATACCTCATTTCTCAAATATATAGAGAACCGAATCAAATTTATAAGAACACTAACATATTGTTGATGGAGTTATGAATTGATCCAACCCTTCTGGAGATCCAGCAATATTACTACTAAGCCTGTATCCCATCTACATGTGCAAAAATATTTATAGCATCCTTTTTAGTGGTGGCAAAATATTGAAAACCAAGGGAATGCCCATCAGTTGGGGAATGGTTGAAAAAACTGATGACTCTGAATGAAGATCAAAGCATATTATTTTTACTTTACATTTTTTTCATGGTTTTTTTTGTTTTCATCTGTTTCTTCTTTCACAACTCTGACTAATATGGAAATACATTTTACATGACAGCATACGTATAACCTATATGAAATTACCTACCATTCTTAAAAGAGGGGAAGGGAGGGAGGGAA
The DNA here is from genome assembly GCA_028658325.1 of Potorous gilbertii. Taxonomy (NCBI): domain Eukaryota; kingdom Metazoa; phylum Chordata; class Mammalia; order Diprotodontia; family Potoroidae; genus Potorous; species Potorous gilbertii. The sequence goes on along the minus strand of CM053770.1, from coordinate 119,795,073 downwards.
AAAATTTGGAACTCAAATTCTTATAAAAATGACATGTAATTGGCGGAAAAAATAAAATAACTACTTAAAAAACCTGAACATTATTTTTCCCCAAAGGCCCTCCCCCCTCTGTACCATCATTCCCCCAGTCACCCAGGCTCACAATCGCATCATCCTTAACACTTCATAAGAGTGAACATCCCTCTGTCACCAAATCCTGCTGCGGTTACCTTCCCGTATCCCCCCATCATGGCCCCGCTTCTCTTACCTGGAGACCTGATGCAGGTCTTGATCACCTCATACCTAGACTACCTCAATGGCCTTGTGGTTAGTCTCCGTGCCCAAGTCTCTCCCTACACTAGGGTCATTCTCCACACGGATTTCAAAGTGATCTTCCCAAAATGCAGCTCTGACTCTGTAATCCTCTACCCCCTACTTATTAAATTCCAGCACCTCCCTATCACTACCAGGATTAAATATAAAATCCAATTTGGCATTTAAAGCCCTTTGTAACTCGCCCCTCCCTCACCTTTCCAACCTTCCTGCACCTTGTTCTCCACCTACTCATCACATCCTTGGAGATCCAATGCCACTGGCTTCCTTGTTCCTCAGAAGATCCTCCATCTCCCCAACTCTGGGCATTTTCCCTGCTGTCCCCATGCTGGAAATGCTCTCCCTCTTCATCCTGCCTCTTGGCATCTCAGGCTCCCTTCAAGTCCCAGCTCAAAGCTCACATTCTGCAAGAAGCCTTTCCCAGCCCTCATAATTCTGGAGACTTTCCTCTATCAATTCTGTGTGTAGTTCATCCTGTGTGTAGTTTTTTTGTACATAGTTGTTTATGGATTATCTCCACCATGAGACTGTGAGTTCCTCGAAGTCAGAGAATGCCTCTTGTTCCCTAGCACACCACCTAGCACAATAGGTACTTAATAAATGTTTGACTGATAGGTGGCTCAGAAATTTTCATTTCACTCTTGTCAAAGACATTAATCTAGGAAGTAATATTTATGTACTAGCTTAACAAAAGCTGTTAGAGGATACTAAATGAGTTCTGTGGGACATTTTCACACCCGTTAGTTTAAAAATACAACCTCTCTGGGCATTGGTGTCCAGTTCTGTAAAATGAATGTGCTGCATTACATGGCTTCTAAGCTACTGGATTTTATTAAGATCAGTTCTCAATCTATCACCCTAAAACAGGCATTATTACCCTTTTTGTGTGCCAGAGACCCCTTTAGCAGGTCAAAGAAGTCTAAGCACACCTTTCAGAATCATGTCTTAAATGATTCTAAATAAAATAAAATATATTACAAAGGAAATTATATTAAATACAGTTAACAAAACATTAAAAAAAATTCACAGACCCTAGGTTAAGCACACCAGTCCAAAGAGATAAGTATATTAGCTCAAACAGCTTATATGTTCACAAAAGATTTTTTTAAAATAATAATGTAAGAGGTTACATCATTTTATACATGCTATATGCATGTATTTCATATATAATACATGTATATATACATATAAGTAATATGTAAAAGAGGTAACAATATGTTGATTAACCATTCCAACAAAAATTTAAAGATAAAATTTGCTACCAATCATCTACAGAGAATTAACCATGTCACTTCTCAAATTTGTATCAAAAGATTCTTGGCAATATTAGAAAACAAAAATGGTATAATGTGACCAAAATCTATAGAATCAAACTAATTTAAAAGTATATTAAACAACTTTTACTGCAGACTTCTACCTCTAAAATTATATCCTGCTGTCAAACTATCAATGTCAATGTCGTTTATAAAGCAACAATGAGAAATTACTGATGATACTTAAATAAAAGAAACAACTTTCTAGAAATGTTATCATTCGGTGCCATCTGGTGGAAAATATTAAAGTAACAAAGTTATAATGTCATACTTCAAAATTGCCTGTAATGCAAAATTTATTCCCCAGTCATTCAACAAATATTTTGTACTTAATACCCTGATTAGCATATTCATCCTCGACACATTTAACGTTCTGTTTTAAGTAAATCATATTTTCACCTCCACTTTTAAAGTAAATTACATAGTGATACTGAAGATAGAGTGAGAAAGACTTGGATTTTGGCCCCTCTTCTGATATTTACCAGTTATGTGACCACGGGATCATACAAAATTCAGTGATAACTTGGAATTAACTTCTCTGAATTTCACTTTCCTCATCTATAAAATGAAGGTGATATTAATACTACCTCACAGAATTTATCTTCTAAAATTATTATATGTTACAATATTCAGGGTTTTTTGTCACGTTCCTCTGGGAAAACTATAAGCCCAAAGTTGTTTCTGTTCATCTTGTTTTCTAGATCAATTTTTCTGGTTTACATATAATTCATGAGTTCTTTCAAGGTTGACTTTTGCCAGATTTAACTATGTTTTAGTATTTCTGTTCCAGATTTATTAATCTTTCCTTTAATTATCGACTCTTCATTAAGGGGTGCAATCTTTTTTTTCCTATTCAGCTGAGTTTTAAAATTTTGCATAGAAAACTAAGTTCTGGTCTAATTCCTAATTTTTTCTTTTGTGGAATTCATTTCAATTTTGATATATTATAGGGTTTCCTGTTATTGTATGCTGTCTTAAGAGTCCACAGGATTCTGTATTTTATCAAGCACTAGTTCATTTTCCTTTGTTTTAAAATATTTTTAAAGAGAACTATGTTCTCTTGGAGAATTTATTACTAATTTTACCATTTGGTTTTAGAACCCTCCCCGTTGATTTGTTTGTGCTTTGTGTTTTTATTGAAAGTTTTTTCTCTTGAAATAAATGTATTTTGGATGTTTTTGTATTCCTCCATCACTCATTTTCTGGCCCCACCCCTTTGCTGGTAAATGCGTTTGGGCTTGGAACGGGTTACCTCAGTCTACTTGCTTTAGGGGATCTAGGTTTGTAGAACTGTGTGCTGTAGACTGGCCTCAGCTGGGTTTCAGTGCCCCTTCTTTCAGGCAAAGTCCCTTGCCCAACCTCTAACCCCAATTCTTCCCCTGGACCTACTTTACTTTTCTAACAGAGATAAAAGTGTCTACTGCTTTTTTCAGTAGTAGGAAGGAGGGTGAAGAGGGTGTTTCTGGGCAGATTCTCTGCAGCCTTGTGGGTTCCTAGCCTAGGACTGGGCCCCAGTCAGAAGGCAGCATATTTTCAACCCACTCCCTTCCTCCTCAGCTCTACATGGATTTGGCAGAGGAAGGAATGCTCACTTTCTTGCAGAGACTCTGCAATAGGAAGAGGAGGGGATTCCCAAGATGGAAGGCACAAGCTTGCAAGGTGGTCTATGTACCTGCCTTGGGCCAGGCAAGCAGAGAAGTTGGCAGGAGAGGGGTATGAATACCGAGTGCTTTAAGGGGTAAAATTCTCTGGTGTTAATTCACAAAGATTTTACATTTGGGGGTTCTCTTTTCTCTCTTCTATGAATTCAGTTATGCTTGTTCTATGTTTGACACAGAATTGTTTTTTTTGGAGTGCTGGAGGCTTTGCTAAAGGGTCTGGAGACACTGATGAATCTTCTGTTTTCTTGATCATTTGACCTAGAACACTGAGTTGTTGCTAGGCTCAAGTGAAATAGGAACATAGAAATTTCTGGTTTAATCACTTAGTGCTATATAAGTGTCAGCTATTGGTGTTGGTACTAATCCATGACCAGCCAAAAGGAACGAAACTTCAGATTTGGAGTCAAATTCGTTTTTAGTGACACTTTACCACAAAGATGCACATGCTTTCACCTCTTAGGTCAATCCTTTTACTAATGCAGATTGCAGCCCCTTTCCACCTTAGTAGATGGTTTAATGATTTGTTGCTTCAAAAAACTAGATCAGCTGGTACGCAATTTTTTGGGAAAGTGCCTCTACAAAGCCAGCAAAGCTGGTCCTCAGATCACATACTCCATCCCTGGGCCAATAATGAAAACTTTTGCAGTTTGGGAGGATTTCTACCATGTGTGCACACATCAGCACCAAGAAGCACTGAAGCAGGGTTCTATGAGACAGGAACTCAAATAACATATTAAAATAGTAATAGTAACTCTACCTTATGGAGTGTGCCAACGTTTACAAGGTGTTTCACATATATTACCTCATCTGATATAGCGACCCTTTGAGAGGTACTACATGTAATGTTAAACCCATTTTTGAGATGAAGAAACTACAGCTCAAAGAGTTTAAGCTAATTCATGGTCACTCAGGAAGTTTTATAGACAGAATCTGAACACAGGTCCGCCTGCCTTGACTATAAGTTTAGTATCCTTTCTTCCTACCATGCTGCTGCT
>CM053770.1:119764306-119790292 GCA_028658325.1 Potorous gilbertii | reverse complement strand
TTTATTGTATATGATGTATAATATAATATATATGTGATATATGGTATTATATGATACTATATAGCGTACATATATTTCAATGTATGAATAAAATAGTTATTACAAAAGAAGTCAATTCTATTGAAATAAATTGGTTTTTTTCCTCCCCAAAGCCAAGTTCATAAACCCCTTGCCATCTATCCATGGATTCGGGGCATCCTCCTCGGTGCCTCTTCCACCCTCCTCCCGTTTTAACGAAGGGAGGGAGCTCTCCCTCCCCGCTTCTCTCCCTGAACCGGAACTAGCCCGCAGAGCCGCTCCGGAGGTGTCGGCCGGGGAATCATCTGGAGTTTGGTTACAGGGTCGCGCCAGCAGCCTCAGAAGTCGGGGAAGCAAGGCTGCCCTCCAGAGGAAACGCAGCTTCCAGCCGGCCGGAGGTGGGGGTGGGGAGGCGGAACTGAAGGCCCCTGGTCCTCCCGCGCTGAGCCCGCCCCCGTGCGCAGGCGCACTGGCAACCCGCTCCCACGTGCTCCCGCCGGCGCACACGGCGCTGGCCCTCTTGGCCCTAGGTCCCAGGGAGGACCGTCGCCCCCGGGGCATTTCCCGGGCTCCCAAGGGACAGCATGGGCAGAGCCCGGGAGGCGGGCTGGGTGGCGGGCCTGGTGCTCGGGGCCGGCGCTTGTTACTGCATTTACCGACTGGTCTGGGGGAAAGAAAAGAGCCGGAAAACGGGGCCGGCCGGCCCCTCCCCTTCTGCAGGTGAGCTCCCCCTTTCCCCAGCCCGGGAGGCCCGGGATTGTGGGGAAGGCGGGGGAGGCCGAACCCCGCGCGCTCTGCTCCCCTTCCTTGTGCCGGAGGCCTTGGTAGCCCCGGGGGAGCTGAGAAGCCCCTGGAGCCAAATGGCCCGAGGCACGTGGCGGGCGGGGCGGAGCCAAGTTCAAGTCCGAGCTCAGACCGCAGGAGACCTGCGACCCCGGGCGAGTCACTTCGCTGCTGTTCGCTTGTCTCCGTGACTGCAAAGTGGGGTGGTCGCAGCACGCTGCCTCCCGGAGCCGGGCAGGCCCTGGCCAGGTGTCTGCTCTTCTCAGAGGTCGCCGTCCTCTTCCAGCCCCTGTACCTGGTGGTGGAGGCGGGGAGGGAAGCTCAAATTTCTGCCGCAGCTTTGGCGGTTCTTTAGCACCTGAATGTAGCGGGAGCCTTCAGGCTTTCTGCAGGTGTCTGCAGGAAGCTCTTCTCAGGCCTCCTGAAAGAGCAGTGCCTTTCTTCCGAGATTTTCTCCAAATTATCTTAGTTACAGATACACACACACATGTGTACACACATGGGCAGCTGGGTGGTGCAGAGGATAGAGCACCAGTGCAGGAGTCAGGAGGACCTGAGTTCAAATCTCACCTCAGACACTTGACACTCACCAGCTGTGTGACCTTGGTCAAGTCACTTAACCCCAACTGCCTCATTCTGGGTCATCTCCAGTCATACTGATGAAATCTGGTTACTGGGTTCGCATGGCTCTGGAGGAGAAGTGAGGCTGGTGACCTGCACAGCCCTCCCTCACTCAAAACAAAGTCAAGCGCAAGCCATGTTATCATTTCTCTGATGGCATGATCTTTGACAACGAAGGGTGAACACACATATATGCACACATATGTGTGTATGTATACATATGTTTTATATAATATATATTGCATATATTATATATAATCTATAACCTACTCAGCTATCGTCTGTATCTTACTACATACTTACTCTGTTCTGTTTGACTAAAAGCAATTCTTTTAATGGTCTGAGTATTAGCTGAATTTTCATGATAGTAATGTTAAGCTAATATGACTCTAGAGCTACTGAAGAAAATCTAATATTCCTCAGAAGTAATAGAAATAACATTATTTCCCTAAAGTTATATATTTCTTTTCTTGTCATGAAGTTTTTTGTTCTGTCACTTAATTTTTTTTAAACTGTAAATTTTTTTACACTCAGTAAGTTTGTGACCCTGGGCAAGTCATTTAACCCTTTTACCTTGATTTTCTCATCTGTAAAATGAACTGGGGAAGGAAATGGCAAACCACTCCAGTATCTTTGCCAAGGAAATCCCATAAAGAGACAGACATGACTGAACAACAACAAATCACTTTGGCATTCTTGATTCATTTTCTCTGTCGGGTCAGTGATTTTTATCCCATTATATAACTGAAAAAGCTTATTTACTGACATAAAAATGACTTGTTTTTAGAGGAAAAATTGATGCCCTTTCAGTCTAAGGATGCAGATTGACCCTAGTGTTGAACTGATACCTACAAAATGTTAAAAATCTTAAGAGCAGGAGAGGGGTTCTTCATCTTTTTTGTATCATGGACCCTTTTGGCAATCTGGTGAAGCCCATAAACATTTTTTTTTAAGAATAATGCTTTCAGGTGTGTAAAATAAAATACATAGAATTACAAAGGAAAAGAATTATACAGTTGTCTCAGTTAAAAGAAAAACAAGAATTTCATGAACTTTGAGATTAACATAAAGACCTGAGATCCTATAGAGAGTGGCCTTTAAAATATTGAGTTATTCTTCTGCAAAGTATTGTTGAAATAACATGGTTAAGAATTGCACAAAATGAGGTGTGGATGGACTGCACTGTGCATTGATGGGATAGTTCTTTCCTGATGAAGGATATTTTAAATGAAGGGTTTTTTTGTTGTTCAACTGAAAAGGCCATTATGGATGCAAAGGAATAAAAAAAATTTTTTTTAAATTTCCCATTGACTAATGTTTGAATTTTCAAGGTACTCCATGATATTCTGCAAGGCTCATTTCACTTAGGGAAGAGAATAATCCTTTATTAAGAACCTGCTGTGTACTGGACACTGCTAAATGCTTTCTAAATATCTCATTTGATTCCCTACCACCACCGCCACAATCCTGGGAGCTTGATGTTATTGTTAGCCACATTTTACATTTGAGGCAACTGAAGCAGACAGGTTAAGTAACTCAACCAAGGTCACAATCTAGCAAATATCTGAGGATAAATTTGAACTCTATCTGTTGTACTGTGTAGCTAGTTAGAGGAATGATTATCAACAGAGAGACCACTAAGGTGGACATTGTCAAGAATTAGCTAGTTAAGCGACTGGCCATATGACAATGTAATAAGTGTCAGGAGCTGAGTTTTGTAGGTACCATCTGTCTCTCCATCTTTCTGTGTGACTCACCCTCCCTGCCAGTCATATATTTCCTAAATAATACTCCTTTTGCAAGTTCTAGCACATACACCAGCATTACATATATACTGCAGCCTACTTGTGTTTACCATGTATCTCTCTACCAGAGGGGATGAGATCACCATCCATAAGAAATTATGGTACAAGATTTGCAACCCTTTAGTTACCTTCACTGGGAGGATATGTGTGTTGAAAAACAGGCTTTTGTGCTACAAAGCAGCTTAAGATTATTAAAATCTCTGTGTGATTTCCCTCGTGCAGTTCACCCAAATCTTGCTTTTCACTTCTCCCAACTCATTATCTACCTATAGCTAGATCTACTTCTGGCTAGATCTACTGATGGATGGACTCAGTGGGCTGGCCTTCCAACTGCATGGCACAGTCTGGACTATGGGAGAGGCTGGTGACCTGCACAGCCCTCCCTCACTCAAAACTAAGTCAAGGGCAAGTTATGTCATTTCTCTGATGGCATGGTCTTCTTCTGCAGTGAAGGATGAACATACACACGCACACGCGCGAGTCTGGACCAATAATTTCCAAACTTTCTGGTCATATAACTCTGTCAGTGAAAAACAACTAAGGCTATCTACTTGCAGTGTATATTTATGCAATTTTAAATTACATAATACTTAGTTATGTACATTCTGGTTTTACAAAACCCTTTATAAAAAGATTGGGTGAGAATATTTTGAAAATATTAATGGTACAAAAAATGATTTTGCTCTCACTAAAACTTAATTCTAATGCAAGCATTGGGATTGAATATCTAAATTTGAGGGTTTTTTTACTTTAATACTTGGTGATACAGTGATTTGAAATTCTAGTTCTATGTTTGTTTCAAAAAAACAAACTTAGTTTTAACAGCTGTCAGAGAACAAAAAAAACCTCGACAGAGGCACCTAAATTAAAGTGGAAGGAGTGTATTGTTGGCTGTGCCCCCTAAATCATTATTCTAACCATTACCCAACTGCACAGAGATTTTTATTGAAATTCAGTAGTAAATTTCCATCTTCCCTGATACCAGTTAGTTGTTCTTGCAAACTAATTGGAGCGTGTTGCATTTTTCTATTTTTAACAAATGGATTCAAAACCCAGTCAGACCCTTCATTGGGAACATTTTTTAAGAAGGTTGGAAAGTTCACTCTCCAAAGTTGTGTTTTTTTCCCAAGTGTGCAGATAAAGAATTTTTAATAGTTAGTACATACAGTTTTCAGCAACTGAGGATGGTGAATATCCAGGAGGAAAGGATGGTCGACAGTACAGGGGTCAGAAAGGATAAAGACTGAGAAAAACACATGAGATGTATTCGTTAAGACACTCATAACTTGGAAGAGAGTGATTGCAGTTTAATTAGATCTGATGAGTATCGAGGAGTTGGAGAAGAAATTTTAAAGAGGTATATGTAAATATCGGCTACTCTCCTTATCATTAGCTGAATGGACCAGGAAAGGCTTCCTGCAAAAGGTGATACTTGAACTGAGTCATGAAAGAAGCCAGGGACCAGGTGAGGAGGGAAAGCATGGCAGACATAGATGGGGGAGGGGACAGCACATAGGCTGTAGATGAATGAAGGAATTACAGAGTACATGAGGGGATGAGAAGGTTGGAAAGATGGGAGTTCTGCCAGCTGGTTTCTATTTAACTCTTTTTTAGCATTTTCAAAGAAAAACAAAAGACAGATGGAGAGGGCTCAGGTTTTAAAGAACTTTTAATGTCAAGCGTAAGGTGACATTTGATCCACTTCCCAATTTGTGTCACCTCCAGAATCAATTTCTTCTGGTCTGGTACAGCCTTTCTTCCTGACTTTTCCTTACATGTTTGTACGATTTTCTACCATAACTCTTGAAGGGGCTGAAGTCTTAGGATCTAAATGTGATAATTACAGCATCAGCTGGCAGAAATAGATCATAAAAGAAACAGTGATCAGTGTTTCATTTTTCACTTTTGTTTTCATTCATCTAAGGAAGCTCTTGTGATGATGGGAGCTTAGTTGTAGTTTAGAACAACCTTTTTGAACTTGAAATGGTGGACATCCAGTGAAACCAACTCCTTTCCTTGCCTCTCCAAGGAGAACCTATGAACTATCCTTCTAATCTTGCTGCATCTTTCTTTTGTCTGGTTTTATTGATTACATAAACATTGGTATTGATGAGGTTCAGTTCTTTGATAATGTGTTGCTTTGCTGGTTACTGGACATTTATAATACCTGCAGTTAAGTCAGTGTTCCTAGGTAACCCCCAAATTGTATAGTTTTCAGAAGCCTTAAAAACAGACAACTTTTAATAAACGACAGACTTTTTCTAAACAATAAGCCATCTTATATTGCTTGCCTTCTCAATAGATGGAGGAGGGAGTGTGAAACTCAAAAATTTTGTTAATGAATGTTAGAGTGTAATAATTAAAAAAAATAAGCCATCTTAGAAAAAATGTATATATTGTATAGAAATAGAATCAGATTTTGGAAGATTAGATTTTGTGACAAAAAATATTAAAGGAGATAATATTCGATGGAGTAAATTTATAATATTGCTATCAGGTTCTGCTCTGTAGAAATTTGCTTTTGTGTGGAGATGTGATAGCTGGCTTTAGATTTACTGTACTTGGTCTGAGAGTTCAGAATTAGGAGAAGTAGTAGGAATTTGCAGAAAGGTGGGTTTAGGCTAGATATAAAAAAAATTTAGAGCTGTTCAGAAGTAGAATGAGTTCACTTAGAAAGTAGTAGACTCCTCACCCCTGGAAGTCTTTCAGGGGACACTACATGACCATGTACTACGAATGTAGCAGAGGTTATCCTACGGTTGCATTAGGTGACTGTGCCATGGTTCCTTCTGATTCTCAGGATTATAGCTCTAGAACTGGAAGGGGCCTTGGAGCCTATCTAGTCCAGTCACCTAATTTTACAGATGAGGAAAACTAAGGTCCAGGGAAGTTAAATACCTTGACTATCCAAGGTCACACAGGTAAACAGCACAGACAGGTTCTGAATCCAGGTCCATAGTAGAATTCTCAGTCTAGGTAGTTCTAGTAGTCCTTTGCTTTCTTTTTTTTTCTGAAAATATGCGATTTGGCCATATAATTTAATTCAGTCATCTCATTTTACAGATGAGAAAATAATGCCTGAAGTGATAGTCATACAGGTAGTAGTGGCAGATCTAGAATTGGACCAGGTTTCCAGACTTCCAATCTAGTATTTTTTGTCTTAGCCTGTTGTGGGGTCCCTGTGGTACCTAAGATAATATGACTCTATTAAGACATTTAACCTCTTTGGACCTCTTTTGTCTGTACAATTGACTCAGAAGAGAGAGCTTAAAAAAAAATCTGTTTCAATGATTGCTTAACTTGAAATTTTTTAAACATTGTCAAGATATCCTTTATGAAAAGGCTCTTGGACAGCAACTTACGCATAGACATTTAATAACCATATTGGAGTCCTATTTTGTGGAAATAATTGGAGACCAAAGTGATTCATTTAATAAATGTCCAGTGCAATAAATCATCACTTTTTAAATGCTTATAACAGTGGATTGCTTATCCAGCTGCTAAAAGCTTTCTCTTAAATATGCCCCACAATCTATATTTGAATCTTTCCCTGGCTGTGTACCGAATAGTTATTCAAAGATGTATTTATAATGACCTTTTAGCATTACATCATAGGTCAGAAGAGAAATTGTGGAGTGTTGTTTTGATTTTTTTTGTAGTTGTCAGTGATACAAGTTTAGGTTTTTGTGTTTTGTTTTAATTTTTGAGCAAAATGCTATTGTAGCTAGGTTATCATGTAGAATTCAGTTAGTGGCTTCTGAATAAGTAAAACATAGGTGTAACTATATGTGCATATGTGAATAAAGAATCTAATTACTCATTATGAATAAAACACCATGCCAAGGGCTAGGGATTCAAATAGAAAAATTTAGAAAGCCTTTGTGCTCAGGAAGCTCACTCAAGTTGGAGGAAACAATACATAAAAGAGTTCAATTGTAAGAAACTAGAAATTCTTTGGCACATCAGTAAGTAGATGGCAAGACCCCGAAGTTCTTAGGGGTATCAGCAAATTAGGCAGCAGTGTTTATGAGTGTTTCATATCTGGTGAAGGCCCAGGACGGCCCATAGCATGGAGTAGATCCTTAAAAATGCTTATTATTTGATTCATATCATAGGATTTGGAGGTCATGTGTTCGTGTGCACATATATGTGAAGGAGGTAAAAGTGCATTTTCATTTTTTATAGACTACCTCTGAATGTACGCATTGCCATATTACCATAACTTTGAATGCACAGTTTCTTCAATATAAAGGCTGGTAAATCTTCCTTCATGATTCAATTCAAGCAGTGTTTTTTAAATCATACATAAGGCACTGTACTAAAGACAAGTAATATTACTGGAAAAAAATGATGGTTTCTGCCCCTGAGTCACTTCTAATATCAGAATTTATCTATGCCAAACCATTGATGATAAAAGAATTTCTAAACCTGGTGACATGCTTGCGTTAAGAAGAGGACAGAATCAAAGTAGAAATCTTAAGAATTAAAGGAGCAGTATGTTTAAGGTTTCTGAAGTAAAATTTTATGAAGGTAGACCTAAATCTGCCTTAGTTACTAACACTGTTTCATAGTTGGCCTGGTCTTTGAATAGTCAGAAATCAATAATTTGAATATCCAATCTTATTGACATTTTTTTTCTTCTATACACTTGACAGAAAATGATGGTACCAAATCATCTGGTATACTGGATGCTCAACTTCTTAAAAAACTCATTTACTTGCTACAGTCAACTAAAAATCCTTTAATTCGTGAAAGAGCTTTGATTACACTGGGTCACAGTGCTGCTTTTTCAGTTAATCAAGTAAGTAATCTGTTCTTACGAAGCAAACTTCCCTTATGCCTATTCTATAGTAGAAACAACCAGGTTAGAAAATTTGCTTATTTCATTACGGTTGGCGTGCCTTATTGGGCCTCTAGAGTGGAGCTTCTTAATCTTTTTATGTGTGTGTCATATACCCTTTTAACAGTCTGGTGAGATCTATGGACCTTTTCTCATGATCATTTTTTTTATTTTGTAACTAAAGGAAATGCTAAATTTCAGTTAGATGTTAGTGAAAATAAAGATATAAATTTTTCTTCCTGTGCAAGTTCTTGGACCTCCTGAGTTCTATCCATAGCTATAAAGAAAGGAACTGATTTAGAGAAGTTGCAACCCTTATCATGGTAAGAGGAGGTGTTCCTTCTTCCTGAAATTCACCAGCAACCAAGTTACTAACCTCAAGAAGGAAGTTCTTCCTACAGCCCCAGCTACGAGGAGCTTTGGTACATACAGGAGTTTCTCTTCTCCCCTGAACACCTGGTTCAGGGTTGTCAGACAATAGCTTTGTGGGGCTCCCAAAATCACAAGACCCAGGATAGTCGTGTTAGTTCATTCAAGCTCATGCTCACCTAATCCCTGCATTTTATAATGTCATTGAAAGCTTTTTGAAATTCACCACTTCCAAGAAATCTATTCCTCACCTGTTAAGATTTAGAGTGAGAGAAAACAAAGTCAAAAAACTGCTCTCCTCATCATTACATGTGTGTAAAGATTTATTTGTTAAATAAATTGCATTCTTCACTCATTAAACTCATTTATGACAAAAACAGGTAGTACTTGTAAGAAGAAAAACCCAGAAAACGCACTAGACAGGGAGTCAGGAGACTTATCTCCTTATAGTCCTAGCTCTGTGGCTGTCTAACTGTAAGGTGCCGCCATTCGTTGGCCCTCAGTTTCTTCATCTGTAAAATGGTGGTGGGGAGCAGTGTCAACTTGTAGATCATCTCCAAGATCCCTTTTAGCTATAACATTTGGTGATCCTAAGACCATTAGGAATTCGGTCTCCTAAAATTTAGTCACCAATGTATTTAAATTAGATGCTTCTTTTACAGAATTGCTGTCCCTTTTATCCCTCAATTGCATGAAATATTTGATCTTTTAAAAATTTATATTGTTCTAATAGAAAACTGAAAGCAGTTGCTATTTAGTGATCTACTGACCATGAGGTATCGAGACTCAATGGAAAGAACGATCCATATGGAGTTAAAGGGCCTGTGTTCAAATTCTGACTGTGCTGTTTTGCTGGTGGTTGGTTGTCATCGTTTGTTTTCGAAGAGGAGCAAAATGACTTCACTATACTGGAGTCAAGTTGGAGTGTGACTGATCAAACCAGTATGAGCTCTGGCATGCGTTACCATAGGTTAGGCACAAATGGACCATGTGAACATTTGGGGTGGATTCTCTAAATTTGCATATCTTGCATTTTTTTTGTCCCCATATAACCAGATCACAGAATTTCTCTGGGCCTTGGTTTACAAAAAAAATGTGTGTGAATAGGATAGGCTAGGTGACTTCTGAGGGCATTTCCAGCTCGAAATCTATAAAGCTGTGACTAGAGACAGTGAATCTGTTTATGATTTGTGGTCTCTGCCACTTTAGCAACTGTAGGACTGCAGGCTGTAGATCTGCAAACAGATCAATACATCCAGGAAGCTGTGTATCTGTCAGTGCCTGATGGTTTATTCATTTGAAAGAAAAGGCTCCTGGAAGCTGCTTCTCAAAGTAGCACACTTCCCAGCAGTACTAAAAAGCCGAACTTTAAGTAATCCCTCCTCATTACTTATTTCCGCTTTTGACTTACCAGAATAGAGAAATGGGGCTAACACTTTCAGTCAATTTTTAAATCATGTTTTGTTCCAGCCCAGTTCTCCTCACTCACCCCCTGGAAAGAAGTCTTTTGCTAACCTATTTTTAGGGTGAGAGAGAACAAAGTCAGAAAACTGGCTGCTCTCCTCTTTACATGTATGTAAAGATTTATTTGTTAAATAAATTGCATTCTTCACTCATTAAACTCATTTATGACAAAAGAAGAAATACTTGGCTAATTTCTTGTTCTGTGATGTTGGCATACTTTGGGGAGCATATAGTTAAGGGAGTTTTCCCCTTATAAGCAGTTGAAGCAGTTGTTTTTCTTTCAGTAGATGAGCTCGGAGGGTGCTTAATGTGGTCTGAAACTAAGAATCCTTTAGGCAAGTCATGCAATTTTCAGATTTACTTGTAACCCAAGAATTGAAATAGTTACTTCAAGAGTTGTTGCTCAGTTGTTTTGGTCAATTCTTATGGTTTGTGACCCCCTTTGGAGTTTTCTTGGCAAAGATACTGGAATGGTTTGCCATTTCCCTCTCCTGCTCATTTACAGATGAGGATACTGAGGCAAAAAGGGTGAAGTGACTTCTCCAGGGTCATATGGTCATAAGTGTCTGAGGTCATATTTGAACTCGGGAAGATGAGTCTTCTTGACTCTAACCCAATGCTCTATCCATTGCACCATCTTGTGGGATTTAATCATATTTAGAAATTGCTTTGAAATCTCTTATATAAACCGTGCAAGATTGACTTCATACTCTGCTGCAGTGTTTTGAAGCATAACACGGTGCAAGTAACTATGGAAAATTGTTTGCCCTGTGTTAGAACAGTCACTTAATAGCTAACATTTAATTAGTGCCAGGCACTGGGCAAAGCACTTTACAGTTATCTCATTTGATGATGACAACAACTCTGGAGAGAGGTACTGCTATTATCTCCATTTCACATTTGAGGAAAATGCAGCAAGTAGAGGTTGTCACTTGTCCAAGGTCACACCGCTTCTGTCCTGTATGAGACACGATTTGAATCGGGTCTTTCTGGCTCCAGGCCCAGTGTTCTATCCGCTGCTTTACCCAACCACTTGAACTCTTTCTTTTATCTATACTGTGATTTCATTGGTATAGAAAACTCCCTGTAATAGCCTTGAGGAATTCCCTGGAAGAACTGATAAGTTAAATGAAATTCAAAAAGTATGAGCAGAGACATTAAATATTTCTTAAAAATTGGTGAAATCATAATCTTATCTTTTTCCCTTTAGGATATTATTCGTAATTTGGATGGTCTCTTAATTATTGGAAACTTATTGAAAGATCCCAACCCCATAGTTAAAGAGAAGGCTTTAAATGCACTAAATAACTTAAGTATGAACATTCATAATCAGAGGGAAATTCAGGTAAGTGACATTAAAACACAAAATTAATTATAAAAGTTTAAAAGCTATAAAAATGTGTAATATTTTTGGGAAATCATGATCAATCAATAAACTTTTACTTACTACGTACCAGGTACTTTACCTGTAGTAGCTCAAAAAGAACCCTTTGAAGAATGGACCAGCAAAGGGAAGGAACCAAGTATCATTTTAGAGCCTAAAGAGTGTTCTAGTTGGGTTACACTGTGATCTGCTTGTTT
The DNA here is from genome assembly GCA_028658325.1 of Potorous gilbertii. Lineage (NCBI taxonomy): Eukaryota > Metazoa > Chordata > Mammalia > Diprotodontia > Potoroidae > Potorous > Potorous gilbertii. The sequence goes on along the minus strand of CM053770.1, from coordinate 119,778,811 downwards.
GAAAGGAAATTAATCCAGGGTTAAGGAAAGATACCAGAAAGATCGTGAATTAAGGAGCTACTTACTTTAAGAGGAACAGATAATTATTTCAATAATTAATAATTGAAAATACATGTGGGTTACTTTATTTTAAAGTTGATCTTTACAAATATTGAGAAATAAGGGATTTGGAAGTAATAAAAAATTATATAGATCACATTTTTAAATATTTAGGGAAAAAAACTCTTAAAAACTATATGTGAACCCCAGAATTCTAGAGAATTATGTTTTGCATATCAGTTATAAAGGATGAGAGGCCCTCAGATTTTGAAGATAACTGATAGGGTGTAGAGTGGTAATGAAACATAATGGGCCCATAAATAAAATTTCTTGAGGCTTTTGGTATTACAGGCAGTGTGGTATGGTGGCAGAAGCACCAGACTAGAGACCTGGGTCCTATTGATGTTTCTACCACTAATTAGCTGTGCTAATTTGGTGAAGTCATTTAACTTTTTGAGGCTTTATTATGGGAAAGTTCAAGTAGATAATCTCTAAAGTCCCTTCTCAAATGTCATAGAAATATTTAAAAATACCACCGATGTGATCTAGTCAGACTCAGATTTGAATTTTTTTGTTCCCTTTAACATCTCCAGTAAATGGCTAACCAGACTTTCCTCAAAAATTCCATCGATAGAGAATTCACCATCCTCTGAGGTGACCTATTTTAGTTTTGGCCAGTTCTGTTTGAGCTACTTTCCTTCTATTGACCCAAAACCTGCCTGTCTGCAGCGTCTCATTGCTTCTTGCTCTGTCTTCTGGGTCCGAACATCAAGTCTAGTCCTCCTGTAAAAAGAACAAAGGATTGAGAATTAGAAACACCAAGTCAAACCCAGCTTTGCCACTTATTGCCCTGCTACCTTTATAATATGGTAACTTCTCCAGGCCTCAGTTCCCTCATTTGTTAAATGAGGGCAGTTGGACTAGATGACCTCTAAAGTCCCTTCCAAATCTAGGTTTGCAATCCTTCTTTATTCTTTTCCCTTCTGCTATAAGAAAGAACTTATCGATACCTTTGTTTTCACATGACTTAATCATTTCCCAAATGTGTCCCTCTCCCTTCCACCTTGTTCCTTCCTTTGTAACAAAGGGGCAAGAATTCATTAACAGAACTTACATACTGACTACATCTGACAACATGCATCAGGTGTATTTGCTCCTCTCTTTTCTGTGGCCAAGATACTCATAATTATAAAACATTCAGCTTTGTTTTATTCTTTTCATTTATATTATTGTCATTGTGTATATTTTCCTAATGAGTTTTCCAATCTTTCTCTGAATTCTCATATTACAGTAATCCTTTGTGTTCATTTAGTACGGTTTGTCTAGCCAGCCTCTAGGCTCCCACTTTATTTCTAGTTTTTGCTGCAGCAAGAAGAGATGCTGTGAACATATATACAGAACATTTGTTTCTGTCTTTGACCTCCTTGAGGTATAGGCCTAGCAGTGGGATCTGTTAGTGTTTCAGTGCCCTGTAACTACTTTGAAGATTTTTCTTGAACCTACTCCAAGCCTTATGAAAGCCACATCCTCCCAATATAACCTTTTGTGATAGATTCAGGCCCTCTTGCTATCCTAATATGCTTCATTCAAATGCAGTCTAACTTGTTAATGTCCTTTATAAAAATTTTTTAGACTTGACCTCTGTGTAAAGCACAGAAAAATTAAGAACCTTAGAGAGCTTTCTACTGTAGGAAGTTTGACTTTTCAATTCTTTCTGGGTATAATTTGTTTATAGAATAGAGCAGGTTGTCAGGATAATTTTGAACTCTTTCTGAAATTTTGATAGGCCACAGAGCTGCTATTTTTTTTTTTTTGCTAACTAGTAATATTTTGAGGCTGTGTTACTCTCACATGACTGAGTAAATTAAAAGAACATTTGTTTTTTCCTCCGTTTATCCCTGAAAAAGCTAACCTTGGAGAGAAGGCTGCTATCTTTTGCCCATTTTTTGTTTACCATAACAAGACTTTGGAAGGAACTACACAGTAAGGAGGGCCTATTATGCAGACACCTGAGAAAGCATCTTCCTTTTTCCAAGCAATTGAGGATGATTTTATTTTATCCTGGATGAAATTCAGTAGTATTTCTGAGGTTCCAACGTTCTCATTTTTCTTTCTTTTCTCCAGGTGTACCTCAGCCAAGTCTGTGAGGAGACATTCTCCTCTCCCTTAAATTCAGATGTACAGTTGGCTGGCCTGAGATTGTTAACAAACATGACAGTCACCAATGACTATCAACACTTAATTGCCAATTCAATTTCAAGCCTCTTTGATTTGTTATCTCTGGGAAATGAAAACACCAAGGTATGAAACTCTAATTTTTAAAATCAATCTCTTGCTTATCTTAATTGAGATTTCATATCCTCCTCTGTAGATTGTTGGTTTCAGTGGTTGAAACGAAAGTTTCATACGTGCATTGCTCTTTTTTGTGCAAAATAGAGAGAAGTGGGCTAGGTGGTAATAGAACAGAGTAGATTCAGAACTGATTGACTGGCAGATTGGAAGAAACTCCTCAGTGGAATGCCCCAGGGACCCATGAATGCCCTTGGGCCTCTTGACATTTTTATCACTAAATTGAATAAAGGTAAAGATGGTATTCCTGTCAAATAGGGAGATGGGATAAAGCTAGGAGAGACTGAAAACCCTTGATGGCAGTTAGGATTTGAAAAGATTCTGGTAGGTTGGAACTTAAGGCCAAATCAAATAAGATGTAAATTATCAAGGATAAATGTCAAGTTCTATACTTGCTTAAAAAAATTTTACTTTACAAGTCAAGATAGAGTAAGCATGGTGAGAGATGTGGGGGCTTTAGTGGCATGAAGATTCACTGTGAATTAACTGTCTGATAAAACAGCCAGGAATGCTAATGAGAACTTAGGCTGAATTAAGAGAGGCAGAACATGAAGGAACAAAGAGGTGATAGACCTATGACATGCTGCCCTTCTCAGACAATATTGGGAATATTGTATGCATTTCTAGGTACCATATTTGTAAAAAGATATTAAAATGAAGGTCAACCAAAAATGATGATGGGCCTTGAGATCATGCATCTTAAGAATTGTTTGAAGGAGCTGAGGATTTTAGCCTCAAAAAGAGGAAAAATAGAGCAGTACAATGATAGCTGTGTTCAGATTTTTGAATGACTTGTTCATTTGACTCCAGAAGTTAGTTAGGTGACAGCTATTCCCTGGCCAATCTGGGTTTTACATAAGTAGAAACTTTCTAACGCTTGGAGCTATCTGAAAGTGGCATCAATTTCCTCCAGAGGTAGTGGGTTTCTCACTCACTTGAGGTGTTCACACAAAGACTAGTCACTTGATGGTCATGCAGATATGAGTAGAACCAGAAGTCCTCTAAGATCACCTCTGTGTGATTCCTGGATATTATTTTTAAGGTGATTTGCAGATGAGAGCCGATGGTTATCATAAAGCATTTTTAATGCTTCCCATAAAATCCACTTAGGTAGGATCTTCAACAGACCCACAACCCGTGCTTCAATGAAACTAAGCTCTAAAGTATAGGTTTACCTTGACCTTCTTACGCATGTCACAGGTAAGAGTGGCCACACAGGCCTGGCATTTCCATCTTTACCACTTTCTCTAGTTCCTTATTCCTGTTCCCTAACACTGTTGCTGCTTTCTCCTTTTGTTTCCCCTCCCTGTCACTGATAGAACAGCCTGCAAATCTCATTAACTGCTATAAACTGATGAGAATTCCCTTCCTTTTCCTCCTCTTTCCACTCGCTGCCAACCACCTCCTGTTCACCTTCACCATTACAACTTAGGCATCCCTGTTGGTTCTTTGTCAACTACAGTGGCCATTTGGGAAGCACTTTCTGGGCCCAGGTTCAAATGCAGCTCTGCTGCTCTTGGACCAAATGATCTCAGTCCCTTCTCCTTATAAATCCTTTGATCCTCCCCTCTCCTGTCCTTCCCAAATTATTTTACCTTTTGCAGTCTACTTTTGCTCTTACCTTTCTACTCAGCTGGCTGACTCATGTAGCTGCCTGGCTAGCCCCAGAGATCCACCCCTCTACCCCTAGTCTTACCCCTTTTTTCATCGTACTGAGTGCTTTTTTCTCTTGGAATTAAGGCTTCCCTTTCTCTGTCCACCTCCTTCTTTCCTGGGTTCTAATACTAGGTTTAGGGAATTAAGGAATGGTCACAGCTCCCACTGAGGTCCTCCTAGTCCTTCCATATAGATCAGTATTCTAGGCCAGTTAGGCCAAGGGCGTAGACACTGTGTCCCTGTTTCAAAACAAATTTTTATGATTTTGAAAGGCAAAGTTGATAGCACAGTATTTCTTTCTATTTACTTTATTGCAAGTTTACATCTGTCATGAGTCACTAGCCAAAAACATTCGTTACTTATTGGCCAACCTTTCAGTAAGGAGCATCTCCAAATGTAGTTACATAGGCAGCTGTTGCCAGGACTAAACCTTCCAGCTTTTCTGCCAAAATTTGTACTCTGTTGGCATTGCCTTCAAGGACCTCAGTGCCACAGTAAGACATGGGAATTGGCTTGTGAAGTCCATTTTGGAACCTAACCATATTTCTAACATTTCTGTAGGGGAAAAAATTATGTTCTGAGTTTCAAATTGTAATTTACAAATGACCTCTTAGAATACAGATTCTTTCATAAGCCAAGTTAGATACCTAGTTATTGGTCAGGCAACCACCAGAATATTGGATAAACTTTTCCCATTGCCCCTACAGTACTGTTTGTCTTTGGGTAATAAAAACCTCAGTAGTAGCCCATGTTACCATCATTGGAATAGAAATAATGAATGTTTATGTGATATGTATGAAAGGAAAATTAAAATTTCCAATGCTTAAAATAACCATCCTTCCATTACTATAAGATGGCAATTTGTGCCAGTCAAGAATCCACCCAGGAACCTAGATGTGGGTGGCAACCCAGCTTCAAACTAAGATGACAGTACTTCATGAATGGCAGAGCCAAGAGGGACCTTAAGGACCATTCTTTTTAACCTTTCATTTAAATATTAAGGGACATGGCCGAAAGAGATGATTTGTCCAGGGTGACAAAACAAATCCAAGTGGGACTGGAATTCAGTTCTCTTGATTCTCAGCCCACTGCCCTTTCCACTGTGTCATGTATTATCTGGTCTTCAATTGTGACGTTGGTACTATTGATGGATATCTCTTCTATATAATTCAGCTGTGTCAGTGTTTTTAAACTATATGTTACCTAAGGTGAATCCATGTGATACCATACTTGATGTCTCCCTGATCAAATACTCTTTCTATGCCAGTCGTGGAGCCATAGATTTAATTCTTTAAGGGACCAGAGATTTTCTAGTCCAATTCTCTGTGGAGGACTGGAAAGGGGGATGTACTTTTCCCAAAGTAGGTAAGTAGTAGGTAACAGAGCCTGGACACAAACTGAGGTCTGCTGACTACAACTCAAGAGCTTTTCATTATGCCTTTCTTGATTTGATTTGCACAAAAGAAAGCCTCATCCTTAATCCATCCATAGGAATCATTTTTTTAGAAAACCTTTTGGGACTCAGGTTTGTTTCACAGGACTAGAACCATTCCTTACCATATTTTATGAACTTTTGCCGCTCTTTTCCCCAAAGTATGGTAATTAACTGATGTCAAAGACAAGTGGTTTTTTTGTTATTTTTTTTCCTGAAACAGATGCTTATTGGTAGCAGGAGGCTATGAGGTCATTTGTAGGAAATTGTGCCAGAGGAAGGTCTCTAGAAAGAATCATCTTTTCTTAAGTCATTTCTCCTTAAACTTCCACAGTTTCAAAAGTAGAAAGACTGTCACCCCCTTCCAGTCTGCCATTTTTATTGTTGGATTTGATTAGCCTATGTGAGGACAGATTTGTAAAAAGCAAGCTTTTCTCATGTCTAGTGTTCTAACCCATAAGATGTTACTGCTTTTGTCATGTCACCAGTAGGAAATTTCTGTGGTTCAAGTAGCTCATTTAAACAGGTGAGTTCAAGTGGGATTTGTTTTAAAGGAACATGTAATTGGAATATTTTTATCCTTCCATAAGCAATGAGAACGTTGATATTTAGGTTCGATAAACAAGAAACTTGGGTTTTTATATCAGCTTTATGTCCCCATATATCTCTCCCACACTCCTCACCCAGAGAGCCATCCCTTACAACAAACAATAAAAAAGAAATAGAGGGAAAACACTTTTGAGCAAAACTAACCAACACATAAATCTAACTTAATGACGTATACAGTGCTCCACACTCATCATCCCCTTACTTCTGGGAAAAAGGTAAAGTGATGAATTCTCTTCTCTCTTCCTTCCTGCCAAGCTTGGTCAGTCTGATTATTGCATGTTTAGGTCCACTTTTTGTAATTGTTTCCATTAACATTACCATAGTTATTATGTATATTGTTTTCCTGGTTATTTTTTCCCTTGCCAGCAGTTTATGTCTTCCCATGCCTCCCTGTATATATCATTTCTTAGCACATAGTAAAATTCTGTCACATTCATGCACCACGATTTACTGAACAATTCCCTAGTCAATGTGGCATCTACTTTATTTCCAGTTCTTTGTTACAATAGAGTATGTTGTTATAACTATTTTGGTGTATTTCTTCCTGTCTTTGCGTTCCTTAAGGTATGTGCTTGGGAATGGGATCTCTGGATATATGAACCTGTTTAAAAATCAAATTATAGCATTTTGCAAAGTGGTTGTGAACGGTTTTCATGCAAATACATACCTTTTCCAAGGTGCATTATAGTCTACTGCCAAACAAAACAAAAAATAGATTTAGTCTCGATGCCCAAACAGCTGAATTAAAAGTCACAGGTTTTAAATGTGTTACTTAAAAATCCTGTCTGCTCCTCAAATACTGATAATTCTTGTGATCATTTTGTAAATTTATAGGATCATTAGATCATAGATTTGGAGCAAGAAGGAACCTTAAGTATCATCACATTCAGCCCCCTCAGAATCTGAGGCACAACAAGGTTAAGTGATCTGTGCAGCTACACATAGCTCCTAAGCATCTTAAGCAGGGTTTGAATGCAGGTCTTTCTGACTTCATGTTCAGAGCCCTTTCCACCTAACAGTCTAATTGCTTTGTGCATTCAAATCCTGCTTCACCCACTTAGGAGCTGTATGTTCCTGCACAAACCATTCAGCCTCTCAACATCAGTCTTCCCATCTGTAAAATGAGAACAGTGATAGTATCTACATCACAGGTCGCCTTGAGGATCAAATAAGGTAACATGTAAAGTGTCTACAAACCTCAAAGTGCTTTGTGCTAGCTTAGCATCATCATCCTGCTTCTAAGGTAACATTGCTTAGCAGGTAATAAAAGATTATTAATAAAATGTCCATTACTGGGTATAATATCTTGCCCTCTCAATGTGTTGGGAAGGGGCTGGAGAAAGAAAGAATTTAGAACTCAGAATTTTTTTTTAAAAAATGAATGAATGAATAAATAAAAAGGGGGAAAATTTTAAGTTAGGAAATGTCCATTGCTTCTTTCTCACCTGTTTCATCTGTTTAAAGTTCATTTTGGAGTCTTTTGCTTTTACATCATTTACATATATTTACATTGGAACTGCGTATTTTGGAAGCCAAGAAGGCCCTTTCCCTAGGATCCCATTTCAGTTAGTACTAGCACTGATAAAAATTTATTCACCTTTTTAAAAACTAAATTTGTTTTGACAGTGTTTGTTTATACACTGAGGTCAATTCAGTTCATCCCGCATATTTATTTCAAGACACTGAGCTAGGTAGATGCTAGGGAGAATACAAAGAATGCTTTAAGATGTGTTCCCTACCCTCCAGGGGCTGACAACCTAGTTTGGTCAGTAAGACAATAATAGCCCCTTTCATAATAACTCCTTAGAACTCTTAGAGTTTTCCAGGTACTTGACTGTACATTCTCTCATCTGATCTTCACAGTAATCCTATGCAATAGGTAAGTCAGAGGAATAGAGGAGCAAAAGCTTAAAGAATGAGTTATTTACCCAAGATCACATAGTATGTATATGTGTGTAATATATGCTCTACTTCCACATAAGTCCATCTGCCTATCTGCTATCTGAGGAACGACTTAACTAATTTCAGAGCATCTTATCACCAAGTTGGCTGCAGGGTGATGAATTTTTTTCAGCCATACATACTCAAAAGAGCATCTCTAAGTTGTCTTACGGAGGTTGCATCCTGAGTTAGTGGAGGGACTATCCATGCTGAGAAAATCACGAATCACTGAAGTATTGAAATAATGATGTGTTGGTGGTATCAGGATCCACAGGCCAGGAAGATCACACTTCCAACCAGGAGAATCAGGCAGTTTGTTAAGAGAATAGAGAATTAGAGCTAGCATTATAAATAATTAATAGAATTGTGTTTGATAGAAATGGAAGGGGAGGGCAAGTTGTACAAATAAGGGAGAGAAGTAGATGACATTCATTCTGACTGGAGTGAAGGGAATAGTGAAACGTACAGATACAAAGGTTGGCTTGGGGTGGGTTGTTAAGAAGTATGAAATATGGTTAATACACAGTGGGCAATATAGGCTCTAAGTAGGTTTTGCTCTCATAATCTAGGGACAAGACAGAAAATGTTATCTGAAATTATGGCTAATAAGAATGAACATAAAGGGGGTGGGATTTGCCATCTGCAGAAATGACTTACCCTGAAATATTTATTAACTGCTACTTGATAGGATTATGTTGGCTTAAACCTCAGAAGGGGTCTAGCATTGATATTCCCTACCAATACATAAGTAAAGACATCAATTTCTCATTTACCTTACATACCTTAAACATATATTTCAGTTTTAGAAATTACCTCATCTGTCATGCAAGGAATGCTGTCATCAGCAGAGTTTTTGGAAAACTAACAATAAGGAAAGTTAAGCAGTAAGAATTTGTCAGTGTGCTTCTATCATTGTGTCGGGGAAAGTATCCTCCCACTGTAGATTTCAGTACTGATTCTTAAGATAGAAATATCCTTAAAGGTTTGTTTCTGGTCTTCATGGTGTTCTCACTGGTTTGGGAAACTTGCCTTGAGAAAAATTGTCTACCAGGCTGATTAGCTCCTATTCTGCAGTTTACTGTCTTCTCTACTTGGCTTTGGCATTGAAAGATTAAGTGATATGTCCACAGAGAAATTCCTCAAGCTTCCCACACTTGACAGAAATATCCTTTAAGAATATACAGTTGGTGTACCACCAAGCAGCCTTCTGATGGTGGCGGCTTGGTAGCGTAAAAAGATTGCTGTTTTGGAAGTCAAGGGACTTGCGTTGGTCACCTAAGACATTGGGTGAGTATTTCTCTGAGCTTTACTTTCACATGTAGGGGCAGCTAGGTGGTTCAGTGGATACAGCACCAGTCCAGGAGTCAGGAGGATCTGAGTTCAAATGACACTCACTAGCTGTGTGCCCTTGGGCAAGTTACTTAACCCCATTTGCCTCATCCTGGGCCATCCCCAGTCGTCGTGATGAATACCTGGTCCCTGGATTCAGATGACTCTGGAGGAGAAGTGAGGCTGGTGACCTGCACAGTCCTCCCTCACTCAAAACAAAGTCAGGTGCAAGTCATGTCATTATTTGTCTGATGGTATGATCTTCTTCAGCCACGAAGGACACACAGACACTTCCTCACTTGTAAGAGCATTACATCTACAATCTTTCCAGCTACTTTAATCATTAGTTTAATCCTCTCAGACTTTTCCACCAGGAGGGACTGCCCTCTCTGCAGACAGCCCACATTAATTCTTAGTCCTGGACCACCTCCCAGAATGTCTGCTATTGTCTCAACTGACATTCAGGTTTCACTCAGTATCTTGTGAGTTTTACCGCCATGATTCATTTTCCCTGAGCTTTATCATTTACAAACAAACTGATAAAACGAAGTATCTAAACCTGTAAAGCTGAGGATCAAAACCTAGACCTGCAATGACTCCATGAGACCCTGCCTGAGCATCCCAACATAATAAATAGATTGATGTAAATAGTGGGAAGCAGATAGATGAACAGAGCATTTGCAGTTATTATATGCCAGATGCTGCTCAGCTCTGGAAAAAAAAGTTCTTGCCCTCAAGGAACTAATGGGGAAGACAACACCTAAAAGGAAGTTGAAATGGAGGGGGTAGAGGGTGGCAGGCAGCTGGAAGCTACTGGAAGAGACATGTTTGGGGAAAGGTTGAGAAGTAGTCTGGGAGTCGTGGGGCTAAACTAGATTTGAAAGCAGCATGAGTGCTTCTCCAAATGGAGATTCTGGGACATCCTCGGGAGAACTTTGAGAATGGCCTGATTGTAAAAATTAATCAGCCACTAATGTGTAAGATGAATTGGTGGGGAAAGTGAATAGAAATGAAATCTGCTTAAGAGACTATCGCAATAGACCAGACTTGAGGTAATGAGTCTAAAACCTTAATGAGACTACAAAGGATAGGGAGGGGGAAGAGGGGAGAATGGATCTTTTATTTATCCCTTTGTTAGATGTTAAGGAAGAAATAGGAGTCACATGAATTTGACCCAAAGGTCTAACCATTGTACAATGGACAGGAAGCAGAGTTTTTGTATTTTAACTCTTCGGTGTTTTTTTGTTTGTTTCCACCATTTGTCTTTTTCATTCACATTCCTCTTCTTTCTAGTCAGCAACAATCTCACCTACTTTTCCACTGTTTCTCCTTTGACCCACCGCTCTTTCTAAAGAATAATAAAAAAAAAAACCACTTGAGCATATAGAGTACCTCTTATTGCAAAATTCTGTGGTAGTCCAAGGATGTGTCCTGTTTTCCTTGAAAAGAAATTATGATCTTGTCGCTTGATGCTAGTTTAGCTAGAACAATATGCAGTCTGTAGTATAATCCCTGTTTTCTGGACTTCACACAGGTATGGGTTAATTTACTTTTGTAATGTAATAGACTATTGTTGGAATGGAGCTAAATCTTCAAAATAGGTCAGAGCATGTAAGCACATGAATTCCATTTGTATCATGCACAATAACTATCCATGCATAAAGCAAACAGAAGACATTTAAAGAATTAGAATAAGAGCTCAGGTGCCTGTTCTGTTCTGCCAAGAGCTTTATCAGTTTGAGGGAAATGTTTAAATTCTTTGTGCCTTAGTTTTCCTATGTATAAAATGAAGGGTTTCTAACCACTTCATACCTAAGCTATTTATACCTAATGTCTCAGCTAAGCTATTTTAGATTGAAAATGCCTTCATCTTACTTAGTTAACATACAAGATTATGTTGCTACTCTCAGGTTATGTTCATGGGAAGCTGACTGTGTTATAGATCTATACCAGTTCTTTATGTTCATCATTTTTGTATAATTTATAAGATTTCTTTCCATTCCTTTAAAGTTCACATGTCTAAAATGGATTAACAAATATTCTCATTTCAGATTCAGACCTTAAAAGTGCTTTTGAATTTGTCAGCAAATCCAGCTATGACAAAAGAACTTCTCAGTGTGCAGGTAAATATTTTATATACTTGTGTTGTTTTAAGCTCTATTGAACATATGTATTTAATCACCAAGAAGCTATTAAATAATGAAATCAATCAATATTGATCAACCGAAAAATAACTAATACTGAAATCTTGAGGCCATTCTGTGAATAAGTATATAGGAGGCATATTATTTTGAAGAACAATAAATATGTATGAAATTTCACTTGGTCATGCCATTTCTGTATTAATAGTTTAATGCACATAGGATAAAATGTAATTTTTTTCATTGTTAGCTTTATGACATGAAATGTTTTCAAAAAACCTTTTCTTCTAGTTCACTCAGTAATGAATTTTTCAAAAAGAAACTGCATGTTAGGTGTTTTAAAACAGCATGGATTTTTCCCTCCCCAAAATTAAACTACATCCTGATATTCAGAGCATACAGCATTTTAAAGTTCAATGTCAAGCCCTTCTTTTCCAGCGTATAAAATGTGAATTCTCTGGAAGATTTTGCTCAGGTATCTGAGGAATCATATCATAGAAAGATTGTTTTTAATTTATAGAATAAAATAAGCATTTCTATAACATTATTATAATAATGAAAGATGATTCCACGTGAAACTGCAAATCTGTTACGCTCAATTTGCTCTTCCTTTTAAATATAAAGTTTTCATGTAAATTTCTTTTTCTTTCCTTTTTTTCTTTCCCTACCCTGGAGATGACTACAAATAGGCACTAATATATATAAAAAGATCTTCTTATGAATTAAGTAAAAGCCTGTTTTTTTATCTTAATAAAATCTTAGTAAAATTTAAAATACTGTAATGATGGTTACTACCAGGATATATAAAAGTACAGTTGCATATTAGAATCCTAAATGGTGATTTTAAAAAGTAATATTCATTTCATTTTAGGTGTCATCATCACTGATTTCCCTCTTTGACGGAAACATGGAGAAAGAAATTCTTCTTCGTGTCCTTACACTCTTTGCAAATTTAAAAGACAATATAAAGCAAAAAGAAAATACATTTGCCCAACAACAGTTCAGTAACACTTCTCTTTTCTCTTTACTATATGGAGAATCTACAGAGTGTACTGAGAAACTGCTATCCTTAGCATGTCACCATGATGTTGATGTGAAAGAGAAAGTTGCAGAAATACTAACCATACTTTGATTGGCCTTGTATTTAAAAAAAACCCAAGGAATAACTAAGTGTTGTGGTCTGTGAACAAGATAAGTGGTTTTGACACTTTTATCTCATTCCCACACTTGGGACTCTCTCCCCCTAAATTATAATGGGTGCTGCAGAGCCTTGGGCCAGAAAGATAAAATTCATTTGGCAATGTTGTTTCTGTTGATAAAAAATAAAACTAAGGTTCTGATTGGCAGTTTACTTGTATAGTCTCTGCCATTTACTATAACCAAGGGAAGGGAGTAGAATCTATGAAGATTTCCTGGATTTTCTTATACCTTTGAACAGTAAAATGAAACTAGTCAGAGGGTGTGCTCTGAGGCAAGGAACCTGAAGGTATCTGGAAAATCTTTTATGACTTTTTGGTCTGGGAGCTGGTAATTGTTGATTCTTGAAGAGGACCAAACTGACGGCACTGTTAAAGTCAAGTTACAGTATGTCTGATTGTAGCTGATGAGACCAATACAAGCTCAGAATGCTCTACCTCAGGTCAGGGACATATAGTTCATGTGAACGTTTGGAGTGGGTTCTTTAAATTTGTGCATCTCACGTTTCTTTTGAGCTACTTCAGTTCTGCTTTGCTCACAAAGCATAGGACCTTCTCTGATGAGGACTCGCCATGCTGGGCAGTCCTATGCCATTGTCTCCACTCAAACAGTCAGTTCTAAAGTTCTTTAAAGAGACCTTGGGAGTTTTGTCTAAGATGCTAATGAAGCCCTTGAGGACTCCAGTCCTGGAGAGCTAATTCAGTAAGGTCATTACCTAAAGAGAAATCTGTTACAATTTTTGAAAAAGTTGTTTTGTACTAAAATATTCAAATTTGTTAAAGTATCCTTAATTCAATTTATTGAGAGTTTTCTGTTTGGCTTTGAGTTCAGATGAACACTACAGAATTTTTTTAAGATTATTAACAGAGTTACAGAGTAAGTTAGAGGGCAATTTTTTTAAATGTGTCACAATGTTTAAAATTAAATAGCTTTCATAAAATCAACAGAATAAAGTCACTTTGTGCAAAACAAATGTAACCAGTAATCTGTGTGATGTTTTCTTCTTGAAATAAATAAAATCACTTCTTTGTGTTTAGTCCCTTCAGTATTTTGCTTTATTTTAACATAACCTGAGAATAGTCTTAATCTACATCTAGAATACACCTGGATTCCAGTGTGTTCCACCCAACTATCAGGATTTGAATTTGACACAAATCACTTAACCTCTCTGACAAGCCTCATTTGCAAAATAGGGATAAATATGCTCCAGTTTCTGCAGGGTTATTTCAAGAATCAAATCAATTAATAGCTTTAATTAATTAATCAGTTAATAGCTTTTAAAGTGCTATACTAATGGTGGTGGTGGTTGTCCTTCGTTCTTGAAGAGAACCAAAAAGACATCACCATGGTAAACTGAAGTTTCAACGTGTCCAACTGGCTGATCAGACAAGCTCAAAATGCTCTACCACAGATTGGGCACACAGAGTCCGTGTGAACATTTGGGGTGGATACTCCAAATTTGCACATCCTACATTTGTGCTATCTCAGTTCTGCTTTGTTCATAGAGCACAGCACGCCATTCTGAGTGGTCCTGTGCCAATGTCTCCCATGTCACACAGTCAAATCCAAAGTTCTGGAGAGAGACCTTGAGAGTGTCCTTGTATTGCTTCTTCTGACCACCATGTGATCACCTGCCCCATGCAAGGTCTCCATAAAATAGTGTTTTTGGCAAGCTTACGTTCTGGATTTGAATAACATGGCCAGCCCATCAGAGCTGCTTTCTCTGAAGCATAGTTTGCATGCTTGGCTGTTTACTTCAAGAAAGAACCTCGTTGTCTGATACCTTATCCTGCCAAGTGATCTTCAGAATTT
>CM053770.1:119715432-119763806 GCA_028658325.1 Potorous gilbertii | reverse complement strand
TGGTTGAAAACATCATACTAAAAAGCATGGGAGCAAGCACATAGCCCTGTTTCACTCCATTGGTGACTGGGAAGGTATGAGAGCATTGTCCACTATCCAAAACTCAGGCAAACATGCCATCATGAAATTTTCGTACAATACTGATGAACTTCTCCAGGCAACCAAATTTTGACAATTTTCCATAAGCCTTCATGACTAACAGTGTCAAAGGCCTTGGTCAGATCTACAAATGTTGCATACAGACCTCTGTTCTGCTCTTGGCATTTCTCCTGGAGTTGTTGAGCAGCAAGCACCATATCAACTACTCCTTGGTCCTTTCTGAAGCCACACTGGCTCTCAGGTAGATGACCATCTTCCAGGTGAAGGATCAGCCTGTTAAGGAGGGCTCTAGAAGAATCTTACCAGCAATGACTAAGAGAGAGACCCCCTTGTGATTGTTGCAGGCCAATCTATTTATCTTTATAGAAATGGACAGTGGAGGCATCCTTGAACTCCTCTTGCCATTTAACCTGGAAAATTTCATTTATCTTTTGTATGAGCAATGGTCCCCCCTTCTTTGTAAATCTCAGCTTGAATAGAATCAGTACCAGGTGCTTTGCCATATGAAAGGAGCCTAATGGCTCTCAAAACTTCTTCAGTTGGAAGTTCAGCTAAGGAGGGATTGACTTCAACCTGAGGTAAATGGTCAGTGGCCTCAGCATTGATTGATGATGGTCTATTGAGAACACTATGGAAGTGTTCTGCCTATCTCTCTGGGATCGTGTCCTTATCACTCATTAACGTGGCTCCATCAGCACTGAGTAGTTGTGATGCATCGTAGGTTTTTGGTCTGTAAATAGCTTTCAGGGAATCAAAAGACATCACGGATACCATTTTACTGTTATGCCTCAAAGTCCTGTGGTGACAGGCAAATGATGAAGCAGCAGGTGCAGATACACTGGGAACTGTAGTCACACCCTGGACACAGGCAGCCCAGGCCATAGGGTTGTTTCTCACTGGAAGCACCAGAGGGATCCAGCAGCCCCCGGGTGACTGAGCAGCCTTTTAAGGATCACATTGCTCACTTCCTGCTGTGAGGAAGGAGACTAAGAAAAGGTGCCCTAAAAATTGTCTGCTTACCCAACTCTGGCCTGATTACTGTGGCAGGCAGGCAATCCCACTCCATGGTCAAAACACAAAAAGTTGCATCCACTCTGCAAAGTTGATTCCACTCACCATCAGCACATGAAATGTGTGCACAGTTATAGACAACACAAAATGCAGTAGACCTGAAAGACGAACTACGCTTGTTGCAAGAGAACTCAACAGATGTTGCATCCAAATAGCAGCCTGGCTTACTGAAATCAGAGGTGGATACACATTTTTCTGGAGTGGCTGCAGTGAGGAGGAATGCCGTGAAGCTGGCATAAGTTTTGCAATCAAAACTAATCTAGTCAGTAAGCTGGTATGCCTGCCAAAAAGAGTGAATGACAGGCTCATGACATTGCGATTGCCACTTGTAGGAAAATGCCATGCCACCATTAGTGCCTAAGCTCCCACCATGACAAACCCTGATGAGGTCAAAGAAAAATTTTATGAAGACCTAGAGGACAAGCTTATATTTCTGGGTGACTTTAATGCTAGAGTAGGCTCACACTACCAGACTTGGCCAGGAGTCCTAGGAATGGAGCTGAAAACAGCAATAGTAATGGTCATTTACTGCTGAAGACTTGTGCATCACATAACCTTATCACCAACACTGTTTTCCCTTTACCTAAACGCAGTAAAACTTCATGGATGCACCCTTACAGCAAACATTGACATCGCAGAGACTGTGATTTTAAGAAGAGACAGACACGATGTAAGAGTGACAAAGGCAATGTGTGGTGCAGAGTGCTGGACGGATCATAGACTTACCCTTTCCAAGCTAAAAATTTGCATTCATCAAAAGTGCCACCCCCAAGGCAAAATGACTTGAAGAATTAATGTCAACAAATTAGAGCTCTTCTCCGAGCATGAACAGTTTATTGCTAATTTGGAGAGAAAGCTGAACCATCACACAGTTGCATCAATGGACTAGAAAAGGAGTGGGCAGCATTCAGAGATTTGGTGCACAGCACTGCGTTTGTTCATCCGGGTCAGAATACTTCCGAACACCAAGATTGGTTTGATGAAAATGATGGGGAAATTCAGAAGCTTCTAAATGAAAAACGAGAACCCCAGAGGATTTACATGTAGGATAGTTCATCCATCTCTAAGAAGGCAGCATTGAATTCCATCAAAAGTAAAGTACAAGCAAAGCTTAGAGAGACACAGGATTCGTGGCTCAGTAAGAAGGCAGATGAAATTCAGTTTTATGCTGATAGTAACAATCCAAAGCACTATACTAATACATGGGACTTGAAAGAGCACAAAATGGAGTCAGAGAACCTGAGTACCATCCCTGCTCCACCATATAATATCCTGTATGACCTTAGGCAAGTCACTCAGGGCCTCAGTTTCCTCCTCTGAGAAGCAGAGGAGTTGGATGTGTGAGGTCCCTTCAAGCTTCATATCTAGGATCTTACAGTTGGATTAGGACAGGAAAATGGAGTTGGTTCAACTAACAATGAGTCATTTTCTGTCTGATAAAAGAAATGGATTTTTCTAAGTATGTATCATGTACTTTCATTTTGGGGTATGTTATTTTAGTGAAGTATATTTTTTAAGCAAAGGATTCTAAAGTGATTATTATTTTACTATAATTATTTTAGAGTGATTATTGTTTAACATTTGTATTTTATATAACTCATTTTTTTCTTTATAAAAGGACATTTTTTGTAATAAAAGTTATTGTAAGGTTATGTGAAATCACACTGGAAAAATCTCAACCAAATAAACTTTTGGTGGTTCATGTGATGTGTCATGTACCATAACATCTTTCTGAAATTGTCAGCCAAAGGACAGAAGTTAGAGTTGCTATTAAAGTTTCAGTGACAGTATTACTTTTTTTTGTTTTTAAGCTAGTTTCCATTTTAAAGGTTTGAGTTGTTTAAAAATTCTTGATACTGGTTTAGGGTCTTGGAATAAAATTTGTATATGTTTATTGAATTAACTAGAGGCAACTTCATGGTTCAGTGGATAGATAGATAGTGCTGGGCCTGGAGTCAGGAAGACCTGAGCTCAAATCTGGCATCAGACACTTACTAGTGACCTTGGGCAAATCACTTAATCTCTGCTCCTTAACCTAGTGGAGAAGGAAATGGCAAACCATTTCAGTTACCTTGAGAAGAAAGCCCCATGGACAGTATGAAGGGGTCACAAAGAGTTGGACGTGACTGAACAGATATGGAGGAAGCTTCCTTTGAACCTTGACAAAAGCCCTCTGGAAGGTTTTAAATATGACAAGCCCTAAGTAAATTTTGGCACAACTACTCTAGTGAAAACGAGCCTGTGTGTATCTCTGGCAATTCTCATGACATTATAATAACCACCAATATGCAGTAGTACAGTTTTAATTTGGCAAAATAGTATGTATCTGCAGGCTTCCTGTGAATTTGATTCTGAGGTTAAGCAAAAAACTCTTGGCCTTGGAAAAGGTACTTTTCCACAATCAGGGATCATGTGTTTTCTAGTCCAAAGAATAATAAATGTAATCCAGCTTCAGAAGGCAGCATGGCAATGTGGATGGAACTGTTGTCAGACAGGGAAATGTTTTTCAGGTCATGTCTGACAAGGTACTTGCTGTGGCTAGGTATATCCAGGCTTACTCTCCCACTGCCTCTAAGACTGAGTGCAGATCAAGTAGGTGAACTGGACTGGAAAAGGGTGTTTTCTTACCAGGATTTCCTTTACTAATAAAATCCCAGATCTGGTCAAAAATACATTTATGCCTGGCCCCAGGGATTTGTCTTCTCTTTGAACTGGTTTTCCATTTTCTGTCATCATCGCTAAAATTAGTTACATAGTCCATTCCGTTTTCTTACTATTGGGTAGGAAGCTTTTCCTTTTGAGCCAAAATATGATTCCCAGACTCGGCACTTACTGACCCACCTCTTCTCTCCGTGACCAAATAAAACCAGTCATAATGACTTTCATAGGGCCATCCTCGTTTATTTTAAGGAAGCTGTCATGTTCCCTCCCTTTCCCCAAATATCCAACAAACCAAAAGCCCCCTGCTTCCAGTGGATGCCCTTCAGTGCAGCTTTATGTCCCTGCACCATGTTGGTTTCCTTCCTCAGTACACTCTCCAGTTTGTTAAAGGTTTTTCTAAAACTGACCACTTCACATTGAATACAACGAGACTATCCAGAGTTGAGCACTACGGGACTGCCCCGCTTTGGGATGCTTTCTATTATGCTAAGACTCCGGTGATTGTTTTTAACTGGCATTTGAAGCTACGAATTCAAATTTAGCACAATCCACTCATACATATGTACACACACGTATCCCATTCCAGGTCTTTTTCCCATATATATATCTCCAAGAGAATGTCAATTCCCATAGTAGAACACAGTAGGGTCTCTTTTTAGTTCCAAACCTAGCACAGTACCTGGTAAATGCTTATCGAATATAATTATTAACTCCTGTCTTAACCACATTTCCCTCATCCTGTCCTTGTGCAATTGATTTTGGGGGAACAAGTGATTGTCTTGACTTTCCAAGTAAATTGATGACTGTATCTTACACATTTTTCCCCTTTTCAGGACAGCCAGCAAAGGGCTAAGAATATCATAGGCATTCAAATAGTCAAATCTAATAAGTACCCTCATTTAACTAGCACTGATAATATAAGCATTTCATTGGATGAGTAAGGAATATGACGTGCAGTTGGATGGATAATCTGTAGAGCTTGCCCATGGATCTAGATAGATATCTAACTCAGTATAGAAGGACAAGTTTGGGCTAGAATTAAATGAAAGGGGGCAGGCTGGATTGCCCTCAGGAAATTGCAGAGTTCCTTTACCGGTCCCAAATTCCTAGAATTAAAGGTCCATCTTTTCGATGCCAGTGTAGTAGCAGTGGTGTTTATATAGCTGTGAGTCATGGAACAAAGCCTCTGAAGAAACTGAAATGACCATCACACACATTGGCAGGAAAGACTCATTGTAGGAGTAAGGAAGCTTCAGCCCATAAACTAGCTTTTGAGAAAAGGAGCAAAGATGTCATCAGAAGAAATGTGAAAGAAAAAGATGGACCAGTCTGGTGAGAAGGGTATGGGATGACAGGTAGACATCTCAAGTGCTTCCATAGTAACCTTACAATGTGACAAGAGGAGGCAGCCCTCCAGCTGTGGGTGGAACCTTTGGTATATTTGGGGGAAGGCAGATAAGAGCATCAAGAAATGGACGGATTTTAGTCTGCATCACCAGACAGCATCCAAATAGATGAATATTTTGTTGTTTGAAAGAAAAACACCCATAATACTTCCTCTTGAAAAACTATTCTAGTGATGCGTATATTTTGTGGAAGAAATTAACTTTCAGAGATTATAGTTCCAGGTGGAATGCTGCCTACCCTCATTAAAGTTAAAAACATTTTTTATACTACATGTTAAAAAGTATAAGCATTTCCCTAGCAATATCAATGCCTTTAATCAATCAGTAAGCACCTCCTCCATGCCAGTCACTTTCGGATTTAAAGAATATAAAGACAGAAAGAAATGGCAATCTCTATATATGCAAAGAATTTACATTCATATCCTATCCATGGTACCAGTAGGAAGTTAAAGTATATTAAAAAATATTTAAACAGTACTTGTAGTAAGAAGTTTATTTTCGCAAGCTGTTGTGGCAATGTGTTGATATAGATATATTCAACTGGGTTTATAATATTAATATTCATAATCCAAGTTATGCTTAGCAATACAGGAACCAATACATATGCTTTATTTCCCCTTCTTGTGCTTATTATACCCAAAGAATACTTGAAATTTCTTTTTTTAATTACATAGATAAAAGAATGCTTCATCTAGAGAATCAAGAATACATGATTAGAGGAAAATGTGAATTTTTCACGCAAGTTGACAAATCAAACTTTAAAAATAACAATATGTTTACAATAGAAAAGTACTATATAAGGTAAAAAATAGACTTCCTGATGGGAGAGAATAGTAATGTACACATTCTGGCCAGCAGTTACAATTTTATACATAGTGATGCAATCACATGTATTACATTGCTTTTTTTTAAAAGGCACATTACAGTATTTTAAAACTACTTTCTTGAATGTTCCATAATTAATGAAAACATACAAGCAACATGTGCACTCCGTATAACTGGCATTTGGTTGTAATGTCCTTTACCAACAGTTGGCATGATTGTATTTCATTCATTCTCTCCCTGCCTCAGCCAAACCCATTCACTGAAACTATTGATCATGACAATTCCTGGTATTTTCTTGAAATTAGGACATTATCCAAATATATTAATAGGAAATAGAGAGTTGAGTTTACAATGATATGTTACAGCATGGTAATAAAGAAAGAAAAGTTTATTTGGCTATGTTTGATACATATGTGCTAGGTAACATCATGGCACAGCTTGAATAATGCTATGGTTTTTTTAATTAGGTAGGATTTTCCTCCTAATTATTAGAACCAATAATTTTGAGGAAGACAAGGAATTATACCTGAGGAGAAAGGGAACCTTTTACTTTGAGGGGATAATGACAAAATGACAAAAAAATAAGATTAGTAAACATTCTAACAAACCAGCATGTATTATGACTTCAGTTTTGGATAAAAAAGCTGAAGTGATGTTAGACTGAACCCAAAAAGTGTACTTCCCTTTGTATTCCAAATAAAGGGAAACATCTGATTTGTTGCCATTCATCTTTCATACTTTTTCAGATTTGAAAACTTTCATCACTGAACACTATGCAAACTATGCAAGCCTTTCTAAATGTGGATGGCAAAAGACAAATATTACAATGGAAAAATGTTAAAAGAGTCAGGGATAAAGATAAAAATTCCTTAAAGAGTTCAATGAAAAGAGGTATTTCAGTATACAGTTAGGACCAGAATCTTCAATGTTTTAATTACTAAAAAGAACAATATTCAGTAAGTCTTAGAAGTAAGAACAATTAAAACAACAAAATTTTCATATGAAACTGTGAATAAAAATGAGTTTGCTAAGGGAGTAAACAGATTAGAATGTTCTAAAGTGCTTGGAGATCTTTTAAAAGGTGCTATTATAAAAACAATGCTAAGGTGACTCATGGAATAGAAATATCCAAGCAAAATGTAAATTTAAATGGTAGGCAGTCTTCATTTGTAATCTTTAAATTTTTAGTTCGGCACATAATGCTAGGAAAGTGATTAAGAAGATGTTGGATTCTATTAGGTATCTATGGTTACTGGCTTTTGCAGGTAGGGTCAGCACTGCTATTGTGAAACCATCATGCTTGAATTCCTGTCTTCGTATACAATTTTACTCTGTACTAAAGATGTACATACTTGTACATTTTTGCTTCCGGAAAACTGATTTAACATATGATGATAATTTTGTGCTGTTAGTGTCAAATAGTACTTAAAACTTTTTTCAATTTATTTGCATCTTTGTAAGCAAAAAATAAAATAAAACAGAATTTACTAAAGCTTAACATCAACCATTACATGTGGGTTGTTACTCTCCGAATATGTAATATGGATGAGTTAGGTCACCTTTCCTGATATGTATGGTAAAAATTTAGCAAAATACATTTTCAGAGGCATTGGGTCTGTGTTTAAAGGTGCCTATTAGACATCCAAATACCTTAAAGAATAATTTTCTCTTGTATGTTTTCAAAGTACTTTTACTATTACTGAAGATTTATTCATCAGTGCCTAGAGGGTAGGTTAAAAAGTTTCATCTCCATATTACAGATGGTGAAACTGAGGCAAAGGGAAGCGTAGGTGCCTTATCTGAAGTTGCAAAAAAAAAAAATCAGTGGTATAGCTAGCTAGGTAGGGCTCATATTCAGATAGTGCTTTGCAACCAAGTCACAGTGCTTCTGTATATACATGCAAATTTATCAAGCTATTGACTAATTGGTTACTCCCTGAAGTACCAAACATTTGGCATAAAATATACGATTCTAGTAATGTGACATGCAGAAAATTTATTTAGGTAAGACAATAGCACAGGGTAGTGTGAATATATATAATATAGAATCTTGCTTATAATGAAACAAAATCTAATTGCAAGTTATTTAATCTAACACAAGGTAATCATTAAGTTAATTTTTAAAAATTAACCTTATTGAAATTTTTAAGATTATGCTACACAGACCAATGAAAAGGAGAATTTAGGCAAGAATATTAAGGGGTATTTTTTTAGAAAGAGATTGGTGAATGGACAGGATCAAATTTAAATGAAACTATAGTCTATTGATAAATTTTATCAAGACCTGAACATAAATTATGTAAAAGCATCAGTTTCCATGGAGCAGGTCATATATATTTGTGCTTAATGAAAGATCTTATTTTTATAAATAAAAAAAATTCTCAAAGATCCTGCTTTCTTATTCCTCTCCCTTTACTTTATTCTGTACCTTTTCACTCCTAATTCAACTGGAGCATACCATACCTCTATTTAAAAAAAAAAAAAATTCAAGAAACAGAGCAGAACCCAAATCCCCATACACCTATGCTGAAAAAAGCATAGCCAAAGATGTATGTTGACTTTAGTTACATAAGTCCTGTGGGGATGGGGGAATATTACTGATTAGGGCTCTTAAAATATATAAGTATACAATGAATTTTGATTCATCTTATATAAAGAAAGGACCTGAAGCATAGGAATGAACCTTTCAGAACTTCTAGAAAAGGAAATTCAATCTATGAATCACTATTAAATTAGTAAAAAAAAAAAAAAAAGCTTCCATTGCAATATTCAGGCCTTAAACAGGTAACATTACCCAATCTATCACTCTGTAATATTTCAATGTATAAATTAACTAGCCTGTGCAAATTGTTACAAAAAAGTAAGATGAAAATTTGAAAAGATCCATTTCTAAATTTAAAAAAAATCACCCTTTCTTTATATCTTACTTTTAAAATTTGTTTCACTATTTTAAATCCTGCGAGAGGTTTTTTTTTTAAAGCCCTCTGATAGTCATATTTATTTCCAGTCTTTATCATCCACATTTATTCAAAGTTTTCATCATCAGTCTTTACATCTCTTGATTCTCCATGCTTCAAGGTGAAGAAATCTTCATTGTTAATTCCATACCTCTCTAGAGATTCATTTAGTTTCAATGGAGGATCCAAGTAATACTGGCAGAGAGAGAAATAAAAGGTAAATGGTCAAAAATATAAGACCTATAAGAACAAAAAGACATTAAAAATTCTTTGAATACTATATGAGCAACATTTTTATTATTTTAAATTTGCAAGCAAAAGTTCAACCTAAAATGGTTTCAAGACCTGATAATTATAGAGACAACTCAAAAGGAAAGAGAAGCTAAAAATGGAATTCTGACACTGTAATAATAAGTGAACCTGAGGAAATAAAAGGGAAAGGGAAGGATGGCAATTGAAAGACTGGTACAGTTAGGAAGGGAATTCTGTGATGAGCTCAGCTTTTTAAAATGTGTATAAAAAACAGAGCATATAGCAAAGGATGACTACAAAATATAGGTCAGAATATAAGACTAATGATGAGAAGGCTAAAGAACTTAAATGACCTTTTTATGTTTAGAGAAGTAGAAAGAAAGATTTGAATGTTAGGCCAATGCTTGGGGCAATACTTGGGGCAATGAAGTGACACAGTCGATAAGAGTGCAGAGCCTGAAGTCAAGAAGACCTGAGTTCAAATGTGACCTCAGATATGTATAACTAACTGTATGACCCTGGGGCAAATCACTTAACCCTGTTTGCCTCAGTTTCCTCATCTTTAAAATGAGCTGGAGAAAGAAATGGCAAACCATTCCAGTATCATGGCCAAGAAAACCCCCAAAAGAGTCAGACACAGCTGAAATGACAGAACAAAGACAACTCATTGACTCCCAAGTCCAGTGCTCTAATTATGGAGCAACTAAATGGAACAGTGGACAAAGCACTGGGCTTGGAATCAGGAAGATTTGTCTTTATGAGTTCAAATTCAGCCTCAGAAATTGGCTATGTGACCCTGGACAAGTCACTTAACCCTGTTTGCCTCAGTTTCTCATCTGTAAAAATGAACTGGAGAAGGAAATGGCAAACCATTCCTTTGCCAAGAAAATCCCAAATGGGGCCCTACAAAATAGGACATAAATAAGAAGATGGAACTGAGAAAAGGTAGACCGTGCAATAATCAATGTGTGTGTTCAATGAAAGCAGACATTTTCAATTCAGTTCCATTTATCTAGCACCTACTCTGCTAATCACTTGGTATACAAAGACGAAAACAAAACAGCCCCTAACC
The DNA here is from genome assembly GCA_028658325.1 of Potorous gilbertii. Lineage (NCBI taxonomy): Eukaryota > Metazoa > Chordata > Mammalia > Diprotodontia > Potoroidae > Potorous > Potorous gilbertii. Next base: position 119,753,463 of record CM053770.1, on the reverse strand, counting down.
TCAGAGTCTGCATTCTACCAAAAAACAGATGAGAAAGGAGGCAGAATCCAACATGTACAGAAGCACAAATAAAAAATAAATATACAAAGTTATTTTTTGAAACAATACAAAGAAAGCATGGTGAGAGACTTAACTAGGCAAAGTTATACCAATGGTTTTTAAGAATGAAATGGAAAGGAGGACAAGATACAGGAGGCATGACAGAAAATCTTTGCAAAGACATTTATATCTGTATGATGAGGCTTATGAGCTGTGCTTTGGAGAAAAGGTAGGTATTCTATAAGGTGGGACAGAGGAAAGAAAGCCTTAGAGACATGGGGGAACCATCTAGTAAAAGGATCAAAGGAATATATGTAATAGTCCTGGAAAGGGAAGTGAAAGGAAGGATATGGCCAGTTTTAAATTCCAGGCTGAGTTGTCTGTACTTTATTTAAGAGATAATAAGAAGCCATTAGAGATTTTGCAGTAGGGTCCTTAGCTAATGAATTTAAAGTTGTTTGGTTAAGAACAGAAGTCCTTCCATTTCTCTATCCCAAAAAAGTTTCTCTGTCCCATATTGTTACTCATTCTTCCACTTCCAAGGTCTCTGGCAGGATTAATTCAATAGATTCTCAAATATGAGGAATTCTCAAATATGAGGAAATGTTGTTTTCAAACAGTAAAGGATCAAAGAAATAGAATTTTCAATGACTTCCTTTAAGATAAAATATAAAGTCCTCTGGTATTAAAGCTCTTTACCACCTTTCCTCAGTCTTTCTTTTCAGTTGCACCTTACATCATACTCTGTCATTCTGTGTTCTGGTTATACTGTCCTACTTTCAGTTTCCTATTTACACCATTCTGTCCCCCACCTCTGTGATGACTGGAATTCTCTCCTTCCATTTCTACTTCTTAGAATCCTGTTTCCTTCAAGGGTCATCTCAAGTGGCATTTCTACATAAGGGACTTGCCTACCCTCCAACTCACTGCAGCAGTTAATGCTGCTATCCAACCATGCCCCCTTCCCAAATTATCTTGCATATTTTAAGATTTTCTTATTTGTGTGCATGTTGTTTTCCCTGTAATGTTAATGAAAGTTAAATCTTCCCCTCCCATTAATAGGCCTCACTTGGAGCCCATGGAAGGAAGCTTGATTGAGGTGGAGGGCTTGTTTTATAGAAAAGTCCATACATTTTGTTAATTTTAATGAGGCACTGAGTCAAGTGGGTTGTGATGCCTTCCAGCTCTGAAAAATGTACACATACTCAGAGGCGAGGTTTTGCTTTAGGCTTACTCTTTGCCAGAAGGTTCCTGTGCCAGATGAGACTCTTGGTAGGCATTAAGGAGCCCCTGGCTTTAAAAACCCAGATGGTGGTGCTTCTTTCTCTGGTAACTATGTATGTATGTAATGGTCAGGCAGTTGGATCTGTCTGTTGATCTGTGATGTATGTATGGTCAGACAGAAGCCTTGTCTGTTGACCTTTATTTCTCTGCTTGTATTTTCTGATTAATGAAGATTGTTGACCCCTCAAAAGTTGCTTTCCTTTTAGAAAAGATCTAAGAACTTGTGGTAACAGACCATCCTGGATGTGTCAGGGTACTTGCATCTTCACCCTCCAATAGAGTATAAGCTCCCAGTGGGCAGGGACTTTCTTGTCTCTGTGTTCCTTATATAAAGTTGTATACATGGTAAAGGTATAATAAATCCTTGTTGAATGAGAACTGATAAAAAAGAGTTTCTGAACTGCAGAGTTAAAACAGGAACTTGAAAGAGTAAAGTAGTCTTCTAGATTCACTGTTGAGAGGAAAGGGTGAAGAGTCTTGAGTCTGGAATGGCAACCGTAAAGAGGGCAATGAAGAGCCAAGCTGGTAAGCACAGAAGAATGGCTAGGCACCACTGAGGGTCCAGCAGAGACTGAGAAAAATAAATTTGTCATGAACCCATAAAACTCTTGCCTTGATTCCAATTTCAGAAAGGAACCAAAGGTACCAAAGGAATTTTTAGGTATGATTACAGCAATATAAAAAAAAATTATTGAGAACAGGAAAGGTATCAGGATTCTAGAAATAGGCAAATGTCTTAATTTTCAAAAGGGAGAAAAAGGTACACATCAGAAATGGGACAAGGAAGCCAGGAATGTGGATCCCCAGTAAAAATCTCAAAAGGATTATTTAATAAATCATCCATGGATATGTTAAAAAGGGATCAGTGATCACTAAAACCCAGCATTTTCCTACTAAGTAACAATGAAATTATTAACCAATTGGGATTACTGGATTTGTGGAACAGAGAACTATAAACAGAATATCTTGATTTCAGCAATATATTTTACAAAGTATTTCATTATCTTCTTGCATACAAGTTGCAGAGACATAGAGTACAATTAAATGTATTTATAATTAGATAAATAAATCCAACCCAAAGACAGAGCAGTGTCAACCTGGAAGGAAGTCTTGAGTCATAAGCCACAGGGTTCTTTATCATAAAAGGTAGATGCTGTTACGATTCTTGTTTTAACTGAGGAAACTAAAGCAGAAGTTAAATGACTTACCCACAGTCACATAACTAACAAGTCTCTGAGGTCAGAACTGAACTCAGGTTTTTCAAACTTCTGGTCCAGTACTCTATCCAGTAAGCCATCTAGCAGTGCTTAGGCAGAGTGCTTAAAGTATAACATTAAGTGTGACCATCTGTTTTTCAGTTCATGTACAAAAAGACCTCCCAGGGGGAGGGGAGGGAGAGTCTTCCAATGAGTAGGAAGTTGGATTCTAACATCTGCAAAGTTGCTTGCAACTCTAAAAGTACAGAAATTCATGGTTCCAAAATATCCAACAGATGTATGGCAAATCTCAATCAGTTTTCCTATGCTGGATTAAATCATTAGTTGTTGAGATAATAGGTATGAGTCACTAGTTGTTCAATCTATTTCAACTCCTAGTCATTCAAACAAATGAAACATCCTATGTCAAATTCAGTGCAAAATATGGTTATGGATCATTAAGTTATACGAGGTAGTAGGTAATCTATCTTGTGAGGCCTCATTGCTGTAGGAAGTGGTTTTGTAGAGGAAATGGTTTTGTAAAGAATCACTTGCATTTAAGGGAAACAGAATCAATGCCAAAATATAACATGAGGACATGAAGTGTGACCACAAATTTGCTTTTTGGTTCATGCTCAAGAAAACTAGGCACTTAAGTGACAGAATACTTTTTTTTGGCAGAAGCATAGTAGGGTTATATTAACCTTACCCCTTCGGCCAAATTCAGAACTTGGAGGTTAGGGAAAATGGAAAAACAGTGAAGCAAGTTTTGAGGATTATAATAGTGTCCTTCATGGACTTAAGCATATTCTTAACTTTTATTTTTTCTAGAACTAAGTACTCTTTTTTCATCTTTGTTGAGAGTTTTCATACCAGGATCTGTCCATGCAGTGAAATCACAGTTCCAGATCCATAAATAAGAAAGATCATCACCAGAATGTTGGTGGATTTTCTGACAACATCAACTCATAAAGATACAGAATGATTGCAATCTGTGTTGGTAGAGGGATTATCTATAAAGATAAAATCACAGATCTTTTGGCCAACATTTGAAAGGTTTCTGTAGTTTAGAAATGAGTCAGTTTTGATAGATTTATCAACGGCACATCCACTTTGATGACAGCACAGATCTATTTGAGTACTTGGATATAAATGTAAAATATTATTCTTGAGAGGCAGTGTGATCTGGGAGTCAAGAGGATCCAAGTTTCAGACCTGCCTCATGCATACATATTTATGAGCTAGGTGACTCGAAGCAAATTATTTAACCTCTCTCAGAACCATAAGTTCCTCATTGTAAAATGAAGAATAATAGTAGTACTTACCTCATTGGGTTGTAAATCATTTTGCACTTTTAAGGACTAAATAGACTCTATTATCATTACTCAAGTTCAAAAAATAAAATGCCAGTGTAGTGAATGCAGAAGGTGTAACAGTTAAACAGTTCATGTGAAAAGGAAACAGGCATTTGAGTGAATTACAAACTCAGTGAATTAATAGTGTAACATGGCAGCCAAAAAAATAAATAAATAAAGTTGACAGCCTTAAGATGTATTAATAGAAATACAGTATTACAGAAAGAGGGAAATTCTAGTCGTATTCTATTCTGTCTTGACAGACTACATACGTAGTACTGTGTTCAGTTCTGATCATCACTTAAAAATTTTTTTCACTGAGGTGTCTTTTGTTTGTACATGACAATCATTTAGGGATCTCACTATCATTCAATAAACCTTCCTATGTAACAGTGAAAAAGCTAACCAACAGACACAGTAACCAAATCTAACAGTCCATACAACGTCCATCGTCCCATCACTCTACTAAAGGGATGGAGATGTATTTCCTCAATTCAGATAATATTCCTTGGCATTCACAAGTACTATATTTTAGAAAAGATTCTGAGAACCTAGAGTTTTTCCATTATTTTTTTAACATGATGAAAAAAAAAAACCATGCTGTTGAAGGAACATGGAATGTTTACTATCAAAAAAAGATTTGGAGAGGATGTGATAATTGTTTGTTTTTTTCTTAAGAATTTGAAAGATAATTAAATTTAAAATGGATTAAGCTTATCTCTCCCTAACCCCAGAGGGGCAATGAGCAGAAGTGACTAATCCAGGGTCATCTCCAGTCATCCTGATCTATGTCTTGCCCCTGAACCCAGATGGCTCCAGAGGAGAGAGTGAGGCTGGTGACGTCTTGCCTCACGACGTCTTGCCTCACTTAAATCCAGTTCATCTGTGAATCATGACATGTCCTTCCTGATGTCATGGTCCTCTTTGAGAATGAAGGACAAAGAACAACAGAAGTGACTCAGATTTTTGAAGAGCAACTTCCTGAAAATTCGAGCTGCCCAAAAGTAGACTGTTCTTCATTGGAAAGAAGTGAGATCTGCATTACAGAAAGTCTTTAAGCCAAAGGCAATTTGTCAGGTCTCTTGTCAGAACAGATTGCTATTCATGTCTGTGTTAGATAAAATTTAACATATTGGATAATATTAATTATCCAATAATCTAATAATAATTATTATTAGATAAAATCTCCAATGCCTGGCTTTTCCAATTCAGAGATTCTACAGTTATATGGTTAATGGGCAGAAGTCATAGAGAGACAGATTTCATCTCTATATCAAAACAAATTTCCTAACAATTATAACTATTCAACAGTGGAACAGAATACCCTCTGACCTGGTAAATATCCCATTTTTTTGAGGTCTTCAAGACCAGGTTGATAAAGTGAGGCATTCTGATTTAAAATGAAATATGGTACTCTAGGACTTTATGTGGGAAGCACAGATTCCAGTTCTAACCTTTCATTTGTATGTTTTAAGCAAGTCATTTATCCTCTGATTCTCAAATTCCTCATCCCTAAAATGGGATTAATTATACTTGTACTACCTATCTCACACTGTTGTTGCCAAGAAAGAACTTCATAAACTTTACAGTACTACATAAATGTAAGTTATTAGGCAATCTTCCTGTTTTGACTATTAGACTCTATGACTTCTAAGCTTTCTTCTTAATTACTGAGATTTTATGGTTCTAAGAATATATTATTTTACTTATTTACTAGAATAAAAAACATACTGTGCATAACTCAAAAGATCCACCTTTTGGCATTTTTCAGACCTAAATGAAAATAAGCAAAAAGTGGAAAAATCTAAAAGAAAATCTTATTTCGGATGAAGGGTTAGATAAAGGTTTGTACACTGAATCTTAAAATATACTAGGGTTAAGAAACAAGTAAGTAATAACAAAGTGATTCCCTCCACCTCATATAAGTTGCTAATTGTTCCTTTCTGTAAAAGTTTAAAATACATTTAAAGAGAACTATACAATTAAGGAGAGATTAATAGGAAAATATGGATTTTGATTCAAGATAGAAGAGCAGAATCTCAGAACTGTAAGGGACCTTGAAGGTTATTATCCAAACCTGACCAGCAAGTTCCTCTGCAACATCTCCAACAAGTGGTCATCCAGCTTCTTGTAATGTTAAGGGAATCCGAAGATCTTCCCTGCCCCTTAATAGGGCCATGTGACCTGCTTTGAGCTTTCACCCAGCAGCCTCAGTCATATGAAGCCCATGGTGGGAGAAGCTTACCAAAAGGGTAGAGCAGGAAGGATGCAGCAGGGAGAGGGAGGTGGAGCTGAGAGGCAGCAGGCAGAGCAGAGAAGCTACCCTGGGTGAGAGAGGGGCATTTTGCCAAAGGGAGCTTGTTTGTGGGGAGGCGTGATGTAGGGAAGGCTTAGGTATGCTGATCCTCCCTCTATTAGTAATGTGTACAAACTTCCTTGTTACCATGGTGGAACTGACTTTCTGATATCTGAATAAATATTTTGGTTTTGTTTTTGAGGAAAAAAGTTTATATTTTGTGAATTTACCCTGTAAATACACCTGCAGATCCATAACAGCTGCTGTGGATATTGCATTGGCATACACTTCTACTGGAAGATTTCCACAAAGACCAAAATATGACAATTTAGTAGATATTAAAGAGAAAAAGGCAGAGATTTAAATGACATATCACTTTAATTAAAATAGTTTTAAGAAGGAACTCATTAGTACTTGAGGGGATAAGAAAAGATTTCATGTTACACTGGAGCAGAAGAGGGAAGCCAGTGATTCTTGGTGGTGAAGGCAAGGAAGGAGGCACAGGAGTTAGCCTGTACAGAGGACCAGAGATAAGAAAACAGGCATTGGGTGTGGATCACCAAGTAAGACATACGACTGTACTGAAGACTGCAAGGAGGGAAGTAATGTTTCAAGATGGAACTCATTAGCCCATGGCAGGATCAGAAAAGATTTCAGGTATAAGGTTACACTTGAGCTGCATATTAAAAGGTATGAAATGGAGGAAACCCCAAGGTGGAACAAAGAAAATAAAAAGAAATTTCAAGACAAATATGAATTTCTGATTTTTAGCACACACAATGCCACTTAAAAATGTTAAGTGTTTACTACCAAGTGTTAACTACCAAGGTAAGCTAAAAATGCTAAATGCAATAAAGACCTCTTTATTTCAGATGCAAATAATTCTCCCCAGTTAATGCTAGATGAATGAATTAATACATTTTGGATTCTACAGATTCTTCTCCATGAAAACAGTCACATCAAGTGTTCCTGGGTTCTAACAAAATGGACTTGGGCAAAAAAAAAACCAAAGGCTGAATGAACAGGTAGTCACTTACCTCATTTGCTAAGGCAAAGGTTCCCCAGTGAATTCCTATAGACTTCCTTGCTTGCACATCAATGTGAATCCTTACAGCTTCTTCAGGGTCTACATGCTGATGTTTCATAAACCATCTAAAGAAATGTAACAAAAATTATTAAATCTAGTCTCTTCAATGTAAATTGCATCCTAACCTACCTTTATTTTTTACAACTCTTGAGTTTGCACAACAATAAATGCTAACTAATAGAAAAACACTGTTTCCTTAGCCAACCTTCTGCAAAATAAAAGCTTCCTTTTCTTTCTTTAACTGGCTCATTTATCCCTATGCAATTCTGTCACCAAAAAGACTTTTTTTTTAACGTTCCGGAATTCTTCTGAAAGAAACTAGGTAGACTGCATTCTACTATCGTTGACATGATTCAGTGAAGTTTAACAACAAATATAGAACTGGAACTGAAAAGGCAATTCTGTATCCATCAGTAAGGTTCCAAAAAACATTAAGTGGCTAAGAATTTATACCATTCTTAGGACAGGAGGTTGCTGACAGTCAGGAATTCCATTCCTTCTTCAGATAAGATTTAAATAAACATTTTAGCATGCATAATCCTTTCTCAAATAGTAAACTAGCTAATACAAACTATGCTTTAGGGGGAAAATACTTTTACAGATACAAAGGGTGGGAATAACCATTTATTAAGAGACTGCAATGTGCCAGGTGCTGTGGTAAATGCTTTTTACAAATATTACCACCAACGACTGGAAAGCATGCAATATTTACTCAAAAGCTTTTTGTTCCTTTTGCATTATCAGCTCCTCTCCTTTCTCCCTTCCAATGACCACCATTGTCTGAAATACAATTTGGGGTTTTCTTTCCTATATTTTCAATCTGAGTAAGATGTCATTGTGACCAACAAAACTCAAACTACAAGAGGACACAATAAGGCTAGGGGCTGCATGTTGGACTTCTAACACTTCACACCACAAATTCTAGCAATAAGTACGTATTTGTACAATCTTGGGATTGTTATTTGATGTTCCTTTTAGGTGAATCCTGGTCTCAAGAGGCTTTTTAAGCACAATAGCCACTGCTTCCCCAACATCAGCATAGGAGGCCAGTCTCTGTTTTTCCAGATTTCATGACAATTTTGTAAAATAATAAAAAACAATGTGCCTGAAGTTGATTTATCTTCCTTTTTTTTTTTTTAAATTGGAGCAAGGAGCTGAATAGAGTTCTCTCTTTTGTTTTTGCTTCAATTTAACAACAATTTGACAAGCACCTACTAAGTATCTAATATATGCAAAGCATTTTGCTGAGTCCTGGGAGAGCCACAAAGTTTAGATAAGACATAATTCTTGCCTTCATGGACTTTAAAGGCGAGTAGTGAAAAATGACAGATGTCTAACTAATACAGAATAATATATATTGCTATGTAGAGAAACAGTAAGAGTTTTAAACTACATATTAGTGTAGTTCTCCCTTTTGAAAATATTTAAAGTTTTATATAAATAATAGAAAACCTTTATAGAATTACAAACTAGAAGAATTTTTCATATTATAAAAACACATTTTGACCCAAACATGAGATAATATTGGCTTGTTACATATTTTCAATATCTTGGTTCAATGGTTTAAAAAATATTAATTTCATGGTAGTGTTTGTATGTTTCTTGATAGGCAGGACTCAAACCCAGTTTCAAGTTTCCACTATACACTACTAACACCTGTATTTTATTAAAGAGAAACAACTGACATCTAGCTCCTAACTGTAATCAATCAATAATCATTTATAATAATCATTTTTTACTATGTGACAGACGTGTGCTAAGCAGTGAGGGCACACTGACAAAACTAAGATAGTCCCTACCCTGAAGGACCTTACACTTTAATGAAAGTAGTTTTAAGAGAGAACTCGTTAGCCCCTCGGGGGATCAGATAAGGTTCGGTGTAGAAGGGTACACTTAAGCTGAAGAGAAAAGTCAATGATTCTTGGTGGTGAAGGCAAGGAAGGGAGCATAGGAGATAGCCTGTACAGAGGCCCAGAGATAACAGGCAGTGTACGTGAACCAATGAGTAAGACATATGACTGTACTGAAGACTGCAAGGAGGCAAGTAATGTATAAGAAGGCTAGTAAGAGGAGGACAGGGCAGCTCAGAGGTAATAGTGATCTGCAGTAAGGAAGACCAGGGTTCAAATCCAGCCTCAGACATTTACTAACAGTGTGACTCTGGTCAAGTCACTGAACCCTGTTTGCCACCGTTTTCTCATCTATAAAATGAGTTGGAGTGAGGAAATGGGAAAATACTCCAGTATTTTCACAAAGAAGACCCCAAAAGGGTCATAAAGAGTCATATACAACTGAACAGCAAGGTAGAATGAAGATAGGTTGTGAAGAATTTTAAAAGCTGGCCAAGAGTTTATATTTGATCCTAGAGGTAACAGGAAGTCACTGGAGTTTACTGAATAAAGAGGTAACATAATCCAACCTACAAACTAGGAAAATCACTTTGGCAGCTGTATGAAAGTTCATATGAACTGAGGAGAGGTTGAAGGTTGAAGTAATGACAGGCTATAAAAAGTTCAGGAGAAAACTGATGAGGTCCTGAAATATTCAGGCTAGTGGCCATGTTAATAGTGATATGGTGAAAGACACTATGAAAGCAGAAAGATCTGGGAACTTACTAAATGAAAGGAATGACACCAAGACTGTTATTCAAAGTATGTTAGTGCCTTCTAACAATGATTGGAAAAGGGGCAGGAATGGGGATAGAAATAATGTGTAATGTTTTGAACATTTTAAATTTGAGTTGTTGACAGGAAATCCAGTTCAAGATGTCCAACAAGCAGTTCAGGATGCAAGCTCACAAGAGAGATTAGGGCTGGATATGTAGGTCTAGGAGTCATATGAATAGAAATGGTAATAGGTATCACAGAAATTACATGAAAAAGTAAAACAGCCTAGCCTAAAATAAGAAAATTGGAAGAAAAGGATCATTAGTGAAGCAGGGAAAGAAATTGATCAAATAAATCAGAAGCATTAATTAGCAGTCTATTAGAAGAAAAAGACAATATAGATGAATAGATTATATATGTTTCTATCTATATTATTATTATATATATGTATATGGGTTATATATAGAGTGTGCTAGTGGCCCAATGGATAGAGTGCTATCCTAGAGTCAAGAAAACTCATCTTCCTAAATTCAAATCCAGCCTCAGACACTTAACTAGCTGTGTGACCCCCAGGCATGTCACTTAAGCCTGTTTGTCTCAGTTTCCCAATCTGTAAAACGAGCCAGAAAAGGAAATGGCAAACTACTCCAGTATCTTTGCCAAGAAAACCCCAAATGGGGTCATGGAGAGTCAGACACAACTGAAAAGACTGAACAACAACATGAGAGGAAAGAGATTAGGGGTCAGTTTATACAAATCAATAAGTGAAAGATTGCTCTATTCTAGTATTTTGGCGTTTTTACGTAAAATATGTCAAATATAATTCTTTCTTCTTGTAGGATCTTAGCAGAGTGAATGTGATATGTCTGAGTGTCTTTTCCTGTGATCGAAGCCAAATATGCATTATTTTAAATGATTTATTAAATGATATGAATATGTAATGTAATCAAGAAATAACTTTAATCTAGCTTCAAATTGTTTCTGTTTTCATTAATTAGACATGTGTCACATTTATTTCAGTTTACAAATGAGCAATAGTTTACTGATTTCTTATCAGCATATGATACAAGTGATACCACCAAATTATGGCAAATAGTAATCAAATTATATTCTTAAAATCAGTTCACATGAAACATACCCTCTTTCTAATGAACTCTGGGAAGCCCACCTACCTTGGTTCATAAGCTCCAATGGGAAGTGCTGCAAGATCAAAAGGTCCAAATCGTTTTCCTATCTCTTCAAAAGCCGTACAATAACCAGTGTCTCCTGCAAAGAAAAATCTATTCCAGGGCCCCAAGACAGACCAGCTGCCCCACAAAACTTTATTGTCGTCTACTGGAGTTCTTTTACACCAGTGCTGGGAAGGCGTAAAGACAAAGGTGACATCATCATGTCCAGGAATACAGTTCTCTTCCCACCAGTCCAATTCAATCACATTCTCACATCCACAATTCTGCATCCACTCTAAAAGACCCATCGGTACAAACCATCTCAGTTCACAGCCAAAGCGCTCATTTAAACTGAGTACTGTATTATAGTCCAAGTGGTCATAGTGGGTATGACTAATTATTACTGCATCTATTTTGGGAAGCTGCTCTACTGTGCATGGTGGATGGCGAAAACGTTTTGGACCAATCAATTGTGACAGTGAAGCCCGCATACTGAAAATAGGGTCAGTGAGAAATATTACTTCATCCATTTCCACCAAAACTGTTGCATGTCCAAGCCATGTAACGCGTAAACCACCTTTCTTCATTCCAGCTTTTTCAGGTGTATCAACAAAATACGGGCAAACTACTGGAAGTTCTTTGTCTAGTTCCTAAAAGATTAAGAGAAAAAAAATAGCTGTTAGAAAATAAAAGACCTTACTTAGTCAAAGGTTTAAATTCTGACTCATATTAAAGACAAGACCTACTTTGGGTTAGCATCTAAATAAACTAAAAGATGTGTTATCTTGCAAAGAGGCAGCTACCATACGCTGTCTCTATAATGTATTTTATTGTATTATGTATTATATATGTATTAATTAACATATGTATGTATATGTATGAATATATTCTATTATTACAATATTAATTATTACAAAATTCATCAGGGCAACATTTTGTGAGACATGACCATACAAAAAAAAGCACATTTCTAACATGACAAAAAGTAGTCCTCCTCCAGCATTTGAGCTAGACACTAATGTATTCAACAAATGTAAGTCATCTTGTTCTGTGCTGCTAATGTATAAAGATTTTAGTTACTGTTGTTTGGGGAGGGACAGAAAGGGTATACATCCCTGTAAGTAATTCTTAGTAGGGAAGCTCTATCTACATATTCAGGAAGGCAATTTGTCTTTAACTTGGAGTCTTCTGGCTCATTGCCTTGTTGTGGCAGAGGGGCTTGCATAGCTCAGTGAAACAATAAGCTATGCCATGCAGGGTTACCCAAGATGGACATATCATAGTGGAAAGTTCTGACAAAAGGCGATCCACTAGAGAAGTATCTCTAGTATCTTTGCCAAGAAAATCTCAAGGACAGCATTAAAATAATAAAAGGTATTACACCGGAAGACAAGCCCTCAGGTTGGAAGACATCCAACATGTTACTGGAGAAGGGTAAAGGACAACTACGAGGATCTCCAGAAAGAATAAAGCAGCTGGGCCAAAGCCAAAAGGAAGCTCAGCTGTGGATACGTCTGGTAACAAAAGAAAAGTTCAATGCTGTAAAGATCAATATTGAATAGAAGCCTGGAACATAAATACTCTCAAAACCAAGAGAAGCCAGATGTGGTCAAACAGAAGATGGAAAGATGAAACATCAACATCTTGGGTAGCAGTGAACTTAAATGGGCAGAAATTAATGAATTTAATTCAGGCGATCGTGACATATATTACTGTGAGCAAGACCCCTAAGAAGAAATAGAGTAACCCTCATAGTAAAAAAAAGAGGTGGGTGAGAAAAGCAGTACTAGGGTATAATCTCATAAATGACAGAATGATTTCTGTTTGGATCCAAGGCAAACCATTCAGAATCACAGTAATACAAATCCAAGCTCCAACCACTGATGCTGAAGAGGCCAAAGTTGCTCAGTTCTATGAAGACCTACTATTTTCATAACAGCAACAGAAGATATTACATCCATCATATGAGATTAGAATGCTAAAGTAGGAAATCAAAAGATAATTGGAATAATAGGCAAGTTAGGCCTCAGAATATAAAATGAAGCAAGGCAGAGACTAACAGAGTTTGGTTAAGATCTGGTCATAGCAAACATTCTTTTTCAACAATCCAAAAGGTGACACTATGCAAGGACATGATCAGATGGTCAATACTAAAATCAGATTGATTATATACTTTGCAGTCAAAGGTGGAGATGCTCTATATGGTTACTTAAAACAAGATCTAGAGTCCTAGCTTCTTATTGCAGACTTAAACTGAAGAAAGCAGGGAAAAATAATCAAACCATATATTAAGAGTAAGTGATGAATAGATGTAAAGGACTAGATCTGGTAGATAGAGTGCCCAAAGAACTATGGATAGAGGTTTGCAATACTGTAAAGAAGGCAGCAACAAAAAGCCATCCCAAAGAAAAAGAAGAGTAAGAAAGCAAAATGGCTCTGATGAGACTTTTGAGGAAAGGAAGAAAGCAGAAGGGAAAGAAAAAAAGGAAAGATATTCCCAACTGAATGCAAAGTTCCAGAAAATATAAAAAGGCGATAAAAAGGTTTTCTTAAATGATCAATGTGAAGAAACAGAAGAAAGCAAAAGAATGGGAAAGACAAGAGATATCTTCAAGAAAATTAGAGATATCAAGGGAACATTTTATGCAAAAATAGGCATGATAACAGACACAAATGGAAAGGACTGAACAGATGTAGAAGAGATTAAGAAGAAATGGCAAGAATACACAGACTTTGGAAGATAGTGGAGGATACCTGGCATTCTATAGTCCATGGGGTTAGGAAAAGTAGAATGCGACTTAATAAATGAACAATAAGAGTCTCAGGCAATTTTCTGGAGACACTGAGAGGGTAAATGATTTGCCTATATTCACTGAGGCAGTATGTGTCAGAGGTGGAACATGAACCTGCGTTTTCTTGACTTTAAGAGGAGCTCTCTGGCCATTGTGTGTGTGTGTGTGTGTGTGTGTGTGTGTGTGTGTGTGTGTGAGAGAGAGAGAGAGAGAGACAGAGAGAGAGAGAAAGAGAGAGAGAAAGTATGTGTGAGTGTGTGTGTGTGTGAGAGAGACAGAGAGTGTGTGTGTGTGTGTGTGTGTGTGTGAGAGAGAGAGTGTGTGTGTGTGTGTGTATGTGTGTGAGGGAGAGAGAGAGAAAGAGTGTGTGTGTGTGTGTGAGTGAGGGAGAGAGAGTGTGTGTGAGAGAGAGAGAGCGTATGTGTGTGTGAGAGAGTGTGTGTGTGTGTGTGTGTGAGAGAGAGGGAGAGAGAGTGTGTGAGTGTGTGTGAGAGAGAGAGAGAGAAAGAGAGTGTGTGTGTGTGAGAGAGAGAGAGTGTGTGTGTGTGTGTGTGCGTGTGTGTGTGTGTGTGTGTGAAAGAGAGAGAGTGAGTGTGTGTGTGGGGGGGGAGAGAGTATGTGTGTGTGTGTGTGTGAGAGAGAGAGAGTGTGTGTGTGTGTGTGTGTGTGTGTATGTGTGTGAGGGAGAGAGAGAGAGAGTGTGTGTATGGGGGGGAGAGAAAGAGAGAGAGAGAGAGAGTGTGAGTGTGTGTGTGTGTGTATGTGTGGGTGTGTGCGTGTATACACATATATTTTTCTACTTTCTGACTTCCTGGTTTCTTTCAAGTCTCACCTAAAGACTCACCTTCTACAGGAAGCTTTGTTCAATACACCGTAGCTTCCCTCTGAGATTTCCTCAGCTTTGTACTGTTTATATATAGTTATTTATATATAGTTTGTTTATATATAATTATTTATATGTAGTTGTTTGCTCCCTCATTAGACTAGGAGCTTTCCCATTAGGCCAAGGGACATTCTTCCTTTCTTTGTATGCCGCACTGAGCCCAATGTCTGGCATGTAGCACCACTTCACTGTGCTAAATAAATGCTTGTAGACTTGACTTTTAGTTCAGACTATGATTCCCTCAATATTGGGAGCTCATTGTGAGAAACTCCCTCCAGCAGATCAAACACTATTCTGCAACTTATAGATCTAGAGTACTGTAAAGGAGACAATGAGATCAAGTGACTTGATTGTTCACACAACCAAGATGTGTCAGAGGAGGGCCTTGAACTCCAGCTTACTGACCCTTAGGCTAGATCCCTATCCATGCACTCTGATATCTCTTTATGGTATACATACATCTTCCATTCATTTTTTAATAGATGTTTTCAATTTGTTATGTTTAAAAATTATTATTGAGAAAACACCTAGCAACATAGGACACAGTCAAGAGAAATTAAATAAATAAGCAATAAGCATATTCAAGTAGTATGTTAAAACTTTAGCAAGTAAAACTCAGAAGAATACATGAATTTTCTTTTATCTATAATATTTAAAATCAATGACTTTCATAGCTGCTAACTAAAATTTTTAAAAAGTGATTATCTTAACTTAGCTATTCTGGGAGCTCAACTTGCTCTCCAAACAATATGTGGAACATATTTATATACTGGTAATTAATTTGCTGACAATGGTATTATATTACTTTTGTTTTTCTAACTTCCTGTTTTTTCAATGCTAAAATGTTCATATACCTCCACAAACAAAAACAGCTTGTCTCAAATATGCAACTTCTATTACTAATAGCTCATAAATCTCAAAAGAATGTAGTATATGAAGTGAGAACCAGAAAAGAATAATTTTGTCCATGACAACCTAATTATTGAAGCTGGAAGACACCATGCTGAGAGCAGTGAACATTTTTATTTACTTGAAGAAATCAGAATTCACTTGGCATTTCATATTCTTGGATTGTTTTTCAGTTTTATGTCATTGTTGCTGAAGAAAAGAAAAATCTCAAAACCATAACACTAGTTAATATTTTACTTTCCCTAATACATCAAGGTAATTGGGGAAGGAGGAACCACTATTTTTATCCTAAAGAGCTAAGTATTATAAATTTGATTGAAATCAATACTTTATATGTCTCCCAGCTCTTATATCTGTATAGAACAGATCCTTAACAAATATTAGTTGACTTAAAATCAGTTTAAAATCACCACAAAGCAAAATTCATTTTTTCCCCTCAAGAAAATGAATTATTATTATTTGATTACGCCTGAACTGATATTCTTATCAACTCAGCTACCCGGGTTTCACTTTGGAAGTGTATACACCATATATTTTAAAGTAGTTCACATATTTTAATTCTGCTATTTCATCTCAAAATTGAAAAATTATTTGTGTCTTTATCAAATTAAACAAATGGATAACTATGAAGCTATTGGGAGGTGAACTTTCACTAGTTCAATCTATTAATCAAAGGCATTTAGAGAACCTTTTCTCCCATAGACACATAACTAGGAACATAAAATGATTGTAAAATTAATAATACATCTGAACTGTTTTAGCCTATGAAAAAATTATTAATTTATTTTAAATTTATATACTGAAACTTACATATACAATAAGAAAATAAAAAGAAATATAAATGTAAATACCAAAATATGAATATAAAATAGGAAAAAAAGTACTGCCATATGCAGTAATGTAAGAACGTAAGAGAGGATTCAAAATATATAGCACTGAGTAAATTTTTAACAAAGAACTATATTATCCAAAACCTTCCTTTCCAAAAAAAGTTTTTTACAAAAAAAATATTAATTAAAAAAAAGTTTTTTACTATCCTTTTGATCTAAATCTAGACCTTATTTTTCTCCTTCCTTCCAATCTAGAGGCAGCTAGGTGACAAATGCATAAAGTGCTGGGGAAAATGTTAAGTTCAAATTCTGCCTCAAACACTTACTAACTATGTGACCCTGGGCAAGTCACTTAACTTCTCAGTTTCAGTATCTGTAAAGATGTAGATAATAATGGCATCTGCTTCCAGGTTGTTGTAAGCATCAAATGAGATAATATATGCCTAAAGCACTTTGATAACCTTAAAATGCTATATAAATACTAGTTAATAATAATGAAATCTGGCTTGTATAAACTTAAACACTGCCTATAATCACACTATTAATATCATATGTAAGAAAGCAGTCATTTAAGATACAGCCACACCAACCTTGATTCATCCAAGGCTAAGACATTTGTTGAATATGAGACCATTACTGAAATCTACTTATCAGACCACACTCACTTACTGCTGCATCTTACAAATGGGATTAGTAGCCTGGTAAGGGTGATGTTGCATACATAAGAAAGAATACCTTAATGCAAGTTTTTAGTTTTTAGATGACGTAGAATCACGTTGGGCAGTTGTAATGGTAATTTAAATGGGAAGATTTTTCTTAATTCACATGTAATTGGGAGGAGCTTACCGAATGATTGGAACAGGAAGAGGAGGGGCTAAAGCAGAGCTCAAAGAAACTGGTCAGAGCAGTCAGAACTAAGGGAGAGAGGGAAAACGGGCAGCTGGATAGTGTGAGTGGAAGAGCTTGTTTGTGATTTTATTTAAGGAAACCTGCTTTTTATTTGTCTAAGGGATCTGGTTTGTGGGAAGCCTAATGGTGGGAAGGCTTGGCAATAGTGTTGCCCTCTGCACTGTTATTGTGTATAGATTTCTTTGTTACTGTGCTGGATTTGGCTTTTTGGTGTCTGAATAAATGTTTTGGTTATGTCTTCCATGTAGAGAGTCTACTTCATTTCAAGCTACAGAACTATGCCGACATATTGATAGGCACAGTAGGTGCTGTGCTGTAGCACACTGGTGCTACAGTAGCTAGGTAGCACAGTGGATAGAGTGCTGTGCAAGGAAGCAGGAAGACTCTTCTCTCTGAGATGAAATATGGCCTCAGATACTTACCAGCTGTGTGACTGTGAGCAAGTCATTTAACCCTGTTTATCTCAGTTCCCCATCTGTAAAATGAGCTAGAGAAGGAAATAGCAAACCACTCCAGTATCTTCACCAGGAAAACCCAAAATGGGGTCATGAAAAATCATACACAGTTAAAATGACTTAACAACAACAATAAAAAAAATCACTTTGCATGTGGAGTTCATAATGAAGGCCTTGTAAGTAGTCTACTTAAAGGAGCCAAATTTGAAATTTCATTAGCCTGAAACAAATTTAGTAAAAAAAAAAAAAAAAAAAGTATCACCGCATGCCTCATAAAACAGATGAGCAATTTCTAATGCTATAAGCAGAGACCTGTTGCCCACAGGATCAACAGAAAAACAAAGAAATATTCTATAAAATAGGTTAATCAGTTCAAGCATACCAACCTAAATCCAGCTACCAAGAGGTACAGAGCTTCCAAATTCAGAGATGCAGAGTCTATAAGAATACCTAGGTTGACAAATTATGCTATTCAAAAAAACATCAGAAGGAAGTCCAAAAATATCACTTTGCATCAGTTGATCTTGGTCATAAGGTTCTATCATCATATAATTATCAGGAGGGTCAATGACAATAAGCCTCTAGATATTGCTGAATTTGAAAAAGTATTAGTAAATGGCTATGAACATAGTATGAAAAATGACATATGCTAAGTGCTTTACAATTATCTCACTTGATCTTCATAGCACTCTGGGAAATAGATACTGTTGTTATTTCCATTTTACAGATGAGGAAACTGAGGTAAACAGACATTAAGTAACTTGCCCAGATTCACCCAGCTAGTAAGGTTGGATCTGAATGCTAGTCTTCTGACTCCAGGCCCCATCTTCTTTTGTCTAGGTTAAACATAGCATGTCCTTCAACCAATCATCATGTCATAGATTTAATGCCCTTCACCATTCTAGGTGAGCTTTTCTGCACATTCTCCATCTTATTGAGATCCCTCTTAAACCAGGGTACCCAGAACTGTGCCCAGATTTGATAAAGGCAAAGTTCCCTGGAAACACTTAATACTGAGGTCTTAATATTTTCATGTTTGCAACTGTGTATACTGTTTTCCTAGTTTTCCTTACATCACTTTGCTTCAACTCGTTAAGTTTTCTTATGCTTCTCTATATTCACTATATTCATCTTTTCTTATTATGCAGTAATATATAGTATAAGTTGTTTAGCTTACACACACACACACACACACACACACACACACACCCTTTCTTTTTGACTTTGACTTCCCTGAGGTTTATTCATAGCTTTGTGATCTCTAGCAGGTCATTGGATATGGATGTTTTAATCACTTTCTTCAATAATTCCAAACTGCATTCCAGAACATTTTGACCAACTCACAATTCCATCAACAGTTCATTTTTGCTTGAGTATTCTCATCTTTTGTCATCTTTTTTTGATTTGCTGGGGATAAGGAAAAGCCTCAGAGTTGTTTTGATTTGCATTTCTCTATTTGGAATATTCTACTTAGTGTTGCTAAGAGTTTGCAATTCTTTTTTCTGAGATCGGTTTGTTCATTTTCTTTGACCATTTATCTCTATTAGAGAATGTCTTTGTCTCTCCACCTAGATGTCACCAGTACCTGAAACTCAACATGTCCAAGATGGAGCTTACTACGTTTCCCCCTTTCCCTGCTTTGCGTGGGACTTCATTATTACCATCTTTGAAAACACCATTTGTCCTGTTTCCCATGCTTGAAATCTTGGCATCCGACTCTTCTCTCTCTCTCATCTCTCATTGTCTAATAAGCTACCAAGTCCTATCACTTCCACCTCTAAAACATCCCTTGCATCATCAGTCTTTTCTTCTCGATTCTCATTGCAATCTCCCTAAGACAGGTATTTTGTTACTATCCAACTGCACTAAAAATTTTTAATGGTTACTACTATGGTTCCATGATTCATCTACTCTTTCCAGAATTGCCTCCTTAACTGCAATTTTCCTCCTTCTAATTTAGCATGTTAGAGACTATGGTGTCCAAATTGTCATTGGTGTTTAAATAAATCATTTTAATAATGCTGATCATTTTTTTCCATTTTCTATTTGTCGTCCTTCTGCCATCATTGATAAATGCTTTCAGGATGATAGAGCTTAGTTGAGTCTCATGTCAGTTTCTTAAAATTGTTTAAATCTCCAAATATTTTTACGTTAAATGAGATAATACTACTCATAACTTTCTGCCATCTCTGAAGTGTTTACAAAGTATTATCTTTAGGTTCCATATCTGACTACTTGGAAAGGAGAATCAAGTGTTTTCTTGTCTAAAATAGTTTCTGGGTCCTCATACTCATTATTTTTGATAACATTCTATAGCCTATTTGTATCAATTATTCATTTTTTCATTGCCCTTTGGGTCACTTGAAATTTTAAGTTTTTCCAAAATTTGTAATTTACTGCCATATGATATCATTAATGAAATATTATTGTTAAAGAGATAGGTTTTTTGTAGCAGCAAGCAGCTTAGTTGATTTAAAGTACTGTGGAACTCACAGATTTGATAAAATCTGATCTCATTTGTCTAATTTTATATAATGAGCCAGAATCTAAATTTGTACATAGTATCCAAGTACCTAAATTCCTCCTCCATGATTGCAAAGTCAGACAACTCCTGGAAATCCACAATGGTCTGGGGTAAGGGTAGGGAACCTATGGCCTGGAAGCTACATGTGGTCCTCTAGGTCCTCAAGTGTACTTCTTTGACTAAATCCAAACTTCACAGAACAAATTCCCTTAATAAAGGGATTTGTTCTATAAAATTTGGACTCTGTCAAAAGGCTGCACCTGAGGACCTAGAAGGCCACAGGTAGCCTCAAGGCTGCAGGTTCATCACCCCTGGTCTAGGGAATCCAAAGGAGACCAACTTGGGTCTAGATTCAACCCAGTCACAAGTAAAAATCATTAAGTACTATACTAACAAATTAATGATCAGAGGGGATGGCTTTCTGTTTTGTTTCAGTTTTACTTTAATCTAGTCACCTCTTCTTCACTGAATGAAACATTCCAGAGGCAGGTCTCTTCACCACTCCTGTGTGTGTGTGTGTGTGTGTATGTGTGTTTGTGTGTCCATCTCTCCCTTCTCCCCTTTTCTTTCTTTCTCTTTAAAGAAGGGAATCATGATGGAAAATGCTATTCATGTCCAGAGAAGGAACTATGAAGTCTGGATGGAGATCAAAGCGTATTATTTTCATTTTTGGTTTTGGTTATTTTTTCGCAGCTTCTCCTTTTTATTCTATTTCTTCTTTCACAACCTCACTAATGTGGAAATATGTTTAACATGATTGCATATTTATAACTTATATCAGAATGTTTGCCATATTGGAGAGAGGGAATAGCAAGGAGGGAGAAAAATTTATAACTCAAAATCTTAATGAAAACGAATGTTGAATTTTTACAGACAGTGTTTCAAATAAATATTTCTCAATAATATGCTTCTAATAAATATGTTTCTCAAATATATAGAGAACTGAGTCAAATTTATAAGAATACAAGCCATTCTCCAATTGGTAAATGGTCAAAGGATATGAACAGGCAGTTTTCAGATGAAGAAATTAAACCTATCTATAGTCATATGAAAAAAATGCCCTAAATTACTACTGATTAGAGAAATACAGATTTCTCTTTCTTGTGGTTTTTCCCTTTTGTTCTGATTCTCCTTTCACAACACAAGTAATGTAAAAATATGATTTGCATGACTATACATGTATGACCCAAATCAGATTATCTGCTATCCTGAGGAGACAGGAGGGAAGGAAGCAGGGAGAAAAATCTGGAACTAAAAGTCTTACAAAAGTGAACACTGAAAACTATCTTTACATGTAATTGGGGGAAAAATACTATTAAATGGAAAAAAGATGAAAGTTGAAAATTATCTTTACATGTAATTGGAAAAAGTAAAATAATATTTACAAAAAAAATAAATTAGTTTCTAGGGCTGTGGACCTCCTATCTGGGCTAGTTTAGTCCGCTTGACCAATGCCAGCCTTGATCAGCATACTATCATCTTCCCCCCAGAAGATCATCTTTACCCCACAGAATATGTTTTTAAAGCTACTAACCATAGTGGCCTTATACCAGTAGGCATGTAGGCACACAAGTAAAGACTGTGTGCAGTTAACTGTCACATGGAATAAAGTATACAAGATACTGAATTCTAGCACAGAGACTCAATCAAAATAATGGAAAACATTCACTATGTGATGACAGAAATCAAGGCTGAGAGCAGGTCCCAGATAGAAAGAACTCACTCTAAGGTTACAAATTTGAAATAATAATGAATATGGCTATATTTCTGCAAAAGAAAATGTTGCATAAAAGGACTGTAGATGCAGCTATTTCTCAGATCTACAAAAACGATGAGGCCCCCTGGTTGTATACTATTGAAGAACAAGGCCCTGAAGCACACAGTACTGCAGTATTCTAGTCTTTGTGGATTTAAAGCTACTGTAGCAGGAGTCAAACAAATTGAGTCAACCAGTTTCCTTGAAAGAAAAAAAATGAAGAAAAAATATCGATGTTTGAAAAGACAGTAGAGACAGTGATAATAGTTCTATCAAATTCCAAAATTAGAAGCTAGTATAGTTACAGATAAAAATTCTAAATTCAGGATTCTTACAGAATCAAAAGTTGATACATCCTTTATAACTCTAGCTTAGTGTCCCTAATCAGCCAAGACATCTGGTTAAAAACCATGTATTTATCAATGACTCCGGGTTAAAAGAAGAATCATATCTCCCCATGTAAGTAGACCTGATTCTATGTAAGTAAAAAGAGAAGTTTTAGAATTAAAAAAAGAAAAGTTCCAATAAGCTTCATTTTTATAAGCCTCATAACTCTGTCAACTACTTTCACCTAATTCACTTATTTTTCCTACCCAGTATTCTATTCCTTTACAGACAACAGAACATTCGTTACTACTGTTTCCCTAATATGAAAAATGTATTCACACTAAGATCATTTTCCAAGAACTTAGCACCAAAATTATAGTTGTCCTTAAGGACCCAGGTGCCTGAGTCAAATACTTGAACTAGTACTAATAACACACTACACCATTACCATATTAGGATGAAAAATATTTTCATTGACAACTTCCACTAATCATTGTTTTAGAAAACTGGTAAAAATACAAGTTTGGTTTTATTTTAACATTTTCCCTTACTTTTATTCTTCTAAGATGATATTAAAAAACAAAGAGAATTAAAGTTGATTATAAAAAGTCACCAAAAGAAACTCTCAGTATTTTATAATGGTCTACAAAGCTACATAGCATTCATAATATCAAAAATAAATTGTAAAACTCATAAATGCCACACGTATACTACCTAAAATCTGTTAAGAATAAAATAAATGGTTGTCTTTCATAGACAGTAGTGACACTGGAAACCCAGGCTAGGTGCTCTGAGTGTTTTATACGTACATACAAACATATATACATACACACCTATGTATATTTTATATATACTCTTTTACCCAGATCCCCTCTTGAAAATAAAGTCAAATTCTACCATAAGTAAAACTGTTTGATATATACTTCTTTTAACCAATAATTTTGAAAAATGAAACTGAAAAAGTGCCAATTCATTAGAGACACTAATATCCCATGGGCCCAATGTAAAGATGTTTGTGGAAGAATAACCATAAAATTTCCCCTGTAATTTTAATTCCTGATTGACTGAGGGGCAGAATGGTCAAATCACCTAAACAGAGCACATTAATTTATAGGTTATTCTCTAAAAGCTCACTGAGATATCATTTAACTATGATATAGTTTATGGTGTTACAACCCAATATTATAGTTATAGTAAGAAATACAAGACACTAAATAAAATCATCTACCTCTTTACAACGTGGAATTTTGCTGTTATCTTTTTCCAGGACTACCCATTTCAAAACCTCTGAAAGAGATGGGTATTTCCATGTTGGCCAAGGGTTGATGTATCTTCCATCCTTTCCTTTCTGTGATTTAGTTACAGCTTCCTCTAACCTATAGTCTAGCCTGAAGCTTTTCCTGCATGACCTCTCAGAATGTTTTACATTACGTCTGCTAGAATCCTTGCATTTTTTTTTCACTTCTTCCAAGAGTTGGCTGTTGCTTATTGTTATAGAAGTTTCACTGTCCTCTTGGTTTTCTTCCATTTTGTTTGTTGATGATCTAAAAATAGAGAAAGGAATAATTAAATTCAAAAACAAAAGCATTGTCATAATTTCCTTATTCAGTCTTCCATACTTTCTGCCTCTTCAGATAAAAAGAAAAGTATTTATACCCATTTGCCACTGGGATTCCAAGATATCACAAGACTTTCAACTAAGATACCAATCAGGAGGCTCTGGTTGTACAAGTACTTTAGAAAGGATCCTGGGCAAACATAGCCCATCTGAAGGGGCCAAAGCACAAGCCTATCCCCACACATGATCAAAAGGAAAGGATCTACTACATATATAAGGAAAAACAGTGCATTTCTCTTTATTCTATTTTTGAGTTTGGTTTTAGGGGGAAAATGTTTTTGCAGATAAATTTAATGTTTTATCTTGTCAGAAAGCTAAATTTCTTACTGTAACTCTCCATCTCCCAACTCCATGCCTTTTTACTGGCTATTCCCCATGACTGGAATGCACTCCTCCTCACTGTCACCTCCTTGCTTCCTTCAAAAGTCAACTGAAATCTTATCTTTTGGTAGAGGACTTTCCCAGTCCTGACCCTGACCCTTCTTCACTAAAAGCATCTTCACTCTCAGATTACTTGAGATTTACATTAAATAGGCAGATAAATGTGTGCATATTTCTATCTATAGATGTGTATATATACATACATACATACATACACACACATATGTGTACTCTTACACATACATAGTTGGTTGCCTACTGTCTCCTGCTCAAAAGAGGGCAAAATATCCATACACAAAAAGTTTCACTTAAGAATACCTTCAACTCAACAATGATATAGATAGGAAGAGGAAAAAGGGAAAAGAAAGTCTAAGAGGGAGGGAAAATTCAGGGAGGAATCTGTCATAAACAAAACAAACCTTAAGCTTGAAATACAAGTCCCTTAAAGGCAGGGACTATTTTTGCCTTACTTAGTATCCATTTAGCAGTTTGCTTTCATGGTGGCTGGAGATGGGGGAGGGGAATAGGAAAAAAAGTATCTGAAAAAAATGACAGAACTGCACAGTGAAAATATGGATATACCATGTATAAACACTAAATTAATTATTGGTCCTCTAAATGTACGTGAATGACCAGCGAAGTAAGATACTCTTAGAAGAACCAGATCACACTGTTAGTGACTTCTTCATGATAAATGAAAGAAAACTAGATACTTTTTCATAGAAAGAGGGCTCAGAGTTTCTTCTTAGGAAAATGGAGGGCCTGATTTCATCATGTACCTTGCTATACACACTTGGCCATCTTACCTTATAGTGAGTTCATGATTAGCAAAAGAAAAAGGTATACCATGAAGGAAACTTTAATTTATGCACAAACATGTATGACAGAAAATGACAAGGCAGAGTCTAAGAAAGAATTTTCAATTTAATTCAGCAGCCATGTATTAAACACCTAGGTGCCAGGCATTATGTTCAGTGCTAGGGACACCAAAGCAAAAATGCAAGAATCTTTGTATTCAAAGAGTTTATACTCTGCTGGTTGAAAATGTGACAAAATCCTCCAAAACAAGTAAACAAATTGGACAACTGCAACAACATCAACTTGACCTGTTCATGTAAGATATGAAATGCTTTAAAATGATATTGACCTTGAGTATCACCATTCCTTCAAAAGTTTAACTGAGGTAAAGTATTCATCCCATTACAGAGGTTCAAAGCACCCAGAAACCAACCTAGCCACAAACCACTTCATTCTCCTTGCCAAGCAGAGGTAAAAGACAGACACAGGCAATGCTGACTTAGAATACAAACATACTTGGATAACTCTACAAAGAATGACAGCAAATCATTCTTAACAATGGCTATCACTTACATGCCATTTTAGGGTTTACAGATTGCTTTATGTGTCCTCTCATTTGATCCTCAGCAGCTATGAGTTAGGTGCTGTTATGATTACCATTTCATAATTGGGGAAACTGAGGCTAAAGTACCTGACCAAAGTATTTAAGCTTCAGTGTCAGTGTTTGACCTTCCAGGGAATATCCTGACTTAATTTTTTTTTAAGTGTCCGCTGATTTTTATCTCCCTGCTGTCCAAGGGACTTTTAAGAGTCTTCTCTAGCTCCACAACACTTTGGCCACATAATGCAAAGATAGGATTCTTTGGGAAAGACTGTGATGTTGGGAAAGATTGAAGACAAAAGGAAAAGAAGGCAGCAGAGGATGAGATGAATAGATAGTGTCACGGAAACAACGAACATGAACTTGGACAGACTGATAATAGACAACAGAAGGGCCTGGAATTTGATGGCCCATAGGCTCATGAAGAGTCAGACATGAAAGAACAACTGAGGCTAACAGAGGTTATGTGACTTGCCCTGAATAACATACAACTAGTAAGTTTCTGAGGCAGGTTCAAACTGAAGCCTTCCTGATTCCAAGTCCAACACTCTACCCACTACATTGCATAGCTATACAAAATACATAAATGGTAGAGTTTGAAAAGAATTTGAAACCATGAAGAACTCATGTTACCATTTATTCTCCAACCTGAGGGTGTTCTGCCCAAAGGAAGGTAAATTTTGATAGACAAAAGATACCTAGCTAAGTTGAGGTTTACGGGCTAGATTTCTTTCTCAGACCAAACCTTAAAGTCAATTCACTCTGGATCTTAAGGATTGGACACCCAAGCACCATTTAATGGTTATTTTTTCAGGCTTCCTGGCTCTGAGTGTATGTAAATAGTAATTATTTCTCTTTTGGCCAGCAGCCCTGAGGGTCTTCCCCTCCTACTTTGATTCTGATTTTTTTTTTTTTTATAAAAGGGGCTATCTCTTGACTCACTTCTTAAAGAGGCCTATTCACTGAGTGGGCAGTAAGAACTTGAAAAGACCTTGGCTTAAAAGGACCAAGGCCTCCCACAGTATCCTGGGCCATCTCCAGTAGTCCTGATCTCTCTCTAGCCACTAGACCCAGATGGTTCTGGAGGAGAAAATGAAGTTGGTGACCTTGCATAGCCTCCCTCACTCAAATCAAAGTCAGTTGCAAGACATGTCATCATCTCCCTGATGTCATGGTCCTCCTTAAAAAAGGAAGGACAAACCACAACCACACAACCACAAAAGTCAAAGAAACAAAGTAATCATTAGACTGAGACAAAGATGTTACTCTGTGGATACTCTTGCCATTATCAGGAACCTAAAGAGCTACATATTGCTACAAAGCACCAGTCCCAGTGCTCTAATTGCACTCCACTATATTTCCTAAAACAATCACTAAACTTTAATTTGTTAATGGAAATATAATACTGAGCTACCTCTGGAGTCTGAAAGTAAATTGTGGAGTGATGTTTTCGGACAAGGCCAAAATCAGATCACATCCAGAATACTGCATTTAATTCTAGACCTAACACTTTAGAATGAATATTGACAAACTAGAACACTACCAGAAGAGGGCAACCAAGGTGGTCATGAAAACCATGTAGATGAGAATTATATGAATTGACTATCCTGAGAAAACTTAGATGAGACATATGCTTATGGTCTTTAAATAAAGGACCATGTGGTGTAGAACGGGAAAACCCTTTAAATATCTTACCATATCTCTTCATTTTACAAAACAGGAAACTGAGTTCCCAGGAGGTTAAGTGCTTTGGCTAATGTCACACAGGTACAAAACTCTCACAGCTCCAAAAGCCTCAACTAGTTCAAGGTTTTAACCACCTTAAACTATTCTTAAAAGATCATACCAATGGAACATTATACTATAAGAAATGATGAGCAGGATGCTCTCAGAAAAACCTGGAAAGACTTGCATGGGCTGATGATGCAAAGTGAAATGTATGGTGAACAAAGAAACAGCAATATTGCATGATGATCTGTTGTGAATGACTTAGCTAGCTATATATATATATATATGTATGTATATATAGTATGGACCCAAGACAAATCTGAAGGAGCTGTGATAAAAAATGCTGCCTATACCCAGAGAAAAAACTAATAGTATCTGAACAGAGACTTAAGTATATTTTTTTTACTCTATTTTTCTAGAATTTTTTTCTAAGTTTTATTTCACAACATGACTATTAAGGAAACGTTTTGCATAACTACACATGTATAACCTATATTGAATGGCTTGCCCTCTCAATGAGGAGGGGGTGGGGAGGGAAGAAGGGAGAGAATTTGGAACTCAAAGTTTTTAAAATGAATGTTAAAAATTGTTTCTACATATAACTGGGGAAAAATAAAATACTAAATAGGGGGGAAGAATGCAAAAAAAAAATCATGCCACTCTCATATTCTAAGTTATATTTTCTTATTCTCACTTTTTGATACCAGTCCTTTTTTTATGTTTGAGCTAATTACAGAGCTCCCTAAGAAGTCACATCACTCTCTTTAAACATCTTCCCCTTATATTCCTCATTACAATTATTTCCAGTTGTTAGGGCAAAATTTCGTTCCCAACAAGTTCCTATATCTCATGACAAAGTCCCTTTAGAGTGTTAAGCCACTGGGAAATAACTCTCTGGGACTTCCTAAAATCCACTATCCACTCTCTTAAAGTCTAGTGTAGATGTCAGATTGTACCTCATACTGTGATGAATGTGGTATTTGGAGTCAAGAAGAACCAAGTTTGAGTCCTGCATTGGATATTTATTCAGTGAATGACCAGAGGCAAATATCTTGGGCCTCTTGTGAAATGAGGGGTTTAGACTCAATGACTTCCAAGAATCCTTCCAGCTCTAAATCTAAAAGCCTAAAATCTATTTCAAATCCTAAGATAACATGATCATTTCCTTCCAAGGTTCTGGTTTTTATTTCACCAGCTTCTCTTTATTAAGTCTCTGGAACAGCCACAAACTCAGAAAGAGAAAAAAAGTTTCTAAGCATGAATAATCAAAAAAAAAAATTCTAGAAGAGATGAAAACATTTAGATGGAATATATCAGATGCATTTTCACAAGACTGCTAAGGCAGCTGAAGCCAGATTAAAATGTAATTGGGAAATATTTAACAAAATAAAATACAACAGAACAAAGATAATGTTAATATGTGTTTTTTTATTTCAACATGCAGCCTGAAGGAATTCTTAAGTATGGCTTAGTAGCCAGACACTACTGGCATATGCCATGATTCGACAGAAATATATGACCAGAAGGAGGAAAAAAAATGCAAAACCAGAAAGCTGGTACCAAAACCCCAAAATTCACCTAGAAAAAAGAAAAAGGACAAAAGTATGGAGACTTGTTAAAAGCACAAAGTACAGATAGGAGACCTACAAATAGAGGGAATTTAAATAAAATTCTAATTACCAGTAACACTTAAAATTGAATCTTTGAGTTGGAAAGAAATTGAAACTATAATTGGTTTTTTTTTTTCAGTACTACAGCACAGGCAACTGTAAAGTAGAACAGGGCAAGAGACTAGACATTTTTTTAGACTTAAGGTAATTCTTTGATAGATTTTTTTTATGACAATACTGCTCCTACTTTGACAAATGTTAGTAAGTAATCTAATTAAAACAAAAGTCTTTAGAGAAATAAATCTGATCTGTAATCAATACAAACACAGCACTGTGCTCTCATGGTACCAAAGAGACTAAGTTTCAAATTCAGCAAGTAAGTTTTAGCTTAATGAAAATTGCCCATTTAAAATAGCTTATTTACTTATAAGACTTAATCAGAAAATAGATTCAGTTTCTTATTTACTTACAAATAAGAATCTAATGAATTAGAAATTACAGTGAAATTTTGTTTCCTATGAGACCCCAAATTATTTTTCTGGTATTTCCTTCTACTTTTTAAAGTTATCAAATTCATAGGTTCAAACATTAAATTAGCATAAATATAAAATAAATGAAATGAATGTCAGAAGAGCTATAAATGGCCATTTATCTTTTATTTAAAAGGCAGAAAATGAATTGAAAAATGGATGTTAAAACTGATTAAAGATATAATCATTACTCCCCAAAGCAGAAATACACTATTACATGGCAAATACTTTGCCATCACATTACATGATAAAATCACAATACAGCTCCTGCCTTCAGCATAGCTATTTATGTCAAACATAAAGAGACTGTAGTGAAAAATCTTGGTTATCTTGTCTATTAGCATCCTGAGGTTTGTCTGCTAAATGCTCGAAGAAGTAAAGAATTTCCAGTAAATATATTACTTATCATTTATCACATTAAAAGATAAGGAATATTAATGGTTTATATGCAAAAGTCACATTACAAAGCACCACTTGATTATAATTATCGAGTTTAACAACCCCTCCCCCATATTCTGAAAGAGATACTTGAGACTCAGGAAAGTTGTGACTTTCCTAAAGTCACATGGCTTGGTAACATCAGAGGTGGGATTTGAGAATAGGTCCTCTAATTTCAGTCTGGGGCTTGTTCTGCTCATTTAAATATTTAAACAATGTACTATAAGTACAGTAAAGTTCATCTAATTGAATTAAATCTACTTTTCTATCTTATTAACATTGCTGATTGATGCAGTTCAAAGAATCTCTCAACATTTCAAGAATTTGTGCTTGTATAATTGTAATGTATGCCAAAACATACAAATTTTTCCCAATCATCAGAGGAAAATATTTCTACAAATATCATGGTAGGCTGTTTTCTCTTATCCTTTCTTAAAATTTAAGAATTCTTTAACAGAATTCTAGTCACTAACATCTTATTTCTCAGAGGACTTCAGTTTGCACGACTGTTTTCCTCACTTTGAAATTAAACTTCTGTTTGATTCCTGACTCTGTCTCTGGCCTGCTTTGTCAGGCTCTGGCCATTCACAAGTTAGACACTGATTCCAGTTCAGTTGACATTAGCAACATTTAAAACTGAATCTCTTAGGTCATAATGAAATTGAAGACTACAAATGTTTTTATTTCAATGTTAGACCATGGATAGCTATAAAGTAGGGTAGGACAAGAAACTAGGACCTGAAATTTATGAAGGTCAGTGATGCTATACTAGGAAATCAGCTATGTTAAAGTGTATGAGTGTCAAGGATCTTGGAAAAACCAAGGAGGAAGGAGATTCCAAGTAAAGAAGCCTGGACCAGTGTTCTGGAATCTGGACCTCACAGAAGGTAATGGGAAAGAATAGATTCCAGGAAGAGGCCCAAGGACAGAATCCTGGGATCCAACTCAAATCCACTTAAAGGACACAACTGTATTATGATTGTTGATCCAAGGACAAAAGATAAATGCCTTCTGCTTTGATCTCAAAAAGCTTGATGGTGTGGGTAAATAAACGCTGGCAAGAAGTCACAGAGGAAAATCTTTGGAGTTATGATGATACTGAAAACACTGCAGCATGTGCTTTGTATGTCAGTATTAAGATCATTGGCAGTAACAATGCAGAAGAGCAAGTACCAGAACCCATGTAGTTTTAAAAGCTGTAAATTCAGATTTCTTAAAAAAGACAATGGGTTGTTCATACAATTCATTATTATATGATTCAGACATAAAGGGTGATAACCATAAGCAAATTAGGAGAGCAAGAAACAGTTTACCTGTCAGATCTATGGAGAAGGGAAGAATTTATGACCAAACAAGAGATAGAGAATATTATGAAGTATAAAACTGATAAATTTGATTACATTAAATTAAAAAGATTTTGCACCAACAAAGCCAAAGCAACCAAGATTGGAAGGAAAGCAGAAAACTGGGAAACAATTTTTACTGCCAGTGTTTCTGATAAAGGCTTCATTTCTAATGTATACACATACAAATATATACATACATATGTGTATATGCATATATATACACACATATATGTACGTATATCTGAGTCAAATTTATAAGCATATGGTCAAAGGATATGAACATCTGGTTTTCAGGTGAAGAAATCAAAGATATCTATAGGTATATGAATAAGTGCTCTAAATCACTTTTGATTAGAGAAATGCAAATTAAAATAACTCAGATACTGCGTCACACCTATCAGATTAGCTAATATGACAAAAAAAAAGGAAAATGATAAATATTGGAAAGGATGTGGGAAAACTGGGACACTGGTACATTGCTGGTGGAGTTGTGAACTGATCCAAACATTCTGGAGAGCAATTTAGAACTATATCCAAAGGACAACCAAACTGTGCACACCTTGTCTGTATCCCACAGGGATCATAAAAAGGGGGAAAGGACCTACATGCACAAAAATATTTATAGCAGTCCTTTTTGTGGTGGCAAAATATTGGAAACTGAGGGGATGTCCATCAATTGAGAAATGGCTGAATAAGCTGTGGTATATGAATGTAATGGATTGCTACTGTACAATAACAAAGGATGAACAGGCAGATTTCAGAAAATCCTGTAAAGACTTATACAGACTGATACAAAAAAGAGCAGAACCAGGAAAACACCGTGAACAGTATCAGCAACATTGTATGATAATCCACTGTAAATGACTCAGCTCTTCTCAGCAACACAATGATCTGAGACAAGTACAAAGGACTCACAAAGAAAATAATATCCATATTCAGATGAAGAACTGATAGACTGGATGAAGATCAAAGCATATCTTTTTCATTTACTTTATTCCTTCTTGTGTTTTTTTAAAAATCTGTTTCTTCTTTCACAACTGTGACTATTATGGAAATATTGTTTACATTTTATACATAATACATGTATAAACTATATCAAACTGACAACCATTTTCAGAAGAGGGGAAGAGAGGGAAGGAGGGAGAAAATTGAGAACTCAAAATCTTGTAAAAATGAATGTTAAATTTTCTTGACATGTAACTGGGAAAAAAAATAAAATACTATTCTACTTTTCTTAAAAAAAAGCTATAAATTGAGATTTCTTAAATAAGGTGAAGAGATGTTCGTGCAACTCAGTTGTAGGTAACAGGTACCTATAACTGAGATTTAAGAATAATAAATCTCATGAATATTTGTAATAGCAAGCAAAGTAAGATTTTTTGCTGCTGTTCTGAATTGAATTTTAGTCAGGCAAGTGCCTTTAATTGAGTCTTGCCTTTGATTCAATCTATGAAGAATCTTTGATTGGAAACAGTAGATAGCTAACTAGCTAGCTAGCTAGCTAGATTGATAGATAGATAGTATTACTTAGAGAGAGAGTAGAGCAGTCAGAAGCAGAGCTGAGAGAGAAGAGATCAAATGGAAGCTGCAGGTAGGAGACCCTGGAGCTTGCTATAAGGCAGAAGCAGGAAGAGTTTGGAGTGGAACAATTCAAATGAGCTGAGACAAGGCGTAGGAGTAGAGAGCTCCCTGCATGGGAACCTAGGCAAGAGCTCGGAAGGAAGTAAGCCTTGAGTCAAGATGAGAGAGGATTTTATTTGGACACTGTGTACTGATTAAGGAGATTGTTTTTACAATGACTTAGGGGCAGATGGTATGGCATTTTCTGCTACCCCTTAAGGATGCATTGTACTAGGTCTACAGAGTTGTTGTACTGACCTCATTGTTGTATGCCTGTAAAACATGGACAGTTTATCAGTACCATGTCAGGAAACTTAATTGCTTCCATTTGAACTGTCTTAGGAAGATTCTGAGGATCACTTGGCAGGATAAGGTACTAGACTTGAGCTGAACTGCCAAGCATTCAAACTATGCTTCGGAGAACACAATTCTGATGGGTTGGCCATATTGTTCAAATGCAAAATGTATGCTTCCCAAAAGACTATTTAATGGAGAACTCACATGGGGCAGGTGATCACATGGTGGTCAGAAGAAATGATACAAGGACATTCTCAAGACCTCTCTCAAGAACTATGGATTTGACTGTGCAACATGGGAGACTCTGGCACAGGACCGCTCAGCATGGTGTGCCCATATCAGAAAGGGTGCTGTGCTCTATTAGCAAAGCAGAATTGAGACAGCACAAAATAAAAGCAGGATGCGCAAATTTGGGCTATCCACCCCAAATATTCTCATGGACTATCTGTGCCCAACCTGTGGTAGAGCATTCAGAGCTAATATTGATCTGATCCATCACAGTCGGACACACTAAAATTTCACTTTATCATAGTGATGTCATTTTAGCCCTCTTCAAGAACAAAGGACAACAACCAATAAATGTATTAGATGCTTAAGGATGCTGTTACGAATGTTATGCTTTATTGAACAACATTTAGTTTATTGTTGAATAGAGAGTTCATTATACTATGTGATTATACCCTTAAAATCTTCACAGCAGCAGTCCTCAGGTGAGCTGCCATGAATGTAACATTGCAATATTCATACAAGGCAACAGGAAGATTTGGCAGCTACCAATACTTTACAGCATGCACTATACAACAATTGGGGGTTACCTAAAGTTTGATCAAAAAAGTCATACTTAAGTTGTCTTAACCAATGAAATGATAAATCCTTTATCTGTACAACTGTATTCAATTTACATATTCAGACCTCAGGATACAGCAAGGATAGTGAAAACTAATGCTTTTAGTACTTCAGAAAATTCTATTGTTGACCAAGTTCATAACTTGAATAAGGATTAGAATAGATGACTAACTTTAGGCTCCCTTCTTTCTCTGCAATCCTATGACTCTTTTTTGCTACATTAATCATTAGCAAGCCTTACCATAGTCACCCAGAGGCTTTTAATAAATGTTAGAAACAAATATATAAAAAGACACTTTTAAAAACTTCTGAGAAAGACAACATGCCATAGCGAACAGAAAATGATGGTATCAGACAGGATTCATTTCTGACTGTGAGACCCCGGTTAAGTCACTTAACTTCTAAGTACCCCAAGTAATTCTCTAAGACCCCAAACTGCAGACCAATTACTGTGATGTACTTTGAGAAGAAACTTCACCAGGGTTTCCCTACATCAAGGAAAACACAGAACTAGACCATAATGAAGGGTATATTTTGCCAAGTCAGAGTAACACTACAGACAAAGGATGAATCTAGCATACTGAATAGCCTATAAAGTCACTTAATAAATGTTTGGTGAATGAATGAATTGAATGAATAACGACTAAAATACAGTAAGACCTCAAAATCATGAAAACTCCTACCCATGACCAAAAATTGTCACTGTTAATAAAAAAGCAGAAAGCTGAATTGTGCTACCTACAACACATTCTCCAGGGATACCACTGGACAAAGAACTGGAGAGAATGAATGCAGCTACTGTATGTGAACTCATACAGGGAAAGTGTAAACATTGGGGGGCAGGGGGAGGGGGAATTCACTATTTGACATAAATGAGAAAACTGGACAAGAGATTCACACAAATTAGGTTCAGAACAAAACCACACACCATAGCCCAAGAAAAGCTCCAAATGGGTGCGTGACCTACATTTTTTTAAAAAATCACTCAATAAGCAAATTAAAGGAAAAAGGAGGAAATTACCTTTTAGATCTATGCAAAGAGGAAGATGACAGAGATAAACAAATGACAGAGATAAAATGGACAATTTTTATCACATAAAATTTAAGTTTTTGCACAAACAAATCTAATGTAGTAAAAATTTGAAGGCACATAAGTAGATAGAGGAAACAATCTTTGCCACAAGTTTTCTCTGATAAAGATCTCATTTCTAAGACATAAGAACTGATTCACATTTATACTTCTTACTTGGAAAAAATGTATAATATAATAAAGTAAAAAAAGATAAAAAAAAATTCAAAAGATACACCAGGAAAATATTCAAATACTCAAACAATACCTCATGTCATGGCCCAATTTTTGTCAAATAGTGAATTCTTCCCCAGTGTTTACATCTTCCCACATGAGTTTACATACAGTAGCTGCATTGGTTATTCATTTTCTCCATTTTGTGGAGAACTATGCTATCATCAATTTGAAAGTTCCCCTCAATCTCGCAGATTGCAATCTTTCCAAGCCTATCCTATCCTGTATGAAATCTTGTCCACGTCCTCCCTTAAGTTCACTACAGGGGTTCTACTCAACATGCTGAAGGCCTTCCTAGCTTTCTCCTGGCATTTCAAGGCTACTTTCATGCCCTTCCCTCACTCCCTGACTAGCCCACATATCACATACATTCTTTGGATAATATTTTTTTACTACTTTATTTATTCCAAGTTTCTTATTGCTTATATATTGCAACTTGTTCATAACCAGCATATATTTCTCACTGCATTTTTTAATTAATTTTAATGTGCAGCTGGAAGAAGTCATAAAGTCATGCTAAATAGGCCCGCTATAAATTTATGCATACCTAAACAACTAGGGGCAGTTAGGTGGTGCAGTGGATAGAGCACCAGTGCAGGAGTCAGGAGGACCTGAGTTCAATCTCACCTCAGACACTTGATAATCACTAGCTGTGTGACCTTGGGCAAGTCACTTAACCCCAATTTCCTCATCCTGGGCCATCTCCAATCATCCTGAGGAATATCTAGTCACTGAATTCAGATGGCTCTGGAGGAGAAGTGATGCTGGTGACCTGCAGCGCCCTCCCTCACTCCAAACAAAGTCAAGAGCAAGTCATGTCATTATTTCTCTGATGGCATGGTCTTCTTTGGCAACGAAGGACGAATACATACCTAAACAACTAGAAAATCAACTAGAACAAGGCCATCCTTCCCTATTTGATTCTTTATGTCACTCACAACTCTGGCTGTTCTAGGCTGTTTCTTCTTTCTTCAGGCTACCCAAACCACCCCCTCCCTGCCGTCTCTATCAGCTGAAGACTTCTTTCTTGACAAATCTAATGGTCTCTTCTTAGTCCTCATCTGTCTTAACTTCTCTGAAGCATGGCTGTAGCAGGACTGATTACCTTCTCTTCTGAATACTCTTTCCTTGCTGTGTTTTCCTGATTGTTTTTTTTCCTCTTAGTTCTCCTTCTACCTTTCTGACTACTCCTCAGTCTCATATACTGGCTCTTTATTCATGCCCCATGTCCCAAATGTGAGTATATCCTAAGGCTCTGACCTGGGTGCTCTTTCCTTTGCTCTCTATACACTCACTTGATCATCTCCATACCTTTTCTAGGGCCAATTATCATCTCTGCAGATGATTTCAAGTTCTAGATATCTAGACCTATTCTCTCTCCTGAGTTCCAGTCTTGTATGACCAACTACCTATTAGATATTTCAAATTAGACATTACATACATTCATGTCAAATTCCAATATTTCATATTTTCATTCATTCAATTTCATATAGTCATGCCAAATTCTGTCTACAACAGAACTCATCATCTTTCTCTAAAAATCTACCTTTCTTCCAAATTTCCCTGGAAAGATTTACATGAACTGATGCTGAGTGAAATAGGCAAAACCAGGAGAACATTGCACACAGTAACAGCAACATTATGTGATGATTAACTTTGATAGACATAGCTCTTCTCAGCAGTGTGAGGATCTAAGACTCATGATGAAAAATGCTATTCATATAATTGTGAGTGGAGAGTATAGGATAAGTTGTGAAGAAGTTTGGAAGTGGAGAGGGTTTAGAGAAAAAGATGAGTTCCTTTTTGCACCAGTTGAGTTTAAAATGTCTACTAGACATTGTAGTTCAAGATGTCTGAAAAACAATTGGAGATGGGGGGGCAGAGCCAAGATGGCGGAGTAGAAAGACTCATATTTGCTAGCTCCGAACCCACAGCCCATAGATTTCCTGTAAAAAGAACTCCTGACAAATTCTGGAACAGTGGAAGCCACGCAGCAACACAGTGAAGGAGATTTCTGTTGCAGAGAGCCCTGAAAAACCGACCGCAAAGGTACCCCAGACAGGAGCAGAGCCCTGCCCTGCGGAGCCCTCCCCTCCCCCTGCCCTGGCTGCATGGCACTGAGAGGAGCCAGCAGACCCAAGCAGGCATCAGGGACCTGAATCTCTGGCGGCCGCGAAGGTCCCTCCACCCACAGACGCACAGGTCAGTGAGAGAGACGGGCTGAGAGGGGAGAGGGGTATCTCCGGGACTTGGACCCCCTCGGGAGGCGGTGGCCGGGCAGAGGCAGAGGCAGCCAAGGCCAGAGGCTTCCAGAGCAGGCAGGAGCTCAAACGCAGCTCCATTACAAAAGGTCTCTGCATAAACCCCCTGATGGAACTGGGCCTGGGAGGCGGCCCTGCCCCCACCTGAGCACCAGCAGATAAGCTCCCATTGAAGAGCACTCAGGCCTGCCGCTAAAAGCCCAGAGGCTGAGGAGCAGCATTTGAATCTCAGACCCC
>CM053770.1:119696705-119715332 GCA_028658325.1 Potorous gilbertii | reverse complement strand
AATATCTGAAATAGATACCCCATGGGCTCAGGCCATGGAGGAGCTCAAAAAGGATTTTGAAAATCAAGTCAGACAGGTGGAGGAAAAACTGGGAAAAGAAATGAGAGAGATGCAAGAAAAGCATGAAAAACGGGTCAACAATTGGAGATGCAAGAACGCAATTCAGCAAAGAGATTAGGACTAGATATGCAGATTTGAGAATCATCAGCATAGAGATGATAATTAAATCCATGGGAGCTGGTAAAGTGTTCTGGAGACAGAAGAGGAGACAACCCAGGATGAAGCCTTATGGGACATCTTACTGTTAGTTGGTGGTATCTGAATGAGGATCCAGCAAAGGAGACTGAGAAGAAACTGTAAAATATTTAGGAAGAGAGGCAGTATGGCATTACAAAAAACCTAGAGAAGAGAGTACTGAAGAGAAAAGAGTGACCTATGGTGTCAAAGACTGCAGAGAGGTAAAGAAGAATGAAACTAGGAAAAAGTCACTGGATCTGGAATTAGATTATCACTGAAACTTTGGAGAGAGCAGTTGAGGAAGGAAACCAAGCTGTAGGGAGTTAAGAAGAGAATGAGAAGAGAGGACGTGGAAACACCTATCACAGATGGCCTTCTCAAGGAGTTCAGCCACAAAGGGCAGAAAAGCGATAGGACAGTAGTTAGTGGGGATGGAAGGATCCAGTGAGGAATTTCTGAGAACAAAAGCATATTTGTAGAGGAGGAGCCAACACACAGGGAGAGATTGAAGATAACTAAGTGGGTGAGGATAACGGAGGAATCAATCTGTTGGAGGAGACAGTAAAGAATGGGATGACTTGTGCAGATGGAGATGTATGCCTGAGCAAAGAGTGAAACCCCCTTTTTACGTAAGACAGAAATAAAGGGGACAGAGGTAAAGAAGAAGATACTTACACATGACAGTGTAAAAGGGTGAGGGCCTGCACCAGGGTGGTGGCAGTGCCAGAGAAAAGAAGGGAGAAAATACAAGACAGATTACAAAGACAGAAATGACAGGCCATTTCAGCAGATTGGATATAAGAGGTAAGAGTAAGGAGTGGAGGATGACATCTGTGTCGTGAACCTGGATGCCCTGGGAGGATGGTGGTACTCTCAATAGTGAGAGAGACATTAGAAAGAGGGGAGGGTGGAGGGAAAGAAGATAACGAGTTCAGTTTTAGACATTTTAATTTTAAGATATCTGTAGCATATCCAATTCAAGATGTCTAAGAGAGAGAGAGGAAAGTTGGACAAACAGATCTAAAAATCATCTGCGTAGACTGCATGACAAAGCAAAAAGAGTTGAGGATATCACTAAGTGAGAGTATAGAACACTTTCACTTTGTTAAAATGATGATGACTGCTCACATTTACAATGTGCTTACAAAGCACATTTACAAAATACTACACACATTATGCCATTTGATCCTTAAAATGATCTTATGAGATAGATACTATTACTGTTCCCATTTTACATAAGAAGCCTGAGAAAAGTTAAGTGGCTTCCCTAGGGTCACACCTCTAGTAAGTATGTAAAGCAGGACTGAGTCCAGGTCCTCTTGCCCCTCTGCTGTTTAATATTTCTTCATGACTATTATAACAATCTCCTAAGTGAAGATATATGTTTTGTTTTCGTTGTTTTTGTTCAGTTGTTTTTCAGTCGAGTCAATTCCTTATGACCCCACTTGGGTTTTCTTGGCAAAAATTCCAGGGTGTTTGCCATTTCCTTCTCCAGCTCATTTTACAGATGAGAAAACTGAAGCAAACAGGGTTAAGTGGCTTGCCCAGGGTCACACAACTAGTAAATGTCTGAGGCCAGATTTGAACTGAGGATTCCAAGTAGAACCCTTTATCCACTGCAACACCCATAACCCAACTGCAAGAGTCCATAAGACAAACATTTGAAAGTAGTCAAAAGTTTCCCTGTGTTTCACTGAACTAGAAAGAAAACAGTCTGATAAACATTCTAGTGTATTTATTCATTGAGTCAGCAGCATGGTTCATTGGATGAAAAAACAAAATGGAATCTGAAAGACAGTGAATTCTAATAATAATTCTTACCCTTATTTGAAGCATGAACTTAAACAAACTAAACAGGTTTGAGGAACTAAACTCCCTAGTCAAAGAATTATCTGATTTTAGAAACATTCTGGAACCTCCCCAACTTGTGAAGCCCATGCATGGGTCTATCTAAATAGATAATAGTTTCAAAAAAAATTCTCTTAAGACTTCCAGAGTGGGCAGCTAGGTGGCACAGTAGATAGAGGGCTGGGCCTGTAGTCAGGAGGACTTGAGTCAAATTCAGCCTCAAACATTTAATTAGTTGATGCTGGGCAAGTCATTTAACCATTTTTGCCTGAGTTTCCTCCTCTATAAAATGAACTGGAGAAGGAAATGGCAAACCACTCCAATATCTTTGCCAAGAAAACCCCAAATGGGGTCACGGAGAGTCCGACATGACTCAATAACAGCAAAAAGATTTCCAGTAATGACTTGAATGGTTAGGGGAATTCATCTGATACTGAATGATATGCTATAAGAAGTTCCAGTGTACTAAGTTAATTAGGTTTTTGACATAAAATTTAAAATTCTGTTAACTATAAGATTAGTTTCTGTATTAGGTTCCATAGTGAATATTAAAAGGAAAGTATTAATTCTACCTAGTAAATATACAAAGCATACTCTCTAAACTTGTGTTGAAATCAGCTGTCTATTTTATAGTTCAAGAATACACTCTCTTTTCTCTAAATGGAAGAAAGTCTGATCTCTGACATTTTCAGAAGACAAGTCTGCCAGCACAAATATGTCACTCTAATGACTATACACATGGGTAAAGAGCTTTCAGAAGAGCAAGAATTCACCAATTATGGTCCAAAAGCAAGTGTTTTATCACTTTCTTCCCTTACATCTATGATTTACTAAGGAGTTAGAATTCAGTGAGCTTTCACAATTTCAAAACTTTAATTCAACATTGTTGTTAAGATTCTAACATATTCATAAAATCAAAGTAATTACAAATTATAATTACTACAGCAAATAATATTTTTTTATTTGCTGACTGGCTGTCTATGAATAATCAATTACCAATGAAGTAATTGACTTTAATTCCATGAAATATATTTAGATACTAAAGTTTCTAACTTAACAATCCAAATATTGGAATAACAGCACACTTCAAATTTTTTGTACTGAAGAAAAGTGCCTAGTGGTACAAAATTAGAAAATGTAGCTACCATTCTATAGAGTACATATTAGGAAAGCACTCAGAAGACAAGGAGAGAATAAAGACAAGTAGTAAAGACAGCAAAGTAGCTGAAAAAGACTTCATTTCTCAAAAGGGAATCTGAGCCGTTTATTAAAAAATTGAGTCATTTCCCAATGGTAAGGTGGTCAAAGAACATGAATAGGTCATTTCAGAAGAAGAAACCAAAGCAATTAATAATCCCATGAAAAAATTATCTAAATTATTGATAAGAACATGCAAATTAGAACAACTTTGAGGTACCATCTCACCTTGACTGACCTTGATTGACTCATAAGATAAAACAGAAAAGTGAGAAATGCTGGAGGGGAAGACAAAAACAGATACATTAATGTACTATACAGAAATATGTTTTGCATAACTTTACATGTATAATTGGTATCATATTGTTTGCTTTCTCAATGCGTAGGGGAGAGGCTAAAGAGAGGGATAAAACCTGAGACTCAATTTTTTTAAATGAATGTTTAAAATAAATAAGTGAATGAATGAAACAGACACTTCCACTTCATACCCTCTTATTTTCTTCTTAACATTCCACAGTCTGGCTTCTAACTTTATCATTCAACTGAAATTGATCTTTCCAAAGTTCAATGATCTCTTAACTGTCAAATCTAACAGACTTTTCTCAATCCTCAATCTTCCTGACCCCTCTTATAGCCTTTGATGCTACTGATAACCCCCTTCT
This sequence comes from Potorous gilbertii, assembly GCA_028658325.1. Lineage (NCBI taxonomy): Eukaryota > Metazoa > Chordata > Mammalia > Diprotodontia > Potoroidae > Potorous > Potorous gilbertii. The sequence continues at coordinate 119,711,388 of CM053770.1, read as the reverse complement.
CCTTGAGACTCTCTTCTCTCTGGGTTTTTGTGACGCTCCTCTCTCTTGCTTCTCCTCCTACCTTTCTGCCAATTCCTTCTCATTTTCATTTGCAGGGTCTTCATCCAGTCATGCCCTCTAACTGTGGTTTTGGTCCTGGGTTCTCTTTTTTTTCCCTTTAAATTATTTCATTTGGTGATCTTATCAAATTACATGGATTTAATTATCAGCTCTAAACTGATGGTTCTCAAATCTACTAATCCAGCCATAAGTCTCTGCTGACCTTGAATCTCACATCTCCAATTCTCTCACCTTGTTCAAGAAACCTTTCATAATCTCCCTTAATACTAGTGATCTCCAATTTATACTTTATATATCTTATTCAAACACAGTTTTTTGCATGTTGTCTCCAGCATTAAACTGGAGACAGTTTAATGTCTTTTGCCTTTCTTTGTATCTCCAATGCCTGGCACACAGTGAGTACTTAATAAATGTTTGCTAACTGAAAAATAGCTAGCAGAACACTTTAAGAAGAACATAGAGGCATAATATTTAACAAAACTATAAAGGGAGGTGGGATAAAATTGGGAAAGGATTTAAATGACTGGTTAAAAAAATTATAATTTACCTTATAAGCAACAGGGAATCATATATATACATTAATAGGAGAGTGACATGTCAAACCAATGTTTTAGAAATATCAATTTGGCATCTGTGTGTAGTTTGCATTACAGAAGAAAGTAATGGTAAGGGACCAAGCAGAAGGCTTATTTCAATAGCACAGCCAAGAGTTGATGAGGGCTGTAACTAGGGTAGAGACTATGAGAATGGAGAAAAAGGAAGAAACTCAAGAGATAAAGTTGGTAATATTGACGACTTGGCAGACAGATTCCTCATCTCTAAAATGAAAGAGTTGGACTAGACCTGAGGTCCTTTAAATTCTACATCCATCATCCTGTGGCTGTATATAATGAAACTTTTAACAAAGTGAAGTGTAAGCAAAAGTATATCTAAAATCAGAGGAAAACTTCAAGACAAATGAGTGCCCATTCTACCAGAATGCAATAGTGTCCTTCGCTAAATAAACCTGGAACAACTTCTGCTTTCAATAAACAGTCAAGGGAGAATAATTTTCCTGATTACTAAACACTTTGAAAGTATGTTGAAATAAAAAAGAATATATTAGCAATTCTTGGACTTAGGGACAATTTCCAAAATAGAAGATTTCTGCTCTTCCTTCAATTAAGGAGTTTATTTCTGTGCATAATTATGAAAAACAAGACTTGATTAGAGATATAAATAATCTACTAAGTTAACTGAGGAAAGCAAAACTATGCTTAATAACAAACTCTTCTGAGTAATGAACTTATTAGAATTTCTGATTTCTAATATTGTAATAGGAATGTTTAAAAAAAAACCAGAATGACACATTAGGAAATAAGATTAAATGATTGAGATAATACTAAATATTGCTATAATAATATATAGATAGTAAGGAGATGATACTATTGAAATCTATGCTAATGGAAAGATGAAATAGGCAAATAAAGAATTTCTCCAGTGTTTAATTAATGCAGTGATCATTAACGGGTAAAACAAAAGAAGAAATTAAGCTGTTATTTTGTGAAGCTCAAAAATCGATATCAAATACTTTTAAGCTACGTTGCCACTGTATTTACCCTACTCCAATTCAACTACCCCTAGGCTGTCAAATTGATCTTCCTACAGCAAAGATTTGACCATGTTACTTTACCCCTACACCCATTCAATAAATTTCAGAGGCTCCTTCCCTCTTACTTCCAGAAGCAAATATAAAATCTCTACTTGACCTTTTTCATAATCTGAAACCTTATTACCTTTCAGTCTTGTTAAACTTCACTCCTCTCAATTTACTCTTCAATCTAGTTCCACTGGCCTCCTTAGTTTCCTGAACAAGACACTCCATCTCCTGACTCAGTCTTCTCACTGGCTGTCCTCCATCCCTGAAATTCTCTCCCTCATCTCTACCTCCTGGATTCCATAGCTTCCACCAGGTCTCATCTAGGATTATCTCCAACTTACCCTATGTACATTTTTCATACTGTCGCCCTCAGGCCATGAGTTTCTCAAGAGAAGAGAATGGTTTTGCCCTTTTTTGTATCCCAAGCTCTTAGCACAGTTCATGGCACATAGTTTGGTTCTTAGTAAATACTTGCTGCTTATCACTCAAAAAAGCTTTGACAAATATGACCATTTGCTAAGGTTTCATAATAGCTTAGGAAATGCAAAAAACAACAACAAAAAAGAAAATCAATGCTGACTACAGTAGGTTTTTTTTCCTGCAAGTAGGTTCTGGGAACAATGACTGGAAGGTTGTTCTTTTATGCACTAATGAAGCAGATTTTTATTTTTTTTAAATCCTTTGAAAATTCTAAGTTCTGGAAGGATGAAATTTTTCAGGAACCAAAAGTTGTCCCACATTTGCCTTCAGTTTAACTTCAAAACAGTTAATGCACTGATGAACAAGGAATGTTTCTGGATTTGTTTTTTGTTTGTTTTTGGTCTTATGCCATTATATTTTTGTACCTGCAATGAAAAATCGATTCAAAACTATAAACAATTCACAGTATAACAAAGTTTGTTAGACCTCTCAACTATTACGGGACCCACACTCAAGATTCCAAGGGGCAAAATGGATAGCAAAATACCCCCGCGTAGCACACCTGGGTCCCAACACATCACTTCCCCCACAAGGTAGCAGTAGCACAGCCACTACCAAAGTCAGAGAACTCCTGGGCTAAAAAACAGGTATCTACAGCTCTAACAAAGCTAGATAATTTCCTACACACATACTCTCAGTATGTCCAAACCCCTTAAGATGGAAAGATCACTCTACCTGTAGGATTCCCCAGTGCAGTAATGTTCTACTTATGACATACCTGTCAACAATCCCCTGTTAGGAATAAGTTCCCTTTTGTGGAGACTTTAGCTTGATCCCGGATCTCAATCCAGCCTCATCCTTTCTCTCCACTCTCTCCCCATTTAGTTTTCATTTTTGCCCACAACATCAACACCTCCTTCCACGGCATTTAACTATTCTGAATCTCTACTTCCATCTTCTACCAATGTAAGCTCCTGGACCCACTAGATCAGAATCATCAGTGATCAACCTCTAGATCACCTGTGCAAAAACTTGCCTACTTCTGTGCTCTCTGACCAGCTTCAGCAGCACTAACTCACTAGACTTAAGCAATAACCTTAATCCTGAATATCCATTTAGAATGACTCCTAGTACCAAACTTTGCCCTCAGTCCTCTGGATGTGAATCATGTATCTCATGAATCAAAGTACCTCACAGCCCTTACTAGCAAAGGTATTCTATTTATTTAGACAAGTGTAGAGTTTATCAGGGTTGCAATCTGACAATAGCTGTATGATCTTCCTGCCTACCGCATTCCATTTATGTTATCTATAGGGTGTTATTTAGAACATGAAATGTTATCACAGAAGAGACACCATCTAGAACTTTATAATTTCTTTTAATATTGCTTGTACCTGGAATTCTGCTATACGTCAAATAGTAAGGATAGTTAAAAAAAAGTGATAGCAGGTTGGTGCTAGAAAAAAAATTTAAAGAAATCTACCTAATAATTTCATTTTTTAGAAAAGAAACTAAGGCCCTGAAGGTTTGTATAATTTATAGATAGGCCAAAACTAGTCAACGGCACAGAATGAATTAAATATCATAGTCTATGATAACCACCAAAGTGGAACAGGATTGCATTTCCCATGAGGCCTTAGGAAGGGACCTGACCGAAGTTCTCAGGACTTCAATTCCCATGAGAATGTATATACCTGGGAATAGGACATATGCATAATGGGTCTTGGGTTCTGTCTGTTGCAAAGAGTCTTCTGAGAAGCTTGTTCACAGGACAGCAGTTAAAACTATAATGGATATATCCAAGAAACCCAAGAGTTCCATTATGTTCCTGAGATGCCACAGAGAGGTGGTAAGAATGGAGGGTATTCTGAAGGGAAACACAGGTGCTACAGAGGCAAATCCTGGCAATTCCAATCTAGCTGTGCCATTCCTACTTGTCCTGCCTCCATTTTGGAGAACTGAGTTTAAAAGAACCTGATTGGTTTCCTCAGCTATCCTGACAGAAATCGAGGAGGAGATTTCACTCATTCAAAAACGAGTGTTGAGATGTGTTTTACCATTGATTTGCTTGGTCGCATTAAATATTTTACTATTTCAATGTACGTACCTGGACAGTATAGTGATTACTCTATATTCAGACCCCAGTTTAACTCTCAAGAGTTCCCAATTTCAAGATACCTGGAGCCTTGAACCAGAGGAAATTATAATATCATCTACAATGCAGGTTAAATAATGATGAAGAATTTTCTATTGCAATCAGGTACTCCATGCAAAAACACACAGCACAAATTCTTTTTAAAAAGTGAGATGAAGTCTTCCTTTAGACATATCCACAACAAGCAATATGTGAAATAAGAGTAGATGAAGCTGATGAAGACAATGATCCATGGTGCTAATGACGCAGAAATAATTTTTAACAGCTGACAAGTCAAAGGGCACTAACAGCAACAGTAAGTTGCAAAGAAGGGTGAGAAAGGCATTGGTAAGAAGGCTATTTTGGTTTTAATTCACTAATTAATTTTCCAGATAAGCAGCCTTTATATCCTACCCAAGAGGTCAAGCAGCTGCTCCTCTGCTTCGAGGGAGAAGAGGCAAATCATCAAAAAGAAAGCTGACATCAAGGATATTTTCAGGGGAGTAAATCCCAAGGAAACTGACTGGGTCAATGCCCAATTAATCCAATGTCCTATATCATCTAAACTTGCATATACACCACAAAAAATGTTGAATTATATTTATAGAATCTTGAAAGGGTACGTAAATGTCACCCCATTCCCCATGCTCTATTTTAAAAAGTAATGAAATTATACAGTACATTTTAGAAAGTTTTCCATAGCAAGTATGAGAAATAAAATTCCACCACTTGAAGTGTATAGCTGTCTAGTTATTAGGTGTGGGAGGGTCTCATATCTTCAGAATGACCCATTCCCCATGAAAGCTGAACTAAGATATTCCTTTAATTACTGCCTACTAAAGGAGATAAAAGTTCCATGTACTAATAAACTGATGCAATCATTCTTACACTCTTCTGTGAGGGCAAACTGTACAATATCTATTCAACTTTTAATAATCTGTACTAATGAGAAATGAGGACCAAGGACAGTGATACATGACCAAAAATATTCATGTTAAATTATTTTATTATTTTTAGGTTATATTGTTACATTTTCATTTGAATATGAGAATTCTGATGTTCAAAAACTTATGGAACTTTAAACAACATCTCTTTGCAGCATGTTGGTGACCCAAAGTTCATTCATCAGGCAATCAATAAATATTTATTAAAATTTAGAACTGGAAGGAACCTTGAGAGTTCATCCACCAGTGCCTACAACATACCAATGTAGCAGGAATATGAGGTGCTGGGAATATCTATGTAAAAATTCCCACAAGAAACTCACAAGAGGTGAGGATAACACATTCACAGACAAGTAAATAGAGAGTATATATATATATATATATATATATATATAAGAAATACTCAGTGATGGGAAGGGGGATAGATTAGCACTTGAGTGAATTAACCGGGGTAGATTCTCCTTGGGAGTATCAAGAAAGAGCACTTAAATTCATTATCGTTCAACAACCCCTTCCCTCTTCCTAACTTCCCTATTCCTGCTGAGGGTACTACTATCCTCCTAAATCACTCAGGTTCACCATCCAGGTGTCATCCTTCTCTCTCTCACTCCACACCTCACCCACTGCCACATTCAATTTGTTGAGGTCTGTTATTTTCCCTTTGCAACATCTCTCCAGTATGCTCCTTTCTCTCCTCTGACACTACCACTGCCTTGGCACAGGCCCTTATCACCTCATGGCTGGACTATTACAATACCCTGATAGTCAGTCTTCCTCCCACAAGTCTCTTTTCAGTCCATCCTCATTCAACTATCAAATTGCTCTTCAAATTGCACAGGTTGGACCTTGCCATCTTCCAACACACACATACACATACACTGCACAAATAAATCCAATGGGTCCCTATCACCTCCACAACCAATATAAAATCCTCTGTCTAGTGTCCACAGCCCTTTATAGCATGGCCCCTTCTTACCTTTCCAGTCTTCTTATACCTTCCACACCTTTACACTTTACATACTCTGTGACCACCAGACACTAACCTCCTTCTTTCTCAGGAAAGATACTTCATCTTCCAACTCCAGGCATTTTCACTAACTGTCCCCCATGCCTGGAATGCCCTCTCTCTTCATCTCTACTTTCTAGATTTACTGGTGTCTTTCAGCTCCCAACTAAAATTCCACCATTTCTTGGATGGCATGGTCTTCTTCAGCAACGAAGGACAAACACAACAATCTGTGAGCAGACACAGCTGCCTGAATAGGGACCCAGCTAGCTGGGTAACTCAGCTCCTCCTCTCCTGTCTGTCTCCCTCTCCCCTTCCTTCTCTTCTCTAAAGGAAGGTAACTTTGGATGACCAGAAGATGTCCAGTTAACTTGGGTTTACTGGCTAGATTCCTTTTTCTTTGTTCCTTTTTCCTGTTTCCCTTTCCCTTTCCCAAAACCTTAAATCTACTGCACTATGAAGCTCACACATTGGACAACACTATGCCCCTGCCTAAGGGCTCTTCTGGACCCTCCTGGCTTTAGAATGATGACCAATAGCAACTGCTGCTGTTTCCTTCCCAGCCTGATGTCTTTCTTTTTCTTTGCCTCATTAAAGGTGCCATGCCCTGGCCACTTCTTAAATAAGCCTATTCAATGAATGGGTGTTACCTCACCCAAAGTGAGTACCTGAATAGACCTTGGCCTAAAGGGCCCAAGGCCTCCCAGTGCATCCTGGGTCATCTCCAGTCATCGTGAGGAATATCTGGTCACTGGATTCAGATGGCTCTGGAGGAGAAGTGAGGCTGGTGACTTTGTATAGCCCTGCCTCACTGAAAACAAAGTCAAATGCAAGTTGTCATCATTTCTCTGATGGCACGGTCTTCTTTGGCAATGAAGGACAAACACAACAAAATCCCACCTTCTATACAAAGACTTTCCCAAACTTCCTTATCCTAGTACCTTCCCTGTATTGGTTATTTCCAATTTAGCCTGGATATAGCTTGTTTGTACATAGTGGTTTTCATGTTGTTTCCCCCTTAGACTGTGGGCTCCCTGAGGATAGGATTGTCTCTTTCCATTCTTTGCACGTCTGGCATACTGTGGTACAATGTCTCGCATTCAGTAGACACTTCAAAATGTTTATTAATTGACTCTTGAGAGAGGTGGCATTTAACCTGGGACTCAAAGAGAGTTCAAGTTCCAAGACACAGAAGTGAAAGGAAGAACATTCTAGTCATGGGAAACAGTCTTTGCAAAGGCTTTGAGACAGACAATGGAATGTCATGCACGGAAGCAGGAGGCAAGTCAGCTTGACTGGAATGTAGTTTGTAGAGGAGAGAGTAAGATACAACCAGGCTGGAAAGATAAACCAGAGACACATTGTGTAGGGCTTTAAATGCCAAACAGAGGACTTTGTTTTTTAGTCTTAAAGCAATCAAGAGCCTTCAGCTGCTTGAGCAGAGGAGTGACATGTTTGTACCTGGGCTTTAAGATTATCAATTTGGCAGCAGTGGGGAGGATTGGGTTAGAGATTGGACAGATTGGATGATGGGAGACAGATTAGAATGACAGTGAACGAAGTGGAGCTTGAGTTGAGCCTTAAAGGGGAGCTAGGCTAGGAGTTTCTAAACACTGTGGTTAGAAGAAGAGTATTCCAGGCATGGGGAAATAATCTGCAAAAGCTCTTTGACAATGATCCAATAGACCAAGTGACAAGTATCTTGGGCCTGGGCTGATGGTGGTTATGTGGAAGTGGAAAGAATAGGATGGATATATGAGATCATTTGAGGAGGCAGACAAGATTTGGTACTTGTTTGGATACTGGGAAGTGGAGGAGAGTGAGTAAGGAGCCAAGAATAACCTCCTGAATTGCAAACCTGGATAAATGATAGTGATGCCTTGCGCAGAAACAGACTAGTTAGGAGAGAGAGTTTAAGGGGAAAAACATAGAGCTCCATTTTAGACATGCTGAGTTTCAAATGCTTGAGGAACATTATCCAGGTAGAGGTGTCTATGGAATAATTTAGAGACGATGCCAGTGGAGTACAAGCTTTGGCATCTTCTACCAAAGATAAAAGAGATTATAAATATAGGGACAGGGACAACCTATTGAAGTTCAGTGAGAAACTTCCTTAGGTATGGCACAAGGAACAAAATTTTCAGCCATAGAAACTCTAAACTGTTTATAAAGGGATAGAAGATAAAGGGATATAACGGGACCTGCACTTGTGGGTGACAGGCAGATCCACTCAGATTAAAACATAAAAAGTTGACAAAATAATGAATTTATACTGTGAGGAAATGACAAGATGAGAACTAGAGAGTTACCCAACTCTTCCATAGTACATGTCCTCAAATACCTACCCTTTATGAAAAGTAAAAGATTTCACACTTGAAGAAAACTTATACATGATCTTTCTAAGTCCTTCATTTGAGGCTGACTTATCCAAAGTTATAATAGTAGTAAGTAGTAGAAGTAGGTGGTACAATGGATAAAGTGCTGGGCCTGGAGTCAGGAAGATATAAGTTCAAATCTGGCCTTAGATACTTACTAGCTCTGTGATCCTAAGCAAGTCACTTAGCCCTGTTTGCCTCAGTCCCTCATCTGAGAAATGAGCTGGAGAAGGAAATGACATACCACTCCATTATCTTTGCCAAAAAAACCTCAAATAAGGTCAGGAAGAGACATGACTGAAACGACTCAGCAACAGCACAGAACTAGGACTCAAAACAAGTCCTTTGCCTTCAAATCAGGCGTTCTTCCCATTATATCACTTCCCATATACCTCCTACCTTTGCTATCTATTCTGGATTCACCATGAGACTCCCAACCTCCTAGAAGCCTCATGGTTAAAGTGTTTTCTTGCTCAAAGAGAACAGAAAATAGCTGTATGCCACACACTGCATAACCTCATGGTCATTTCTAGGAAATACGCTTTCCCAAAACTTTTAGAATAATAACAATATGTAATAATATGATATTACAATTTTTTTATGATTATCTTAAAGGAAAACAAAGGCTTCCTTATGGTGTAAACCCCTATCTGAAAAGAACATTGTCATCCTCTTAATTCTCAGCAAAAAAGCTCCCCCCCACCCTCCTAAACACGCGCGCGTGGGCACGCGCGCACACACACACACATACACACACACACCCTCTCAATGTGTGACTTTTATCCAAGTTAGGAACCTCTTTCCTATGGAGTGACCCTTTTGAGATTTGAGGTTTTTACTTCCATTTTCAAATGTATGTTGCTGCATAGAATTAGGAAATGGAAGAGACTGTAAGACAAATCTTGTCCAAACCTCTCATGTATAATAAAATGCCAAGCAGAGGACCTTTAAGGTAGGCTACACAAAAGAGGTTGCATCTGAAATTTAAAAGGAAGATATGTAGGCAGGTCCATAGGACCCATAAATCTTAAAATGCTTCTCTTCTTCCAGTAGTATTTGCATCCTAACAAGACAAAGAAAAGAACTGTAGTAGCATCAGGGCCATCTTGGCAGTGGAAAGAAAGGATCCCTAGACCTAGAAATCACATCCAATAAGCAGCTAGAGAAAGCAGTACCTGAAACTGAAATTAAATACTGGCCCCAACTGCTAAATATATTTATAATTCACACCCTTCCTTGGAGGTTCTTACTTAATTGTTTGGAAAAGGTCACCTGCTGGGCGGCACACTATAAGAGAACTAAAAACAAATAAAAGATTTTGACTAAACCCTCCAGAGGACACAGTCCCTGGCTCTGCTTAATTATATAAGAACTTGGTGCTTAGGGTACTGCTTCCTTTTTCCTATTTGAATAGCATGGTATAATCACTGGAATGCCAAGGAGGCTCTTAAAAAATGCTGCAAGACATGCCAACCCCCACCTCAAACAAATATGTGTATTAAGCGTGGTACAATAAATACATAAGGAAAATAGGTTTTCTATTTAATAAATCGTTAGATTTGAAAGGTGGTGGCATTTGGCCAATAGTTCTGGCCTCACCCACAAGACTGGCCCCTTTGAATTTCAACAGCACTTTGACAGTGAAAGAAAAGAAAAGACAGGGGGGTGGATTTGAGAGCCCCAAGAACTTCTCCTCTCCCTTCCCTGAATGCAAAGTTTTGTTTTGTTTTTTTCAGTTATTCAATAGGGGAATCAATCATAAATCTTCAGGAATACTTTGTCAAATCCTGACTAACTAAAAAGCTTCTTTGACTGACAGACCACAAAAGCAAGATAAATCTTTGGTGATTCCGAATAGAGAAGTCAGATTTGGATTCTACAGAGGAGAAAAAAGAATACAACAGATTGGATAACTGATTGCTTCAGAAATCACCAAGAAGTCACCTTAAACTTTCTGGGCCTCATTTTCCTTACCTTTAAAATAGGAAATTTGGATCAGCTTCCTCTTAACAGTCATTTTCAGTTCCCAATTCTATGAAGCTACACATATGAGGAAATTAGGTAAAAAGTCTTAAGTCTCAAGAGGGATACTCCACAGTAAAAGGAATCCCAACTTAGATGCAATTAATCAATAATCTCAGATCCTACAAAAAAAGAGACATCTTAGTGTATCAGAAAATGTAATTAGTGTATTACAAAGTATATCAGAAAGATGAGCACTGGGTCTGAAGTCACAGGACCTGGTTTTGATGCTTCATTCTGCTACACAAGTTACTTAAATGAGAATTCATTTCCTCATCTGTAAAACGAGATTAGCACTGAATAAACCTATCTAGAAGTCCCATCTAGATCTAAATTCTATGGTGCTCTGAAAAATAAAAAACTATTTCAATATCATTTAAAATATTTATTGTAAATATGATGTAAAAAGATGAGTTCTGAACAGAATGCTTGCTTGTGTATCCCTATTTCTCTGGGTTTTTCTTTCCTTCTTATGTAGTACTTTAAGGTTTTTGCAAACTGCTTCACAAATATTATCTCATTTCATCTTCACAGCAACTCTGGAAAGTTGGTGATACAATTATCCCCATTTTTACATATGAGAAACTGAGACTGAGAAACGTTTAATGACTTGCCAAAGATCATAAAGCTCATGAGTGTCTGAGGCAGGATATTTACTCAATTGAAATGTTTAACAATTTCTATATGAAAGGTGAAAAAACAAAGTTTAAACCAAAAGCCAAATGGTCAATTTCATTGAATGGAAGCCACCTGATTATTCATTACATCAGAAAATTGTATTTATTGAATTTTTCAAGGCTTCTGAATTTCTAAAGAGAAGACTGAAAACTCTGGGACTATTTCTAGTTAATTAATAGATAGTTCTACTTTAAAAAATTATGGGGAGAGAATAGTAATAGATATAATAGTTAATTTTATATTTAATTGATTTAAAAACAAAATGTGCAAGGAATCTTGTAGATGTCTCCATTGTTTTCCCAAACAAGCCTCATTATCAGTTCATGAAATGCATGACCCTTAGATGAGCACCAGAATTGTTAATAAGGCACTGCAAACTGAAGAAATACCTTCAGAGTATCATACAAATACATTTGTCATCATCAAACAATATATTTGTGATGCATATATTTATAATTAACTAGAAATGCAATCTTCTTTAAGATGCTGCAAATCAGTCTTGAGTTACTTTAGTTGGACTAATAATTACAAGATTAAAAACTTCAATGAAATTATGTTTCAATTAAAAGATTGATAACTCGTTAAAAATGGCATATTTTGTGGCTTAAATTTTACTTATAGCCAAGTCCTAAAGTAACCTAGTTTGACCATTTCAATATGTGCATTGAAGTTAGATATTTACTGACTACCAAAAATAACACTGATTGCAGGGCAGAAAGAGGTCTTTACCATTCAGATAGATTGAACAAGTTTTTATTAGGGACCTACTAAGTGCCAGACACAACTAGACACTGGGGTTTGTACTAGATCATGGGTTCTTAAATTATTTTGTGTCACGGATCCCTTTGACATTCTGGTGAAGTCTATAGAACCCTTCGTAAGATGATGTTTTTAAATGCATAAAATAGCATATACAAGATTATACTGAAATGCTTATCAAAATATTTTTTAAAAGATTCACAGACCCCATGGTAAGAAGCGCTGGATTATCTAATTGATAAATTCCCTTTCCAGGACCTCAATATCCTATGATTCTAACTGCTATAGAATCTAATTTCCATATAAAATTGAGTGACAGTGTAAATGACAGCCTCTTTCAGCCAAAAATTGTTATATGGCATCTATGTGAAATGATTAAAAAAATTCTTATTTAGATGATTAAACTAAAGTTAAGTGGCAACTTGATTAGCTGAAATGCTCAGTAATGACTAAGGTAGAAAAAAAATCTAGATTTTCCACTAAATCTCCCAAATTGCCTAAAAGAAGTTCATCTCCAAACAGTAAACAATTAGAGGAAAGAGAATTTTATATGTCTACAATTACTTGGGTTTTCGATTTTTACTTCTCATTTCATGCATTATAAATTTTGTGGAGTAATATTAGACACTAATTCAGTTGGTATTAATTACATCTTCTAATAATTATTTTTCTAGAGATACTTTTTAGTAGAATGATCTCCATTGAGGAAGAAGTACTATATTTTACTTTACCTCGTGTTTTTTTAGTTAGTTTGGGGACAAAAGCGAATTAAATAGATTATAGCCAAGATGGGGACTCAAACCTGACTAGTTTTCAGTAATTGATCACAACAGGGATGTTAATGTTATTCTTAATTATAGATGTGTTTCTTCTATAGCATTATGAAAAGTTTATTTGCATCTAAATCTAAAGAAGAAAGCTGATAAACATCTCAGGCCCAGAATATTATATATGGGCATAATACTTTTATGGTATTACAATTTTTTTAAGGATTACCTATTTTAATAAGCAAGAAGCTTGGTGCTTTTTTCTTCCTGACCAAAACTTCATTCTGCTTAACTGAGAGTAAACCAAGAATTTATCTATCTCCTTTCTTCCACTCATTCATCATCTCTCATCTGCACTATCAAAATAACTTCCTAATTGGACTTTTTTTCCATTCTTTTCTTTCTTTAACCCATCCTCCACATAGCTATCAAAATTACACCCTTTAAGAATTAATCAGAATGCATCACTCTGCCATCCTAGCATCTCCAACAGCTCCCTACTTTTAATGTTGTTCAGTCATGTCTGACTCTTCGTGGCGCCATTTGGGGTTTTCTTGGCAGAGATACTAGAGCAGTTTTCTCCAGTTCATTTTACAGAGAGGAAACTGAGGCAAACAGGGTTAAGTGATTTGCCTGGGGTCACAAGCAAGTAGCTATCTAAGGCTAGATTTGAATCCAGGAAGGTGAGTCTCCCAACTCCAGACACATACTCTTATCTACTGCACCACCTACCTGCTCTGGCTCCCTCCCTATTGCCTCTGCACTAACATACAAATCTAGTCATTTAAAGTTATAAGCCCATAGGTTTAAAACTGGAAGGAACCTCAGAGATCATTTAGTCCAATCCCATTGTTTTTCAGATGAGGAAACTGAGGAAACAGAAGTGAAGACATTTTCCTAAGGATGCATAGATTGCAAGTGGCTGAACCTAGGTATGACTAAAGAGAAGAATATCAATAAAAGGTTTAGATATGGACTGTAAAATATCACAGGTAATATTGCATTCATTAGTATTGCAGTAGTTAGAATTAAACATTTGACAAAATGTTATGTTGCATATTGCAAGCATATTTAATTTTTTTCCCACTTTTATATACACTCCCACTTGCCTTCAGGCTCTTCAATGATTAATCACATGCTTTATGTGCTATGTGAAAGAGTCATGACAATGAAGCGGTTTTAAAACTTTTGTCCAATTAAATATAAACCCATATCTCTTAATGTCGTTTCTTGCATGTATTCTATGTTTATTTTTATAAAAGAGAAGAAGGGAGGGGCTTTTAATATATGAAAAAAGCAAAAGGAAAACAAGGTAAGGATGGAGAAATAATTTTAATCAATCCTCACTTAACCAAGTCTAGACTAAACTCTCAGCGTTCAATTCTCATTCAAAATTCACTCACTTGTCTAAGCCTCTAAGTAACCAAAATTCTTTCAAATGTACACGGCTAATTTTATGTACAACCATAAAGTAATAACAAAATCCAGCGATTGTTTTTTTAAAAAAATCTAATTATGGTCCTGAACTAATCAACTTTTTAAAATGCACATAACTTTTCTCCAAAGGCTGTAATCCAAAATTGGTGAAATGTTGCCTGGTATTACAAAAGGAGATAAATATAGTAGAAACCCACTAAACATGTTTGTCTCCTAAAGAGACTACTAAAATCTCTATTACAAGAAAACATTTAGTATGTGGCATATAAAATGTTTAAAAATTATAAATATTTTATTTGTAATTAAGCTGTTCACGGTCCCCAAGCTTGCCCTTAACATTTTATTTTAAATAAATACTTTTGCTCTTAATTTCTATCAACGATTTGGGGTTTCCTTGAAGCACAAATGCTCCAGAAAGCAGGAAACATTTTCTTTTTTTTTT
>CM053770.1:119669554-119687543 GCA_028658325.1 Potorous gilbertii | reverse complement strand
CACTCTCTGAAGCATAGTTTAAATACTTGGCAATTCAGCTTGAACAAGGACTTCAGTGTCTGGTACCTTATCCTGCCAGGTGATCCTCAGAATCTTCCTAATATAGTTCAAATAGAATTGATTCAGTTTCCTGGCATGGTGCTGGTAGACTGTCCATGTTTCACAAGCATCTAACAATGAGGTCAGCATAACGACTCTGTAGACCTTCAGTTTGGTAGTCAGTCTAATACCTCTTCTCTCCCAAATTTTTCTTCGGAGCCTCCCAAACACTGAGCTAGCTCTGGCAGTGCATGTGTCAACCTCACTGTCAATGTGTACATCCCTGGAAAGTATACTACCAAGGTAAGTGAACCTATCAACAGCATTAAAAAATTTCTCCATTTGCTGTAACTGATGATTCCATGTTTCGATGGTGTGGTGGTGGCTGATGGAGCCACCTTCTTGGTGTTAATTATTAGGCCAAAATTAGCATGGGCAGAAGAGAATTGATCCAAATTTTTAGAGGGGAAATATGTTTGGTTTTGTAAAGGACTTTAAATCTTAGTATTTGGGATCAAGTGAAGAGGCATGCAGAAAGATTGAAGAAAAAAAGAATTAGGTGAGGGAAGAATGGAGAGAAAAGAGATGCAAAAGAGGGATCAAAATATATTTGATGAGGGGAGGGGAGTGATACATGGAAAGCGTATCAAAGAAAGTGTATGAGAGATTAAATTTATTCCACTTGGCTGCAAAAAGGAGAACCAGGAAAATTAAAGAGAATAGATTTAAGCTCACTATAAGGAAGAATTTCTTAATAATTACAGTTGCACAAAGGTGGAAAGGACCGTCTCATGAAACTGGGAAATCACTGTCATTATAGATGTTCAGGAAAGAATTAGCTGAGTACCTGAGGACACTGGAGAGGAATTCATACAAAGTATATGGTTGGACCAGACAACTAAAGTCTCTTCCAGCTCTAAGATTTAATGATTGTTTAAGTCATATATTTTGGAAAAGTCACCATAGTGCAATAATCTTTTAGGATTTTGGTGACCCTATCTAATTTCTTTTCCTATCATATTAGGAAGTATGATAAAAGATGGGCAGCTTGGAGGAAGAATTAGATCTTTATTTTTCTAATATCTAAAATTTGATCAATAAAGATTCAAAGGGTGGGGAGCTATGCTTTACAAAAAAAGAATCCTTTATCTACTATATTGACTTGGGTTGCTTAAATGAGCTATGTTATAAAAGTTTGAGCTATTTTGGAGGATGTTCAGTTATTTTCCTTTTGGTCTGCAATTTATCTGAGTATAGGGAAAGGATCTCCACCAAAATTCTGCACCAATATCTCATCACCAGGCAGAGTTGACTCACTGCCCTTGGGCTTTCAATTTAGTTGTCTAACAGTATGGAATATATGTGCTTTTCTTTATACAAGTCATTTGACCTTTTGAGTTGCAAGTTTCATAAATATAGGCACATGTGCCACAGGCAAATTAAAAGAAGGATATGAAACCACTCTTTTAGTTCATGATAACTTATTTTATAACCCAAAGATATTGTTGAAAAATCAAATTCGTTTTCAATTTCCAGCCAATCATAATGGCTTTGCCATCTATATGGGTCATGTCAGTTGTTTAGTTAGCAAAAATTTCGGTCTGAATCTCCTTCCTTTAATTAATTACAAAACACATCTTTCTAATGAATCCTCATCATCCAGCAATGTTAAGTGTCATTTAGGTAGTATTATGATGAAGAAAAAAAGATTTTTTGTTCTTTCCCCAAGTTAATCAAATAAGAAATCACCAAGAGGGCAGCATTAATTGATTAGCTGATATTTGGTAAATAGATACATGCTTCAGGCAAGTTTTTAGTTACGGTGGTTACTGTTCATAAAAAATTTTTTAAAAGGGCCTTCTGGACATGATTACATTTCATAAATATCCTTGACAGATTTAGCAGAAGATTAGATTGTTTCAGGTGCTATAATGTGACTTTGGGGTTAATATTTAGAAATCCATTTAGTCTCTGGGCCCCAAAACTCATCAGGGGATATTTTAAAAATATGAGGTGTAATGGACAGAGTAGTGAGTAGATATCAAGGTATCTGAGATTTTGTCCTGGCTCAGTCACTAGCAAGTTTTGTGACTTTTGAATTATTTCACCACTCAAGTGACTATTTTCCTCTTTTTATGTGACATTAGAGTAAATGGACTTTAAGCCCTGAATCTCTGACTGTGAGCTATGACTAACCATAATTCACTGTCCCATATTCCATTTCAGAGTTTTAGGTCCTTTTATATCTAAGAGTCCAGTATGTGATGATAATAGGAGTATGAGGGCAGGAACTATGTAGTATTAGTCTGATTTGCATAGTAGTTATTGTCCAGTCTATGCTCAAACTATCACTGGGAGATCATTTCCCTTTCATATTGACCTTATTTAAGGCCAGTTTTTAAATGGTGTTCTCAGTGTAAATTTTCTGGGATTACAGGATTATTTTGATTAGTATTCCTAAAATAATACAGGTGGCAGTCAGTCAGAACACTCTGGTCAGCTTTGGATCCTTCTGTGACTCTGAGTAGAAGCAACACTGTTCAAAATTAGACAGTTGCTAGTTGACTCGCTCTTTGTACATCTGGATCTTTCTGGGTAAATAAATAATACATAAATACTATTACCTTCTTCTGTTTTCCTTTGAAGGCATCTGCATTTGCCAATCTTTGTTCCAGAGATGTTCTCCATTTTCAAATACCCTAGGTGTCTTCCTTCTCTTGTTACAAAGACCAGAACTCTAGTTTGTTTAGGTGTCTATTTCTACCCTAGGACAAGAGTGACCAACTCTTATCCTTCATGATTCTAACACTAAAGTCTCCATACAATGTAAATCTTTTTTAGTCATGCATCATCCTCTGTGATGTACATTTTCATCCTCTGTGATGTATGTGTCGTATTGTTCTTTTATGCTGTATGTCTGTATAAGTTTAGAATTTAGTGCATAAGCATCTGAAGGTCAGGTACCAAGTTAGTTTGCCTGTATTGTATAGTGACTAGCTCAATACCATAGGCAATTACTTGATAATTAATGCAAAACTCTAGGAATCTTAGATACTAGGATGGATCTATGATCTTATTCAGTAAAATGTAAGTGCCTGAGGGCAGGGAATTTATAATTTTTGTGCTGGTATTCTCAGTGACCACTGTGGTGACTCGTACATGATAGGAGCCTAATAACTGCTTGAGAAAGAGAATGGTATGGAGAAGAATGGAATGCAACATGCAACAGAATGGAATGGAACTTATGTGAGTATTCCCTCCAACTATACACGTCTCAACCCATCTGTATCTTCTCCACTTATTTGACTTTCGTGCACATCCTCCTGTAAATTCTTCACAAGCCCTACCCCCCAACCCCCTACCCCCCTGCAACAAACTGGGAACCTTCCTCTAGTTCTCTTGACTTTGAATGAATACTAACCAGTTCCTCCCTTTCTGGTTACATACGTCTCTAGTGATACTTTTAATTCAGCTTCACTTACATGATTTTCATTTGATAATCTGTTGCAACCTACAAACACCTACTATGTACATATCCATTGCTCCTTAGTTGATCCTCCACTTAATTTTTTTCAGAAACTGTGGTATTCATGAATCACAGTTGAAAGTCACCAAAAGAAAATTGTTATTGAAACACTGTTGCTTTCTTCCAAGGAGAAGTTAGGTGAGTGATTACAAGCATGGTACAATTTCTTAAACATAATTCAGACTATTCTCCTCCACTCATTCAATTCTGGGTCCAGTTCATTGTCTGTGATTATTGCCAGTCAAAGATACAGCTACTGTGTAAAGTTAGTAAACACAATCTCTGTTGTTAGAAGGAAAAAAGGAATTTATGTAACTTCCAATAAAATTTAGAGAAATTTAAAATAGAAATTTGGTTACACCCACTAATAGTAGGTGTCCTTGGAACTTTTCTCTTCTCCCTCCATACTACTTCACTTGGTGATCTCATCAGCTCCCATTGATTTTGTTACCATCTGTATGCTAATAATTTTCGTTGTCTACACTGCCTTTAATCTCCCCACCCCACAATCTCTCTGCTGTCCTCCAATCACCTTTCAGACATCTTTAATTGCACGCCCAATAAACATCTTAAACTTAAAATATACAAAACTGAACTCATCGTCTTTCCCCAAAACTCTTCCCACTTCAAAACTTCCCTATTACCATCAAGGGCACTTCCCAGTACCCAAGGATCACAATCTAGGTGTCATCCTTGATTCTTCACCATTTCTGACCTCTAATGTCCAATTTGTTGAAAAAGCCTGTGCTCAAATATGTCCCTTTTATCTTTTATACTGCTAATGCCCTGGGGCATCCCCTAACACTTGGACACCTGGTAGTCTACATCAAGTTACTTCTCAATTCAGTCCATACTTCATTATACTACCAAAATGCTTTCCCTAAAGCATAATTCCCACCATCCTACCCACCCTCATCCCACTCAGTTTTCTCCAGTGGTTCCTTGTCACCTCCAGGATCAAACACCTAATCTTCTATCTGGTATTCAAAACACTTCATAACTCCTACCTTTCCAGTCTTCTTATACCTTGCTCCCTACCATGTATTCATCAATCAATCAATTCATCAATTCAATTCAACAGTGCCACTAGTCTCCTTGCTATTCCACAAAGAAGACTTTCCATCCTTCAACTCTGGGCCTTTCCTCTGATTGTTCCCCATGCCTGGAATGTTCTCCCTCCTTATTTCCACCTCCTGACTTCATTGGCTTCCTTCAAGTCTCAACCAAAATCTCATCCTCTGCAGGAAGCATTTCCCAATCCTTCTTAATTCTAGTGTTTTCTCTTTGTTATTTCCTATTCATCTTGTATATAGCTTGTTTGTATATTTGTTTACTTGTCATCTTTCCCATTAGATTGTGAACTCCTTGAAGACAGTGACAGTCTTTTTTCCTTTTTTGTATCTCTAGTGCTTAGCACAGTACCTAGAATTAAATAGAAACTTAATGAATTCTTATTAATTGACTGGAAAATCCCCTCTAAAACTTCTCTAATATCATCATTCAACCCTTGCAAGAACACTCCAAGTGAGGAGAAACTGAATACCTCCGAGGTTGACCATTCAGACCCTTTACATGTATTCTGTTGAAATACTAGGGACCATTGGCAAGATCATCTAATTGCAACAAGTCTTTGCTTAGGGTGGAAAACTGACTCAAATTCACTAAGCTACTCTCAAATTTCCAATGACCTATAACTTGAAGTCAGTCATGAGTTGTGTCTTGGCTCCTACCAGAAGCCAGTCAACTCTTAGAAGCTAAGAAGGAAAGAGGTTAAAAGAAGATAGAAAGGCAAAAATATGATCTTACCTTTAGAGATATAAAGAGTTTTGAGATTATCTAATCCAACTCCATTCATTTTACTGATAAGAAAAACAAGTACCATTGAGATTAAGTGATTGGCCTGTGGAGCAGTTGATAAGAGGAAGAGGTAGGCTTTGGATGCATGTCCTCTCATTCCAAATTCAAGACTTATTCCACTGCATGATGCTGCTAGCAAAAAGATATTAATTATTTATTTGGTTAACATGGGAAGGATGAGATAGAATATTGTTCAGAAGAATAACACTTGTTTTAGCAGATTAAGAGATTCCAAATGGCATGGCCTCACTAAGGTGTGGAAAAGGAAAGAGAAGTATTTGGATGATTAAGTACAAATTGCTTTATTTCTCTCTCTCACTCTCACAACTCTACCTTGTCTCTCACTCTTATCCAATAACGATATTTCACTCTATCCTTTCCCAGTTTCATCTTATTCTATAAGCTCATTTGTATTCTGATACAGCTTCTGGGGAGATTTCAAAGGCTATGCATTATAACAAATAATTTTTCTGATC
This sequence comes from Potorous gilbertii, assembly GCA_028658325.1. Taxonomy (NCBI): domain Eukaryota; kingdom Metazoa; phylum Chordata; class Mammalia; order Diprotodontia; family Potoroidae; genus Potorous; species Potorous gilbertii. The sequence goes on along the minus strand of CM053770.1, from coordinate 119,681,645 downwards.
TTTGTTCCAGCATAGCTGCAAGAATAAAAATACGAAGTTGATTTTTTAGACTTGAATAGAAGCATTATTCAGCTTGTCAAATAGCCGGGACAAGATTATACCTGGTTCATAATCCTTATCATCTTACAAAATACTAATTTAATACCTAATTTCCCATAGCATATTTCAATATTCTCCTGTTATCTTCATCTCAGAGTAATAATGCAAGGATATCATAACCTAGCTTCTATTATGGCCCAATCAGGGAAAGACTTTGGATGTGAAAGGGAAAATCAAAAATGATACATTAGGCATATGAATTAATCTGATTACAAGAAATGGGGCCATAACTAGATCAAGTAGCTAAAAAGAGTAACTACAAAGTTTATTATTAACTAGAAACTCACTCTCCCTCAGTGATCTAAAAATAAACCTACTTTATTTCCTGAAATTATTTTTTTAAAATTGGTATCCTAGAATCTGGGGTTACAGGTAATGTGAATGGTAGAGTAATTAAAAAACAAATTTGAATCCACTAACTGTGGTCCAGAGTACTTCCACACCCATTGTGGGGAAATAGAGTTAACTTTTGAACTCTTGATTCAAATTAACTTGTTTCTCTATCAATAGAGTAACTTTTCCGAATTAAGAAATGAATCCAAAATGAAACACATGAATGCTGAATTTAAAGTCAGTATTGTTGAACTGTAGTTTTCAGTGGTTGGCTTAATGTAATTGCACTTTAAGAGTCATAATCATGCAGCAATTCATGGGAGTTTGCATTTTCAGAGATCTAAACAATATGTGTCGAACAATTAACAATTGCTCCTGGATCCATGGAGACTGGGGCACTCTGCCCTCTCCCTCTCTGTGAAGGAGCCCTTTTGTCCTGAAGTCATGCACTTGATGATGGGGGTGCAGTCCTTGAGGTGCCTGACCAGACTCCTTTCTTCATACTCTTTGGTCTGTTATATGTTGGTGCCCTGGGGTGGAAATTATTTAAAGCTTAGATTTTTGACTCATATCTAGATTATCTGAGGTTAGGCAGGCAGTCCATAGGCACCAAGCATTTATTTTATTTTTTAGGTATTTATTTTATTTATTAATTTTTGCTATATTTTGAGTTCTAAGTTGTTTTTCTCCCTCCTTTGATCCCTCTCAACTTTGCATTATAGAAGGACAACATTTGATAGAAATATTTATGTGGAAATATACAATACATACTTCCATATACTATTTCTTCTCTGAAGGTGAATAACATTTTCCTTCATAGTTGATTTGAATATTCATATTACTCAGAAAAGCTTAGTCATTCACAGTTACTTTCTGAACAATATTGTTGTTACTATATATGCTGTTCTCTTGGTTTTGCTCATTTCACTCGTCATTATTTCATGTAAGTCTTTCCATATTTTTTCTAAAATCAACCTGCTTGTTATTTCTTACAGTGGTATTCTATTACAATCATATACCACAACTTATTCAGTCACTTCTCAATTGATGGGTATCCCCTCAATTTCCAGTTCTTTGATACCACAAAGAAATCTAATATAAATATTTTTATTGGGCAGCTAAATAGCACAGTGGATAGTGTAACAGATCTGGAGTCAGGAAGACTCCTCTTCCTGAGTTCAAATCTGGCCTCAGGTACTTACTAGCTGTGTCACTCTGGACAAGTCGCTTAATCCTGTTTGCCTCAGTTTCCTCACCTATTAAGCAAGTAGGAGAAGGAAATGGAAAACTACTTCAGTATCTCTGCCAAGAAAACTCCAAATGGGATTGTGAAGAGTTAGACATGACTGAAAAATGACTGTGCAATGGCAATAAATACTTTAGAACATATAGGTTCTTTTCCTTTTCACCTAATCACCCTGAGAAACAGATCTAATAGTGATATTTCTGGGTCAAAAGGTACACAATACTTTATAACTCTTAGAGTATAATCCAGATTGCTCTCCCAAATGGTTGGATCAATTTACAATTCCACAAACAATGTATTAGTGTTACAATTTTTCTACATCCCCTCTAATATTTGACATTTTCCCCTTCTATCATTTTAACTAATCTGATAGATGTGAGATGGTACATTTTTGTATTCAATAATGATTTAGAACATTTTTATATGACTACACAAAACTTTAATTTCTTCTTTGAGAAACTGCCTGTTCATGTCCTCTGACCATTAATGAGCTGAGGAATGACTCATATTCTTGTAAATTTTACTCAGTCTTCTATATATTTGAAATATGAAGTCTTTAAGAAACTGTCTATAGAACATTTTTTCGAATTTTATGCTTTCCTTTTAATCTTGATTACCTCAATTTTATTTGCACAAAACCTTTTTGGTTTAATGTAATCAAAATTATCCATTTTTATCCCATAATGCTCTCTGTCTCTTGTTTCTTCATAAATTCTTTTCCTGAAGATAGGTAATGTGTTCCATGTTTTTCTAATTTACCTAGATCTCCCTTTACATCTTGATTATGTATCCATTTTGACCTTATCTTAGTCGATGGTGTAAGATATTGGTCCATACCTAGTTTCTGCCAGACTGTTTTCCAGTTTTGCTAGCAATTTTTACTAAATGATGAGTTCTTATCCCAAAAGTTTAGATTTTTATATTTACCAAATACAAAGTTACTATAATCACTTGCTATTGTGAACTATATCCCTATTCTATTCCATGGCTTCTTAAACTCTTTCCACTCAAGATGACTTTTCCTGTTTTGGCAGCATTCATTGGTGTTGAATGACCTGCGGGCATGTGCAGTGCAAAGTACAAATGTTTTGTTTTCAGAACCAAGACTACAGTGAAGTTGTGTGATGTAACATTGGCAAAAATTGCCAGAAACACTGGGGCATTTGATTTTGAATTAATTTTTCATCATTGTGAGGACAAAAACATTTTACTGTTGCCAAATTTTTCTCAACCCTATATGGGATCCCAACCCACAGTTTAAGAAGTGATGCTCAATTGCACTGATCCATCATCCTGTTTCTTAGCCAGCACCAGAGATAGTTTTGATAATTATCTACTTATAATGCAGTTTAAAATCTGGTAGTGCTAGGTCTCGTTCCTTAACATTTTTTTCTTAATTCTTTTAATATTTTTGACCTTTTGTTATTCCAGTATTTTTTCCAGCTCAATAGAATGATTTTGGTAGTTTAATTGAGATGACACCAAATAAGTAAATTTACTGTCATTTTCATCATAAAAATTGCCATTTTTCAAGGGCAAAGATGGTGGAGTAAAAGTCAAGATGGTGAAGTAAAAGCAGGGATTTGTTTGAGTCTCCCTCAAATACCTATAAAAATAGTTGTAAACAAATTCTAAAGCTACAGAACCCCCAAAGTGACAGAGTGAAACAAATCTTCAGCACAAGACAATCTGGAAGCTCAGCAGGAAAGGTATATTGTACCAAACTGGGAGTGGAGCTTAGTTTAGCTTGGCCTGCACTAGCACAGATGAGGTCAGAGCAGACTTAAGGGGGCTGACTCACTGGCAGTTGTGGCAATTTCCAGACTTCTCAACCCACAAATGCCAAACACAGCAGAGAAAGTCAGTGAGAAAACTCTGTGGGACCTGAAAGAGAAGCATGGTCTGGCAGGAGTATGGCCCCAGAGCATTGGAGATTGTGGTGATGGCTGAAGCATCAGCTGTTTCCATAGCTCTGGATCTACAGACAGTGGGGGAATCTAGTGGCTGATACAAAACCCTTGAAGCCTGGGACAGTACACCCACACCCACACCCACATCTACTACCATTGAAGCAGAGTCCTACCTTGATTTAGGTTAGAATTAGAAAGTAAAGTACTTGGCTGGGAACATGAGCAAATAGTGTAATAAAACTATGACTATAGAATCTTACTTTGGTGACAAAGAAGATTAAAACATACAAAAAGAAGACAACAAAGTCAAAGCTCCTACATCAAAAACCTCCAAGAAAATTATGAATTGGTCTCAGGCCTTGGAAGAGCTCAAAAAAGATTTTGAAAATCAAGTAAGAGAAGAAGAGGAAAAACTGGGAAGACAAATGAGAGTGATGCAAGAAAATCATGAAAAATGAGTCAACAGCTTGCCAAAAAATACTGAAGAAAATGACACCATAAAAAATAGACTAATTCAAATGATAAAAGAAGTCCAAAAAGGGAAATGAGGAGAAGAATGCCTTAAAAATCAGAATTGGACAAATGGAAAAGGAGGTCCCAAAGTTCATTGAAGAAAATAATTCCTTAAAAATTTTAATGGAACAAATGGAAGCTAATGACTTTATGAGAAATCAAGAAATTATAAAACAGAACCAAAAGAATAAAAAAGTAGAAGACAATTGAAAAATCTCATTGGAAAAACCACTGACTTGGAAAATAGATCCAAGAGAGATAGCTTAAAAATTATTGTATTACCTGAAAGCCATGATAAAAAAAAAAACCTACACACCATATTTCAAGCAATTATCAAGGAAAACTGACCTGGTATTCTAGAACTAGTTTAAAATAGAAATGGAAAGAATCCATTGATCACCTCGTGAGAGATCACAAAAAGAAAACTCTTAAGAATATTGTAGCCAGATTCCAGAGTTCCCAGGTCAGAAAGAAAATATTACAAGTAGCCAAAAAGAAACAATTCAAGTACTGTGGAGATACAATCAGGATAACACAAGATCTAGTATCTTCTACATGAAGGAGTTGGAATATGATATTCCAGAGGTCAGAGGAGCTCCAATTAAAACCAAGAATCACCTACCCAGCAAAAATGAGTATAATACTTCAGGGGAAAAAATGGAATTTCAGTGAAATTGAGGACTTTCAAGCATTCTTGATAAAAGACCAGAGCTGAAAAGAAAATTTGACTTTCAAATACAAAAATTGAGAGACACATGAAGGAGAAATCATAAGAGACTTATTAAAGTTGAACTGTTTGCATTCCTACATGGAAAGATGATATTTGTAACTCATGAGACTTTTCTCAGTATTAGGGTAGTTGGAGGAAATTAGATAGATAGATAGATAGATGATAGATAGATAGAGACAGATGGATAGATGGCACAGTGTGAGTTGAATATAAAGGGATGATATCTAAAAAATAAAATTAAGGGGTGAGAGAAGAATATATTGGGAGAAGGAAAAAGGGAGAGATAGAATGGGGCAAATTATCTCACATAAAAGAGGCAAGAAAAAGGTTTCACAGTGGAGGGGAAGAGCGGGGAGGTGAATGGGAATGAGTGAACTTTACTCTCATCAGATTTGGCTTAAAGAGGGAATAATATACACACTCAAGTGAGTATCTTACCCTACAGGAAAGTAAGGGGGAAGACGATAAGGGGAGGAGGGATGAAAGAAGGGAGAGCATATTGGGGGAGGGGATAGTCAGAAGCAAACACTTATGAAAAGGGACAGGATCCAAGGAGAAAATAGAATGGGGTGGGGGGGGGCAAGATAGACTAGAGAGAAATATAGTCTTTCACAACATGACTATTATAGAAGTTTTTTGCATAACTACACATGTGTAATCTATATTGAATTGCTTGCCTTCTCAATAAGGATGGATGGGGAGGGAATAAGAGAGAATTTGGAATTCAGAGTTTTAAAAACAAATGTTAAAAACTGGTTTTACATGCAACTGGGAAATAAGATACACAAGCAATGAGGTATATAAATCTATCTTGCCCTACAAGAAAGTAAGGGGGAAGGGGAGAAGGCAGTGTGATAGGAGGGCAGACTGGGGAAGGGGTTATCTGAATGCAGGCCATGGTGGGGGAGGGGAGAGATGGAGAGAAAATTTGGAACTCAAAATCTTGTGGAAATGAATATTGAAAACTAAAACTAAAAATATGTAATTTTTTTTAAAAAAATTGACATTTTATTATATTGGCTCTGCATACCCACAAACAATATTTCTCCAATTTTTAAAATCTGACTTTGTATTAAAACGCAGTTTATAATTATGTTCATAAAGATCCTAGGTTTGTCTTGGCAGGTATACTCCCAGATATTTTATATTGTTTGTAGTTATTTTAAATGACAAACCTCTTACTATCTCTTCTAACAGGGCTTTGTTGGTGACATATAGAAATATATCTCTCCTCAATTTGCTTTCCTGGTCAGTTGTTTTTCTAATGAGATAGTTCATGTTCTCATTTATGTTTTTCATTCTTTTGATCTTGTCTTGTTATTTCTTAATGTCTTATGAAGTCATTGACTTCCCCTTGTCAAATTCTAATTGTTAAGAAGTTATTTTCTTCAGTAAGTTTTTTGAATATTTTTTTCCAATTGGTTGACTTTTCTTTCATAATTTTTTTTTATTTTCTTGTATTACACTTATTTCTTTTCCCAATTTTTCCTCTACATATCTTATTTGATTTTTAAAGTCTTTTTTAAGCTCTTCTAATAACTCTTCTTAGGCTTGTGACCATTTTAATTTTGATTTGAAGCTTTATAAGTAACTGTTTTTACTTCATTGTCTTCTTTTGAATTTGAACCTTGAACATCTGTGGTCAGGTTCTTTCTCTGTTGTTTACTCATTTTTAACAGTCTATTTCTTGACTGTTATCTTTATGTTAGGGTCACTCTCTTTTCCTGAGGTGTCTGGGATAATGTCTTGGGCTTCAGGTTATTCATGCTGCTGTTTTCAGAGCTCTAAGTAGGGGTCTTTGATTTTTGGGTTCTTTCAATGTGCTACAATCCAAAACCAGGTGTGACCGCTGCTCCTCTGGTTCATGCATTGGTCTACGAGTGACCTCAAATACTCCTCTCCATCCCTCAGCCAGGACCAGAGCCCCCAAAACTGCCACTGCAAATGCTCTCACTCTTCGTAGTCTATGAACAACACACCTGCCAGCCTCCCACAGACACAAACAACAGTTTGTCCCTCTTCCCTGGAATTGAAACCAAGGACTTTGCTCTCCACAACCAACAGGACTCCACCCCTCTGTGATCACCTCATGTGCTCACTCCTTCTTTCTCACGTTACAGGTTGAAACTGTCTAGCCAAGATACCTGGACCCCACATTCACCACCAATAGTGGACATCCTTCCCTGTACCCCAATCTTACCTTGATTTGCCACCTGACTCCACACCAAAATGCAACAATTTCCCATAATGCCAGTTGGCTTGGACTAAAGGATTCAATATTTCCAACCTTTCAAACTGTAAAAGCTGCCTTTAAGATCAGTTGCTGATTGGTCACATGTATTCAGAAAAAACCATAAAAGGCAACCAAGGAATTCAAGGCCTAGGTTTACCTTACGTAGCTGGTTCTTATGGCCACTTGGGGGAAAATTGCAATATAGTCACTTTGAGAGGAAAGGCAACTTCTCTCCCATAATAAAATAAGAATTAGAGAACATTACATAGGCCAAAATAAATTATTTTGACTATATGACATTAAAAAGCTTTGCATAAACAAAATTAATTCATCTAGGATAAGAAGGGAAAAGAAATTTAAATTTCTCAAATAAAGGTTCAGTACCCAAGATATATAGAAAATCAACAAAAATATATAAGAAGAAAAGTCAATAGATAAGTGATCAATAGATATAAATATTTTTCAAAAAAAATTTAAACTACTCAACTATATGAAAAAATATTCCAAATCACTAGTAAAAAGAGAAATGCAAAGCTCAGCCACTAACTTCAAGATAACAGGATCTCACCTGGAATTATATATAGTTGTAGGTAGATATAGGGAGCTATAACGGAGACTTCCCTTCCTTCCCCCACTATCTATGTCACTTGTAATTAGAACAGACAAATCTTGTTCAAAATCATCAAGAAGTTGTTCTTAGGGGGTTCCCAAAGTCACAGGATCCAACATGTTAGTGCTAACTCACCCTACCTCACACTAACCTAAATGCTACATTTCAAGATAGAGACTAGACTGGGTATCAGGAGATTTGGGTTCTTCTAGTGTTAGTTCTGCCACCGGGTAGGTAAGAGCATAGATAAGTCTCATCAATAATTTGGGCTTTAGTTTACATATTAGTAAAATAAGGCAGAATCAGACTCTATACCATCTCATTAAGATCCTTTCTAATGGTAATATTTGTTGATTTTAAGGCTATCGGAAATTCAGATCTCCAGAAAATTGACCACTGATATCATATTTACATTGAAATACTGCTACACTTTATTCTGCAGTTGAATGATATTTTTAATCCTTTCAAAATGAAGGTTGTTTGAATAGAGCAATAGGCAGCTAGCTAATGCAGTAGAAAGAGTATTGGGCCTGAAGTTAGGAAGATTCCTCATCCTGAATTCAAATTCAGCCTTAAAACCTTACTAGCTGTGTGACCCTGGACAAGTCACAACAACCGTTTGCCTCAGTTTTACCAATTGTAAAACAACTGGAGAAACAAATGGCAAATCATTTCAGTATCTTTTTGGAGAAAATTCCAAATGGGTTCATGAAGAGTCAGACAGGACTGAAACAACTAAACAATAACAATAAAATAATGAAAACAATTAATTATTGCTTAATCTTTTAGGAAGGAGGAAGGGGAGGGAGGAAGGGAAACAAACTTAGAACTCAAAATTTTAAAAAAGTGACTTAAAGTTGGTCTTTTCATGTAATTGAAAAAAATAAAATACTATTTTTGAAACAACAAATTATCCACATGCTCCCATTATAAGAGAGAGGAAATATGGTGCAGTGGAAAGGCCCCTTAATGAGGAGTTATAGGACATGATTCAAATCCTGCTCTATTAGTTTCTACCTCTGTAATCTTGGACAAGTCATTTAATCTGCAATGGAAAGAGAACTGGGGGATCTAGAATCAGAGAACCTGGTTTCAAATCTTGATCCTGCCACCTAGCTCATGAGTGAATCTAAGCTAATCATATCAATTTTCTGGGCCTCAGTTCTCTTGATTGGTAAAATGAGGGAAATGGATAAGATAACTTCTAAGATCCCTACCAGCTCTAAGCCTGTGATTCTATGAATGATCCTGGCCTAATCTATAGCCAGAAATGGAAGAGATCTTTGAGAACAGTTATTCCCTTTTCAAGATCTATTTGAGATCCATTGAAGGCCTAGAAGCTTTTCCTGCTTGGTAGCCAATAAAGGAATTGTTTCATTGGTGTCTTTTAACACTGGCCAGAAGCAGGCAGGGTAGCTCTGCTCCATAGCCAACCTAATACATGGAAGATAGGTTTAGGGGAGAGCCAGTTCATATTGCTAATCTGGGAGATAACGTGGCATAGTAGCTAGAGTACTAGGCTTGGATAGTGCACTGAACTGGGTTTCCAGAAGACCTAGGTTTCCACTTCAGGCACTTAATAAGTCTATAACACTGGGAAACTCATTTAATTTCTCTGAGTCTCAGTCTCCTCAACTGCAAAATGGAGATAATGATAGCATTTAACTCATACAGTTGCTCTAAGAATCAAATAAATGTATTTGAAAAAAATGTATGTAAGAAATGCATTGTACATGTAAATGTTTGTACAATGATGTATGTAGAGTACTTTGAAAACTTTAAAACAACATGAACTGTTATGATTATCTTTGTTATATATTACTAGGCCTTAAAAATATGTTGGAAAGAACAAATAGATCATTGAATCCAGCCCCTTTATAAAAACCAAGATGATACTAAATTGACTTGCCCAGGTTCTCATGCCTATTTAGTGGCAGGTCATTTAAGTAATTAGCACTGGTGGGTATAGTTGGAGGCCAGGAAGTAGACATGTCTTAAAATCTCCCTCTGCTTTGCCAGTCACCTAATTAGCAAAATTACCCCAAACCTAAGGCTATTCATGCTCAGAAAGCTACTTGACTCCTGTATCTTTATTTCCTTATATATTGGTAACAGCCTAGACAAGGAAATACATTCTTAATATATGATGCTATTCATATATTAGCGACATAAATATTAGAGACTGACAGCAGGAGAGTGATTACATTGGTATGCTATTATCACTATCACTGTTGAAAACATTTACTGGGCATGTAGCTGTCAATAGTAGCGCTCAGAATTCTGCCATTATTGCCTTGTCCCATGGCCTGCAAGGGTATCATAAACCAAACTTTCTTCACCATGTTAGTTGGGGAAATGAAATGAGATGAAAAATGATAAAATAAAACAGTATGTGCATAAATGAGTTTCCAGGAAGGAACTTAGAAAAATAAACAAACAGGACAGAGAAACTTAATGACTTCAAAGTTTAAGATTATTCTCTTTTGGAAAATCTGTACAAGGTCCTTTATAAGGATGAAGAGTAGTCTTGGTTGTAATGGCATTAATATAGTGAAAAAAGTCAATATGGGATTTTCAAATTTTGATAAAAGAAAATGGTAGCTGTTCTAGTCCTGCTTCTTAGTTGCTTGGAAGGTGAGAGTAATAAATTAGCTTGAAAAATCCTTACCAGGACCATTCTTTTCATCTTTATGGAGCCCACTTAGGTTTACTCCAAAAAAAAGAAAGAAAGAAAAAATGATCAAAGACCATACATACCCTAATCTTGTGCTATTGATAATGGGAGGGATTAGGCATGTGTGCTTAGTACAAAGCTTGCCTATTTCTAATAGTTATTATTTATAACAGTTATAATTAGTTAATTAACAAATTATGATTTTTAATAATAATAGCTAACATTCACAGAGTACTTATTCTATATCAGTCACTATCCTAAGCGTTTTACAGGTGTCTCATTTAACCCTTACAACAACCACCTTGGAAAGTAGGTACTATTATTTTTACTTTTACAATAAGAAAACTGAGGCAGAAGAGGTTAAGTGACTTCCCCAAGATCGTATAGCTAATAACTGTCTGAGGCCATATTGGAACTTGGTCTTCCTTACTCCAGGCCTACCATTTCCATCCACTGTGCCACCTAACTGCCTAATGGACTATTGTGGGCACCATCATCCAGGTCACAAGGCACAGTCATCCAGGTTTTTACAAAATCAGAGTCATCCTTGACACTTAATTTTCCCTCACTCAAAACATCCAGTCAAGGGGAAGGAACCAAAATGGCTGAGTAGAAAGACACACATACGCTAGCTCCCGAACCCACAGCCTATAAAATACCTGTAAAGAGGAACTCCCAACAAGTTCTAGAGCAAAGGAAGCCCTGGAACGATGGAGTGGAAGACATTTCTGTTCCAGGGAGAGTAGAAAAACCAACACCAGGGTTCTGTCGCATCAGACCTGGAGCAGAGCCCAGCCTGCCCTGGCTGCATGGCCCCAGGAGGAGCAGATCCGGGTGGGCTTCTGGGATGGAATCTCCAGCAGCCTTGAAGTTCCCTCCACCCACAGGCGCACAGGTCAGTGAGAGGGCCTGTTTGGATGGCCGAGAGGGGAGAGGGGTGTCTCCATAACTCAAGCCCCCTTGGGAGGCAGCAGCTGACAGGAGCTCCCAAAGCAGGCAGGAGCCTGGATCCATTGTTGAAGGTCTCCATGTAAACCCCCTAAGGGAACTGAGTCCTGTGCTGTGGCCCTGCCCCCACCTGAGCACTTGAATTTAATCTTACATTGAATAGCAGCCCTGCCCTGCTGAAAGCCCTGAGGCTGGGAAGCAGCATTTGAATCTCAGACCCCAAGCACTAGCTGGGCGGATCTGCAGGCAAGGTGGGTGTGGAAAAGAATCTCAGAAGTCAAGTAACTGGCTGGGAAAATGCCCAGAAAAGGGAAAAAAAGTAAGACCATAGAAGGTTACTTTCTTGGTGAACAGAAATTTCCTCCTTTCATTTCTGATGAGGAAGAACAATGCTTACCATCAGGGAAAGACATGGAAGTCAAGGCTTCTGTATCCCAGACATCCAAAATCGGTATTTAATGGGCTCAGGCCATGGAAGAGCTCAAAAAGGATTTTGAAAATCAAGTTAGACAGGTGGAGGAAAAACTGGGAAGAGAAATGAGAAAGATGCAAGAAGAGCATGAAAAGCAGGTCAACACCTTGTTAAACGAGACCCAAAAAAATGCTGAAGAAAATAACACCTTGAAAAATAGGCTAACTCAATTGGCAAAAGAGGTTCAAAAAGCCAATGAGGAGAAGAATGCTTTCAAAAGCAGAATTAGCCAAATGGAAAAGGAGGTTCAAAAGCTCACTGAAGAAAATAGTTCTCTCAAAATTAGATTGGAACAGATGGAGGCTAATGACTTTCTGAGAAAC
>CM053770.1:119648985-119669054 GCA_028658325.1 Potorous gilbertii | reverse complement strand
GGCAGGATAGGATGGAGGGAAATATAGTTCATCTTACACAACATGACTATTATGGAAGTCATTTGCAAAACTACACAGATATGGCCTATATTGAATTGCCTGCCTTCCCAAAGGGAATGGGTGGGGAGGGAGGGATGGGCAGAAGTTGGAACTCAAAGCTTTAGGAACAACTGTTGAGTATTGTTCTTGCTCCTAGGAAATAAGAAATACAGATAATGGGGAATAGAAAGTTATCTGGCCCTACAGGACAAAAGAGAAGATGGGGACAAGAGAAGGGAGGGATGATAGAAGAGAGGGAAGATTGGTTATAGGGGAAATTAGAATGCTTGGTGTATTGGGGTAGGGGTAGGGGACAAATGGGGAAGTATTTGAAACCCAAAATTTTGTGAAAATGAATATAAAAAGTTAAATAAATAAATTTATTTTTTAAAAAATATCCAGTCAATTGCCAAATCTTGTAGCTCCTACTTCAGAGCATCTCTTGTATCCATCCTCTTCTCTCCACTCATATAACCATCTTCTGAATTTAGGCCTTCATCATCTACCTCTTGGACTAGTACAGTAGCCTCTTAATAGGTCTCCCTGCATCCAGTTCTTTATCTAAGTTATTTTCCACAGATCTGCCAGAACACTATTCCTAAAGCAGATGTCTTCTTATATCACCTCTCTGCTCAAAAGAAAACTGCAGAATCACAGAGTTTCTTAGTTGGAAACTCAGTAGCCATCTAGTCTAATACATAGTCCCAAAAGAATCCTCACTACAAGATCTCCAGTCACCAGGCGTCCAACCTGCACTTCATGACCTCCAAAGAAGAGGACCCCATTACTTGTGAAAGTAGTTCATTTCGCTTTTGAATGGCTCTAACTGGTACAATGTCTTCCCTGATGTTAAGCCTAAATCTCCCTTTTTGCATTTTCTTCCCACTTTTCCTGGCTCTGCCCTCTGGTGCCAAATGGAGCAATTCTAATCCCTTCATCTACACCATGAACTTGAAGAAAATTGTCATGTCCCCCTGAAACCCTCTCTTTTCCAGGCTAAACATACTACTTTCCTTCAACCTAACCTCATATGACTGGGACATGAAGACTTTCACTATTTTGGCTGCCCTCCACTTGATACTTTCTGGCTCCAGTGACCTTTCTAAGATATGGTACTCAGAACTTAATACAGCATTTAAGGTAAGGACAGATCAGGGAAGTATGTAGCAGGGCTAGCATCTCCTCGGTCCCAAGGAACTCACACTCTTAGGACTTCTCTCCACAGGTGTTTCATGGGACAGAATTCAAACAACGAGGCCCCAAGGTGGCCTACAACTCTCCCAAGTGTGACTGAAACACATTTAAATGAAATCAGGAAATATTTAACAAAATAAATAAAAATGTAATAGAGCATAGATAATGTTAACCTGGTTTTTTTAGTCAATATGCAGCCAACAAATATAGTTGCATATGATTTAATGAACCCCATTTCAACCACTGTCTTATAGTAATAGTCTGTGGCTAGCATGCACTGGGTATAGTATGCAATTTTTATAAGGTATTGTCCTCTCCTGGTCTTGTATGGATGCCACTTGATGGTGTTCATCTGGCTCTGTGGTTGCCATTTTTCCTTACCAAATGTGATTTCACTGAAGTCCTCAGCTATGCTGCCTCTTTTTTTTTTTTTTTGGCAGGAAGAGGAAGGAACACTGTCATTTCTTTTTTCAGCTTAGAGTTAGAGGATTAAACTTCAGCTATTTTAGAAAGGTCAGGCTCCAGATACCCAATATTAGACTTGGAAAAAAGCCAAAGCAACTTTGTTGTTTTCCTCCCCCATGAGGAGAATCTGTTCTCAGAACCATGGCACTGATATGCTTTTCCACTCCAAAGGAGTCCTAGCTCCCAAAAGACAAGCTCTTTGAAACACCAACAGCTAGTCAGGTAAGCAGAGCCTTCAGGTATTAAGTCTATTTTTTTTAATGTCAACTTCCTGTTCACCAAGGTCCAGATATCTGTCCTTATATGACTTAGAACAAGAAATACCTTGCAACACTCTCTCAGCTTCTGGTTGACAAATAGCATCAATTCAAAATAATTTTAGAGGTTCCTATTTCAATAAACTATTAAGGGCTCTGAGTTTGATACCCCTTGTTTTTCTTAATGACAATTGTTTCTCAATGACAGTTTTTTAATGCTGATATTTTTGTTCTCCCATGCAAATGAATGGGCTAGGGAAAGGCAAAGGAATAAATATACCTAAGTGGATCCTAATTAAATAAATTGCCTTCCATGTCAATCACCCCAAATCTTTGTTCCAAATTCCTGCTTATATCATCTACATGCATATGGCAACAAGCCATAGCACCTGGTTGACAATAAGGTAAGGCAAACACTTATATTTCTTCTAAATATAGAAATGGACACAGCTTCTACAAGCGTAGTGCCAGGGGATATTGTACAGGCTACTGGTCAAAGGAAAGAATGTCATTTGAATCATTTAACAGGATAGGATTTTCAATAGTACCTAAGAAATTGTTTACAAATTTTTTCCCTCCTAAATATAGCCACAATCTATGTGGAAACTGATGGGAGCAAAGCAAAAGATGAGTATAAAGAAAAAGTTTGAAAAAGAAAGGGAAAACATTTTGTGGTAATATGGTATAATGGAATAATACTGTGCTATAAGAAATGATGAACTCAATGATCTTAGAAAAACATGGATAAAAAACTTGCATAAAATAAAGAAGAGTGAAATGAGCAGAAGCAGGATAATGTTGTATGTATAAGTGCAATATTGTTTTAAAAACATCTTTGAGCAAATAAGTCATTTTGGCTACTATAAATACCCAAATTAAATACAAAAGACATATGAAGGAAGATGCTATCTGCATCTAGAGAAAGGACTGATAAATAAGAGCATATTTAGAATTACTTTACATATATACACACATACATGTGTACGTGTATATGTATATATTTGTACACACATATTTATATCTAATGGTGGTTCATCTCTAGGGCAGATGGATTTTTGTTTCTTTTGTTAAAACTCCCCACAATGGAGAGAGAAGAAGAAAAAAAATTTACATGATAACTTTATTATATATTTAGAAAGAATTACAAATTGTTCATAACAGATTTGCAGTTTCATGTGCAATTGTTTTTATTGTACTATGTTATGTGTGTGTTTTGTTCTATGCTATGTTATGTGTGTGTTTTATTCCATAAATTTAAAGTAAAATTAATAATTTTTAAAAGGGAATGGGAATTTCAATTTGTAAAAGAGAAAAGAATATATATATATTTTTAAAAATTAATATTTTACAAAGATATACTCTTTCCTATAAATAGTTTTAGAGAAAAGACCTTGGCTAAAGTTACAAAAGAGGAAAATGAATAGATATGTCTATTTTTTGTGGTTGTGTAGGTATGTATCATAAATAAAAGTTACTTATGACAAAAATCTGCTTTTTTATTTAAATTTGTAAATAAAATTTTTTAAAACCAGCAGCATAAGGTGAAATAAATAGGCATAAATTTTAAATCATGATAAAATTATTGAGTTTACATTGTACAGATAATTGTAGAAAAATTCCCAAGTAGATAGCTATGGTTGTTTCAAACACAATTTAAAGTTTTACATTACGGCACTTAAATTTTTAAAAAAATGAACCATATCATTCCATTCCTCAGTTAGGCTTCCTATTGCCTCTAGAATCAAATATAAACTCCTCTGTTTGGCTTTTAAATCCCTTGTCCCAGCTTGTCTTTCTAGGTTTATTGAATATTATTCTACCACCTGTATTCTGTGATCTAGCCAAATTGGTCTGTTCCTCATATACAGTAGATAGCCCATCTACTTTCTCCATGCCTTTGCAGTGGCCATTCCCCATGCCTAGAATACATTTCATACTCCTAGTCACCTCATAGAATTCATCTCTTCCTTCCAGATGCAGCTCAAGCACCATGTTCTACTGCAAAAAAAAAAATCAAGGAGGAGGAGAAATTAAAAAATAAGACTACTGAATTGTTTTCAAAGTAGTTCCATCAGTATGAATGGGGATAAGGAATAGAACTGTCATTTCATTGATGCAGGGGAGCTCTGAGAGAAAACTGTCAATGAAGGTACCAATCTTCTTTGCAACTTAGAGTGTCAGAAACTTGTCTAAGGTAGTAAAAGATTAAGTGACTTGCCCAGGGTCAAAGTCAGGTATTGAAACTCAAGACATACACACACGTGTGTACACACACATAGATACAAATGCGTATTTCAATACTTTGAAATTCTGTGCATCCATTGGTGTGGAAATGAGTTCTTCCCATAGAATTTCAGATTCCAAACCTTTTTCATTAGTAAATGGTCTTCAAAAATTGTTCAGTCTGAAAAATCCACTAACTTAATAAGCCGTTCTGTGCTTTACTAGGTACGTCCTGGCAAAACAAGAAATACACAGTCCACGGGTGCATACTCAGATATGTACACTTTGGTAAAATCCCACTGGTTGATCCTTTGAGAACTCAGTATCATCTCTGTTCCACCATGAAAGAAGTAGAAGTTCAGTAGAGACATGTGAAGAGAGAGAGAGAGGGAGAGAGAGAGAGAGAGAGAGAGAGAGAGAGAGAGAGAAAGGCAGATATACATATGTATACATGTGTATACACAAACGTGTATACACATATATGTATATACATAGGTATATATTATTCTATATTCCTATACACATAAATGCAGTTATACTGTTTTACATTATTACTTCTTTCATTCATAAAGATGTTCTATTTTTTTTCAGTCCTCAACAACTTCACAGCCTGTCTGTTGCATCAGACAGCGTCAGCCAATTCCTGTTGGATGCTCTTGCTTCTTTGAATTTCCATGATACAGTTCTCTTATAAACTCCATCCTGGTCTCCTTTGTAATTTTTCATTCTGGTAATTATACAATCCCTTAAAGAAGTACATCCAATACTTCCTTCAATAAGAGGCTTTTTCTGATACTCTAAGATGTTAAGTAGTGCCCTCCCTCCAAACAATGTTGTATTTAGCTACTTTGCAGATGTTTGATTTTCCTATTATTGTTGAGAGTGGTAATAGCCAGCATTTATAGAGCACTTCAAGGTTTTCAAAACATCTCATTTTACCCTCACGACAAAGCGGAGAGCTGCTATTTTTATCATCATTTTACAGAAAAGGAAACTAAAGCAGAGGTTAACGTGATTTACCAAGGGTCACACAGCTAGTAAGTGTCTGAGGCTGAATTTGAACTTAGGTTTTCTTGGCTCTAGACCAGGTTCCCCCACCTGTGGCCTTGAGGCCACATGTGACTCTCTGGGTCCTGAAGTGTGACCCTTTGACTAATTCAGTCAGAGGACCTAGAGAGCCACATGTGGCCTGGAGGTCACAGGTTCCCCCCTCCTGTGAATCTAGATGCAGAACTCTATAAACTGTACCAATTTATTCTGTATATATTTTTATGTGTCCCTGTAGTCACCCTCATTAAAATATAAACTCCTTACAAATAGGGATTATTTCATTCATTGTATATGTATCCCCACTATTAGCAAAGTGCTGGCACATGATGGGTACTTTGTAAATATTCATTGATAGATTGATTGATTTCATTAACCAAGGAATTGATTAGAGGTTGAGTTATAGATTCATATTTACAGAACTCTGTAAAGCTTACCAAGTGCTTTCTTCCAGCAACCCTATGAAAGTATAATAATGTATTCTGCATATGACTGGATAATAAGAGGAGAGCTTTGAACAGCATCTTGCAAATAAGTACCCACTTAAGATACATTTTATTTTACAAAAAACTAAATGTAATCTCTCCCTTCTCTCTAAAATACATATACTATACTTACAAATTCTCCCATGGAAGTCCCATGTATTTGCCATATATTTTTAATTTCTTTCCTTTTAAAGTGTTGAGTGGAATATGGCGGGAAGTTTCATCAATGACATGATCTCTATAGGCCTGAGAAAGGTTGTGGCATCTATCTATGAATGGTTTGATAGTTAAAGTGATAGATCTGGGGTGTGTGTGTGTGTGTGTGTGTGTGTGTGTGTGTGTGTGTGAGACTGTGCAAGTAATTCCCTGGTTGTTAATGTCTGGGAGCAGAAAAGCATTGTGTAGACCTTTCAGCCTGACCCTGAAAGAAAACCCTAATCGCCAACATCAAAAGCCAAAGCTCTGCTAATGAGCAACATCACAATCCCAAATCATAATGTTTTACTTAACCAGGCTTCCTTACAACTCAGGAGTACAAAGAATCAGTCTTATGCCTTGGAGACCCTGAAGGTTATAGCCCAGTGCTTAATCACGGGGAAAAACAAAAAGAAAAAAATGCCTAAACTTCATTTTCTACCTAATTGGCCAAAAATAACCTAGATATATAAAAAAGAAAGGCAGTTTAAATACCCCTAATGAACATCTATGTAAGAAGCACAAACTTTGAAGACACTATTTGTATACATTATAAATCATTTATAATGCTATTTAATTCATAGGAAACTGCTGGTTTTTGTTTTCTTACTTCTTTTTAAAATCCTATCCCATTGTTACATACACACACATTTTGGAGAGAAATTGCTAAAAAAAATATTCATTGAACACTGCATTACATAATTATTAGAATATTTCTACACAAGGTTATAAATAAATATTACCAATAAGAATAGTTAATATTCCTATAGTTCTTCAAGGTTTGCAAAGGGATTTACATACATTATTTCATTTATCCTCACAACCCTGGGAGGTAAGTGACATGATTAGCCCTTATCTTATTCCAGAAATGGAAACTGAGGTAGATAGAGCTAAAGATGATTTGCCCACACAGCTACTAAGTGTCTAGGGTGGGATTTGAATTTCTCTCTCTCTCCCTCTAAGTCTAGCATTCTATGTACTAAGCGGCAATAATGGTACAATTTAAACAGCAACAGTGTGACAAAAGGAGATTTAAAGTTACTTCTCTATTGAATACTGTATTGTAACTGTTAACAAAAGCCAATGTTACTTTCACATTTCCCTTCCTTTCAAGGTAACATTGATCTATCATCTCCAAGGTGCTATGGATAAGCCTGCTCTGTGGCCAAATTTTGACAAGAGCTTTGTTTTTGCTTTAAATTTTAGAATAAGTTTCACTGCTGCCAGGGACATAATTAGGCTTAGGCAACACGACTTTGCTCAGTGGTGCTGAAACTGAAAAGTGCCAATAGCTCTTAGTCTCTTTTAATAGGAAAGGAACCCTGAACTTAGCATCTCGTTAGTGAGAATTAGTTAAAAATAGGAAGCTACCCTCCCATCTCAACCCCCTGGGGCCCATTTGTATTGTGTCACAGGGCACTAATAGTTGGCTACTTTCTGTGCTGCTTGTCCTCCAGTGCCTTTTGCCACACTTATGATCCCTACACATTTCTTCCATGTGTCCGCTCTTCCCACTAATGGTATTTGGATTTATGGGACAGTGTGCCCTAGGACAACAAGGAAATTTTTTTTTTTATTGCAACTCTTCTTCCTGTCCTATTACATTAAACATTTTTACTTTGGAACTAATTGTGTCCTCATGCTTACATTTAAAAGCACACACATCAGGAGAGTCTCATAAAGTCTGCTTTCAATGGATATAGACCCAAACAGTACCTTGATCCTTGGTTAGCCTTTTCAGGAAGACCTACTCAGTGAGTTAGGGAAGCCCTTCAAGAGCAACCTATATAGGTAGAAAATCTATCATGCCTAGCGTAATGTAAGCTCTTTGAGTACAGCAATGGTGTCATTTTTCATCTCTCCTTTCTCAGATCTTCTCACAGAATCCCTGTACGTAGTAGGCACTTCACTGTGAAATTTTGTTCTTAAATTAAATCATTATGTCATCTCATTTGTA
This sequence comes from Potorous gilbertii, assembly GCA_028658325.1. NCBI lineage: Eukaryota > Metazoa > Chordata > Mammalia > Diprotodontia > Potoroidae > Potorous > Potorous gilbertii. The sequence continues at coordinate 119,661,192 of CM053770.1, read as the reverse complement.
GTGAATTATGTCCTTCCATTAGGATAATTGTGGTAAATCAGAACTTAATACAAATCAATTTACAACTGGAAAATGCATGGATCACATAGACTTGAATTAAAATCTAGTCTCAGAAATTCATTAACTGTGTAACCTTATGCAAATTACTTCACCTCTAATTACCTCAGTTTCCTAATCTGTAACGAGAACTATAATAAATAACACCTCCCAGGGCTGTTGTGCTGTTCATATGGAGAGCAGTCTGGGAACTGCTACAGGTGAATATCTTCCCTAGGAATAGTTAAAGGGATGGCCCTGGTGTAGGCTGAGGTAAGATACTCTAGACTCTGTTTCCCATTGTGCTAAAAGGAAAATTTCCCACCTGGTAAATTTTAAGCCTGGATTTTGATAGCCTATAATAAATGTAGAACTTTGCTATATGATTGTCTGTTAAATATGACTCATGTGTGAAATCAAAAAGACTTAAAGGAGTTTTTCCCCTGTTATGGCTTATTTCAGGTCAGCCTTTGACCTTGAGAGGGCAGTCTTGATATTGTTATAACCATGTCCCTCCTTTTCCTTTCATAGCAAATCTCTCTAATCAAGGCAGTAAATTGTGGAAGTTTTTGTTATTCCAATACTAAATCTACTGATGCAAGCATGAAAGACCTTACTGTTTTCAATTTGAATTTATAGTCAGTTCCATATCCTGTGTGTAACTAGGTAAATGAGTTCTTGGTTTGCCACCCCTTTGTTACTAGTTTTATATTTGTTTGTGTTTAAGATTAGGTTCTTGAAGTACCTCATTTTTTCAGAGTGATATGAGGATAATACCCTCAGTAGAGGTGAATGAGGCAAAAGATGTAAAAGTTTTCCAATTAGAGTAATAAATTTTGTAAAAGCAATAGGATATAAGAACTAGGAGACAGAAAGAAATGTACTTACACACACACACACACACACAATATAAAATTGGTTTCCAAGTGTTTCTAATGAAATATTTGGGTTTTAAGTATATTTTAGTAATAAGTTCTCAAAATTGGATTAAAGATTTTACATATAAAATTGCATTGATAATTGTAAATAAAATGAAATTATTTTCCTGTTTTGAAGTCTCTGTCTGATAACTTTAAGAGACAGAAGGGCTCATTTTCCAAGTTAATCCCTCATGGATTTTTTTTAAAGATTCTTCCTTCAACTTGTTAATGGAAGCATCCATATCAGGTACACAGTTTTGGCAGCATATGGTAAATGTACTGATTAAATGGATATTGGGAGTGGGTTAGCAGATTACAAGGAGACTTGATATAATTTCATGATGTTTATGTTTGTTAAGTTTACATGATCACTTTGGTGACAGGTAAATTTCTCCTCTTGGATTATTCAATGATGAGCCCTGTAAGAAGTTTGATCAGTAGCCTGCCTTAAATTGCCTACAGAGTCTATTTAACCAGATTTATCTAGTTAAGGGATATATAAGATTATGACTCTACTTGTACTTTGGGCTTCTCACCCTACCCTTTGATGCCCCTTAAATATACACTGTCATTTGGTCTAAAAGTCCCTAATAGATAAAGTGTTTAAATAACTGATCCTGAGGATTGAGAATCTTAGGATCAAAGAAGGGAATGGTACATTAAAAATTAGCATTAGTGACTCCATTTTGCTTTTATCCACCATTTTGTGAAGTTGTTTCAACTCCATGTAAGTCACCTGATTTAGATTTCACAAGAGTACTCCCCCTTCCTACTGCCACCTGATTTAAAGAATCACAAGAATACCCTTCTCCCTCTCACCTCAGTGTCTCCCGATGGCCCCCCTCCCTCCCCTACCTCAATGAGGAACTAGATGTATTCATCAGTATAATCCTGTGTTTCTTGTTTTTCAAGCTTCTGGGACCTTGGTTTACCAAGAACATTAAACTTGGCTTTTTGTTTGGTTACTTGTTTTTTACAACTGCATGCATTGTTAAAAATAAATCATTGTCTGGATGTAACTACTCAGTTTCTTTATTCCACCATAACACAAATCCATTTAATTTCAGAATCTGTTGATACTACACAGGAGAATTAGATCTAAGGTTCAGGGTCAGGTATCATCATGAAGAAAAAATTTATCTTGATTCAGGTTTTTTCCACATAGGAAAGAGATGCTTCCCCAGCAATTGCTTCACTTAGTCATTGCCAAATCCCAAGGCTTCATGGACTCTTCTCTTAAATGGCATCTTGGCCTCATTAAGGTCTGTTTTATAATAGGAACCATTGTAGATGCCTGCATATTAAGCACACCAGGTGCAGTTTGGGGATTCTTTGAGATCTTGTGCCAATACATATGTTAAAGAAAGATAAATCCTCCCTAAATATTTGCTAAATGAATGAGTAAATTAATGAAATCCAGTGCCAGTGATTGTGAGTATACAGAATTCTGTGCCAGTTAAGGAGAGCTGGAAGAGAGAAATCAGAGAGAAAATCAGAGAGAAAAATATAGGGTGAGGCTAGAGGGATGGAGAAGTATTTCATGAATTCAAGGACCTTGGAGAACAGGAAAGATAGCTGTAATCTGGGGTCAACAAAGGAAAGACAGTGTGACTAATCAAGTGAGCCAAAAAATGAGGTTTAACCTTTTTATCTTCTTTCTGACCCCAACAGGGCTCAGCATATAGTAGTCCTTTATTAAATATTTGTTGAGTCAAATTGTAATTAACTTTATATATGGAAGAGGTTTGAGGAGCTCTGTAAGGTAACTTGGAATTCAAATTAAAATACTTTCCCTTTATCAGTTGAATCAGTTGTCTAATTAGTAGTTAATGACATTAAATGAGAATATAAGCAAACTGTAATTCTAATGTTAAAGCATTATACATATGATGGCTAATATTAGTATTATTGTTTTTGGTGGTAGAAGCAATTTTAAAATATTTATGTGAATAAGGGAAAAACAAGAAGAACTTCTGGGAAGTTACGTTACTGTGAGGGATTATGCAAATTACATTAGGGTTGTTCTTTATCTTTCGCCTGGTGCAGTCTTGGCTAAAACAAAACTGTACTTTCAACTGATTTTTGAGGATAAACCAGCTAATTTTATATACACAAATGAACTCAAAACTGGAGAAAATGCACAGGAAAGACTTTGTCAATAGAAGTGGAGGGCATGAACCATGTCCCCAGTGAGCAACTGTGGCTACTGTCTCCATGGTGATCCACATGCAACCTCAGACCTCCTTCACACTGCACATAACCTCCATTAAGGAGCAAGAGATAAAATAGAAATCAGACTGAAGCACTTTAATGAATCCAGGTGAAGCATGAAGACCAACAGCGTAACAACCACATGTACAAAGCTACCACATTACATATGTCATAGTAAATTTTACAAATTTGAATTACTCCAACCCTGTCTAACAGAGGACAATGATAGAAAAGGACAGATCTGAAATGCTTATGAGTGTGCCAGAAACAGATTTTTTTCTCCCAAAAATCTCCTTTAATTTTCTTTGTTTTCTTTCTGTACATTTTTTCTAGCTAGCCCACATGCAAGGAATATTTTTCCTCTACATCCACACCCCCTGGCTTCCCTGACTTCCTTCAAATCCCAGCTAAAATCCCACCTTCTACAGGAAGTCTTTCCCAATCCTTCTCAATTCTAGTGCCTTCCTTCTGTTGATTAATTCCTATTTTTCCTATATATAGCTTACTTGTATTGTCAACCAGAAAGTTTGGTTAAAGAGGCAAACAGACTAGGTAATGTGTAAATCCATATGATTTATTTCCTTAAAGATAGCCAAAGCTAGGGAGCTTATATGTATAAGGAGCCAAAACATAAGTTCTGACTGACTGATAAAAGAATGACTAGGCTTAAATATGTTTTAGAACTATTCCAGGATGTTTGTCCCTCAGATTTATTATACCATGAGAAAGGAAGTTTCGTGGTTGAATAAGTCATAAAAACAGTGAGACAAGACAATTGACAAAGTAGTGTCAGTTGGAAATTATGATCCCAGGAGGTCTGGGTTTCCCTCATGTAGCATATGTCTCTGTGATACCAAGATAAAACAAATTCTACTACTCTGGTTGCAGGCATCCTGTCATAAACAGAAAGAAAACTCCCTGTCCACCTTATCTGTCTTTGAAGTTGTGTGTATTTATCCTTCATTGCCAAAGAAGACCATTCCATCTGAGAAATAATGTCATGACTTGCACTTGACTTTGTTTTCAGTGAGGGAGGGCTGTGCAAGTCACCAGCCCCGCTTTTCCTCCAGAGCCTCTGAATTCAGTGACCAGATATTCATCAGGATGACTGGAGATGACCCAGGATGAAGCAATTGGGGTTAAGTGACTTGCCCAAGATCACACAGCTAATGAGTGTCAAGTGCCTGAGGTGAGATTTGAACTCAAGTCTTCCTGACTCCTGCACTGGTGCTCTATCCACTGCACCACAGTATAATTTACTTTGTATAAACACACTACAATGTATAAACACACTACAAAGAAATGAAAACAAAACAAATTAAATGATTTGCTCATGGCTTTTCAATATGCCAATATGAAAGCTGGGAAAAAAGCATTCAAGTCTCTTAACTTTCCATTCAGAATGATACTTTCTGTTTGTAGAAACAGCATAGAAGGTATTGTCTTTAAAGCTGCTGACACAGGAAAGGGCATTTTTAGAGCAAAGCAAAGTCATCTGATTAATTAGTTCAGACTTTGCTCTTATTGGGGTTCAAAAATGGTTTGGGGAGGGGTCTACAGTATATATGCTTTTTTGCACATTGTCGTCCCCACTAGACTGTGAGTTCTTCAAGGACAGAGACTATCTTTTGCCATTGTTTAGCACAGTGCCTGGCGCATGTTATTAACATCAATTATTAACTTATTGCCTAAAAGGGAATACTCCCCCTCCCCCACAGGAAGTACCTAGACAGGGCTTCTTAAACTTTTCCCACTCCAGACCCCCATGACCCCTTTCCATGTTTTGGCAGCATTTATTGGCATTGCTTGCCCTGAGGGCATGCTTTCTATTCAGAACCAAGGTTACAATGAAGTTAAGCTATGCAACATGGGAAAGCATTGCCAGAAACATCTTGAATTCATTATACATTTGATTTTTAATTAATTTTGGTCATTGCACATTCAAAAATGTTTTACTGTTGCCAAATTTGTCATGACCCCATATGGGGTCACAACCCACAGTTTAAGAAGCACTGTAATAGCACACAGACAACCCAAAGGAGTACTTCCCAATAATAAATGAAAAAATATTGTCCTAATACCTAAAACAGGAAAAGATAAAGAAAATTACAAATAGCTATCTCTAATAATATAGACACATAAATATTGAATAAAATATTAGCAAAAAGGTCACAGCAACATATGCAAAAGATTATTCAATGTAATAAAGTTGGATTCATGGAAGTAATGAAGTGTCATTCAGCATTAGGAAAACTATAAACATAATGACCATATTAAGAATAAAATAAATTTAAAATTATATGAATATATCAATAGATACAAAAAAAACTTTTGAAAATGTAGCACTCAATTATCTTTTTAAAAAAGCCACTCAAGACCACAGTAATAATTGGATATATAACAATATATTATTCATTTTACCATAATAAACTTAAAATGATTATAAGACTTAAATGTTAAAGACCATATCATTTAAAAAAAAATAGAGGAAAAAGAAGGAGATATATTTTACAAAGATAACTAAAGGAAGTGATGGGTGATGGAGTACTTAGGTACATGTGCTTGGGCACCAATTCTAAAATCACATTTCTCTTTAAAAATCACATTTCTCCCTAGCCTAAAATACTATCCCAGGCAGTTTCTCCCCAGCCCAAGACACAGCCTACCCCAGCAAAAACTGTCATTCCCTTTCCTGTTATAGTAGCCAGATGATTCCATAAAATTTATTGGTCTGATCCATCTATGTACTGGCTGAATGGGATGTGCACTGAGTCATAACAACATTTACTACTCACTGACCAATCATTCATATGTATCCTACACTTAGACATACCTATGCTCCCTTACATTTATCTTGTCTAACAAGACATTGATGAGAGCATTTCTGAGCCAGCCCTGACCATTAGTTGACTTAGTGATGTTTGAGCCTGAAACCACACCTCCAGGTAGCCCCACCTTGGGTTATTTCCCGATGAATTTTGGGTAAAATACCTACATGGTAGATACCAAAAGTGCATATTCCTTTAAGAAGTGACCACTCCATAACCACTCTTTAATCCCACCCCAAAATACCTAGTTAGCATATTTGGCACATGTTTCCTATAGAATATCCTATATAAATTTTACCTGTACCCCTCTAAGGTTGCAGGTTCCTTAAGAACTCTTGCCTGCTGAAAAGTGTAATAAATATTTACCTTGACCACAACAATGCTTAAGTCCACGAATTCCTTCCAGGCCAAATGTCCCTGGTACCCCAGTATTTGTGGGGGTCTCACCTCCCCTTCCAGCCTTCATCACAAGAAGTCTTATGTAAACAAAGGATATAAATAATTCCAAAAGATAAAATGATGTTGATTATATAAAATGGAAAAGCTTCTGAACAAGCTAATTAAATGCCATTAGAATCAGAAAAGAAATTAATAGCTGGGAAAAATCTTCACAACAAATTCTCTAACAGGTAAAAAAGGCAAAAGGTAAAGAATTTGCATAAATATATAAGAATAAGAGACATTAACAGATAAATAGTCAAAACTTGCAAACAGTTTTCAAATTTTGGTTTCAAATAAAGAAAAGCAAGCTATCAACAACCATATGAAAAAAATCTAAATCACTAAAAATAAGAGAAATGAAAATTTTTAAAGCCTTGAGGTTCCACCTCATACTCATCAGTTTGGCAAAAAGGACCAAAGGGGAAAATAGTAATGTTGTAGGAGGGCAAGTATACTTACATGTTATTGATGGAGTTGTGAATTAGTTCCACTCTTATAGAAGACAGTTTGGAGCTATGTCCTTTGAATTACTAAATTATACTTTGAATTACTAAATTATATAATATTCTTTTACCTGAAGATACTACTATGATATGTATGCCAGGAAGTCAAGGACAAAGAGAAAGGGCTCATATTTAAAAGAATGGTTATAGTGACAAAGAACCAAAAAAAGAAATCAGTGTCCATGGCTTGGAAAATGTGCAGACTGTGGTTTATGGAGATATGGAACTTTATTGCTCCATAAAAAATGCAGGTTTTGATGGATTTAGAGTAATATTGAAAGACTTATATGAACTGATAGAGAGTGAAGTAAATAAAACTATAATTATTTATGCAATAACCAAAATAATAATATGAGGGGAAACAATTTTAAAAGGCTACATTTTTTACTAAACTTTAAAAATAATGACTTGAAAAGACTGAAAGTAAAACATTATTCCCACTTCTTAATAGAGGCGATGAGATACCGAATCATACTTGAATTCTTAGCTGTGGATGATGTATATTGATTTTTTTGGCTTGGCTATACATATTTGTTACAAGGGAAGGCTTTTACTGGGGGAAAAAGAGGGAGGTTAAATAAAAAAAGAGCATCAATAAAATGTTTTTCTCTATTCACAGAAAAGAGGTGCAGAAGTGACACAAGTAAAGCAATTTTGTTAAACCTTGTTAAATTTAATGTATATTTATTTAAAAAAAAAACAAGAACCCTTATCAAGAGGAAGAACTGTTCTTGAAAAAGGCTCCTTCTAAGATGGAATGCTGTATGGTTGAACACATTTTCAAAATCCAGATTTTCACTAGATAACAATCCTTTCAGAACATGTATCTATGGGTAGAGCTGGAATCCATTCAGCATCAGAATAACTTTGTTGTCCTTGGGTAATGACTTCTTAGATCATGACATGGTGTGACACTGGGCATTTCACTTTACCAACTAGGCTTCTTCTTAGTTTACAAATGGGAAAAGAAATAGTCTCAAATATCACAGACTGTCCACGAAAGTTATTGTGTTTGTCCATGGTTCTCAAAGAGGACCATGACATCAAGATGATAACAAGACTTGCAGTCGACTTTGATTTGAGTGAGGGAGGGCTGTGCAAAGTCACCGAACTTACTTTCTTCTCCTGAGCCATCTGGGTCCAGTGGCCTGATATTCATCAGGATGACTGGACATGGCCCAGGAGGCAATGTGAGACCCTGGCCCTTTCAGGCTAAGGTCATATAACATTCTCACTTTGAGTGAGATACACCCATTCAATGAATAGGCTCCCAAAAGTAGGGTCTCCTGGATGCCCTTCACCTCTGCAGAAATTGCTTCTGTTCTGGTCCCCCTCACCATGTGACTAGAAGACACTAAAGGTCCATTACCACTGAGAAAACAAGACCCTCAGCTTCTGCCAGGAAGTGGTGGTTCTCCTGGTTCTGCTCACTTCTGGAACTGTTTATCAGTTCCATATTTCTGTGAATCTGCCATATTGATCATTTCTTATCATGTAATAAAATTCCATTGATTTGTTTGGTCATTTCCCAATTTGTGGGCAGTTTTTAAAATCACAGTCATACCTAGTATTTATACAACAATTTAAGGTTTGCAAAATGCTTTAACATGTTATATTGTTTGACCTTCACTACATCCTTGAAGTGAGTGATGACTAAGCCGAATTGGGCTCAAGAGAAAAATTAAGATAGTCAGCATTATGCTAATTTAGAGACTTTCTATACAGTCCAAAGGAAAGTTCACTCATATCACTTAAGTCACTATCTATTGAATGTTGAAACCTAACCCCTAAAGCATTATATAATTTTGAGTTGCTATTATTATTATATTTACACATGCTCCACTCCATGGAAAGCTGACTCTATTTGTTTCAGGTTCCACAAATAAAAAGCTATTCAATATCTTATGCCTATTAGCAGATCTGAAACCAAAGTTGTAAATAGCACTATTGAAATTTGTGCAAAGTCAGTCAAAACACCTGTTGGGAGAGGCAGCACGTGCTCTGATCCTATCTCTTGCTAGTCAGCACGTAGCCATGTACCATTTTGTCCCATCTACCTTATGTTTAATGTTCATTTCCCTGTGATGCTGCAATGGGGAAGAAAGAGAGATGAAATCACCTTTGGGTACCTATCAAGATTGTCTTGCTCTTTCATGAAAAAGTTATCTATAAAAGCACTGGGCTGTTTGAAATTGTCGCAATAAATTTCTTTTAATTTCTCTACCTGAGTTTGCTTCATTATGGAGGACAAAGGCCCAAACAAAGTTTTTTTTTAATGGCACTCTCTTCACAACCTACATCTTATGTTAAAGCACTGGAGATTTAAGGGTGAACATTCTGAATCAAGTTTATATCAGCTTTTATCATCACCTTGAAATAGTCACCCTAAAGTTCATACTCAAGCCTTATAGTCAGCATAGAATAAAGAATATTTTGAGCCAGAAAATTAAAAATAATTCCCTTTTGGTCTCCTGATATGATTTGTATAAACCAAAGATATCTGTTGCATATGATATTGTAATTTAGCTACAGTTGTCAGTGGCTGCTTCCTGTTAAAAATTAAGAAGATAAGGAAGAGGCACATATTTACTTGATTTTCAACATTCAATTTGATTACAGTTAAGGGAAAATTAAGATTCTTGTTAGTATGCACCAGGCCCACAGGGGTGGGGAACTTGTGGCCTTGAAACCACATGTGGCCCTCTAGGTGATCAAGTGTGGTCCTGTGAAGTTTGGATTCAAAGGACCACACTTGAAGACCTAGAGGGTCACATGTGGCCTCAAGGCCTCAGGTTCCCCACCCCTGTGGGGCCTTGCAAAAGCATACAAACAAATATAAAGGAGAAAAAAAGCTTAGCTATGTATGATTTGCAAACAAATATATCTTCTTAATTTGAAATACACAGGCCATAGTCAACTATAGCTATGAGTCATTAGAGTAAAGTTTTTCCTTCAATGTAAAAATCCTCCTGTGTTCTTCTCTGTAAGAAAGAAATTCAACTATAAAGCAAGGCACACAAGTTATTTATTGTGGCTTATATTATAATCTTAATAACAATTAGAAGATGCATGTGAGACACAGAGCATGATTTGTTTGCAACTCATTTGGTTTTTTAAGGAACCAATGAGTGGAGTTAGGAGAACCTTATGAAGAAATAGCTATGCCATTTTAGAAAAGCAAGATATAATGCTGCAAGCATGTAAAAAAAGATTTGGATTAAGAATTAAACATTTAGGATCTAAGAACAAGAGCAACAGGGAAGCTGCTCTTGGGTAAAAGGGACCCAGAGGCCATGTGGGGGACACATGGACAAGGAGTGACACCTTATACATTTGGATATGAGAGTGAATGCCAGATACAGATAATAAGTGGCACAATAGAGAAAAACATATGCCAATGACTGCTGCCATCGATGCAGTTCCCAAAGGGAAGCAGCCAGAGAAATACAGAGATGCTAAATTAAGGACAGAAGCACCAAAAAGAAAAAGGGAGACAGGGGGAAGAGATAAAGATTGACACAAGAGACAAGAACCTTGAACCATTAGAGCACGGAGTCGTGACATGGGAGAGCAAACCTAGAGCTTATCACCTTTGGTATTGTGAGTCATGTGAGTCATGATGAGTCATATTTCCCAGATCAAGAGAAGGTTGATTTCCTAGCAACCTTGAACCACACAGGGTAATACAAGGAAAGGTAGTGTGGTATAGCAGATAAAGGCTGGAGTTGGACTCATGAAGACCTGGGTCCAAATACTACCTCTAAGATTAGCTAGCTCTGAGACTAGGTCAAGACATTTAGTCTCATGATCTACCTCACAAGATAGTGTATGAAAAGGTTTTGCAAACTTTAAAATCTTGTCTGTCAACTGTTATTATTTTTAAGTCAGGTCTCTGTGAGAAATGGGGGGTGGGTGGAGACTTTTCTTGATAGACTTGGGACCCAAATTATAGTTAACTTCATATGTGGAAGAGGTATTAGGAGTTCTATAAAGTAACTTGAAATTCAGATTAAAATGCCTGACAGCCAAACAAGTTACCTTTGACTCCTCCTCTGTGACTCTCTGGTAATCCCAGCCGGGTTTGGGTGTCTTGCCTTTGCCACTTGCTCAAGTCCCTATGAATCGCTTTCTCCTGACATTAGGGGTACTCTGCACCCCATTTCCACTTAACTGCTTATGTTAGATTACTTTTATAAAGGAATATTTACTTCAAAGGTATAATAAGAACAAACATATAGTTAGCATTCCCTCCCATTACCTGGAGGGGCATAATCCTTCCCTCATACCACCCTAGTCTCTGGGGAAGAGAAGGCAAGTATGTTCACAGTTTAGCTCAGTTCCTTTATAATGCAGTCCCACCAAATTCTAAGATTAAGGCCCTCTTGGATTTGAGTCCTGGCACCCTGGCTCCTCAGAGCTTCCTGCTTGGCTGGCAACAACATTTGACCTGGGATCCTGACTCAAAGGTTGCCATGGCTCCAGCTCCCAAGTTTGGGAACTCCACTGCCTACTCCTAGAATGGAAAAAGACAAACCAAACAAACACCCACGCCTAATTCTCAGGGGGTCACAGGGTCTAAAGGAAAGGAGAGGAAATAGACTTTCATCTCTCACCCCCAGTTCAGTGCATAGTGCCCATACTGGAGATGAATAGGACCTTCATCCCATGGATACCACTGGAAAGAGAGCCCACAATGGCCCCACTCCAGTGTTTTTAATGATGCATCTTATTTTGGCTAAGTAGCTTCACTCTCTCCCATGTAAAAGGGAACACAGGATATTTACTCCCAGAAGCAGATCCCTGCCATCCCCCATATGAATGCCTCTATCTTTGGTGACTTAGGTATGCACAACAAAACCTTGTTAAAGAAATAAAACATTTTATTTTTAATATGTTCCATAACGTAAGTGCTTGCAGAGGATTTGAGAGTTCTCTTCGGGAAGAATAAAGGTCAGATATGAAAATTCCCGGGACTTTTCTTGGTGGGAAGACAAAGACAAACTTTTGAAAGGTATAACCCCAAATATGCCTAGATCCCCATGTAGGAGTGATATTCTGATATAAGGATTAAATAATTTGATACTGTAAAGACTAAGGGAACCATATGGGTTGATAATGCTCAGCTCTTATTACATACAATATATTGCTGTCTTGCATGTAACCTTCAAATACTAAATTTGACTAATGCGTGACTACCACCCAGGCATTCCTTCAACATTCCATCCTCCAACATACAAACCCCTGGATGGTTGGAGTCTGTCACCAGGG
>CM053770.1:119584023-119648485 GCA_028658325.1 Potorous gilbertii | reverse complement strand
GAGAGAGAGAGAGAGGGAATTGCGTGAGCTGAATATGAAGGGATGATATCTAAAAAATTAAATTAAATGTTGAGAGGAATGTAGTGGGAGAAAGAGAAAAGGATGGCTGGATTGCACTCTACTCTCACCCAGGTGCAACAGACCCTTCTTGCTGACATTCTAAGTTGTCTTTTGTGTCTGTGGGCTGAAAGGTCCAGAAACCACCACTGTTGCCAGTAATTCAGTCACCCTGAGGCCTGCTCCAGGTTTGCTTGGGCCTGGTCTGCCCTGCCTCAGCCTGCTCATCCTGGTACAACAGACCTCTTCTGCCTATCTTCCAAGTTGTCTTGGGCTGGAAATTTGTTTCACTCCATCTTTTGATGGATACTGTAGCTCTAGAATTTTTTTTAGAGTCATTTTTTAAAGATATTTGGAGGGGTTTGGAGGAGAACTCATCTGAGTCCCTGTCTTCACTCTGCCAACCTGGCTCTGCTTCTAGCTAAGTTCAGCATGCAAAAAAATAAAAATAAAATTTTAAAAAGAATAAGACAAAATCAAAACTTCGATTCTTAGTAAGTAAGATTCTTTAACATCATTTGTGAACTTTTATAAAGGGAAATGGTAATCACTAAAGTCTAGCATAATTTTATCGTAAAAGAAGTCATATCAACCAAATTCTTTTTTTTTGAGAGGGCAAAGAGACTTGTGGGTGAAACTGAAGGTTACATACGCGGTGTGTCTGGATTTCCCAGAGCCTTTGACAAAGTCTCTCATGTCCACCTTGTGGACAAGATGGAGAGATGCACGTTACATGACAGTAACAGTTAAATGGTTTTAAACTGGTTCAGTGATTAGTGCTTGCTCTCACCCCTAACATCTAATTATTAAATGCCCTCTAGGCTCACACTTGTTTTGCTGTTTTAAAGGGTGCTACCTAAATTCAGTCACTATTAGTACAGAAAGCCCAAGTAATGAAAAGAAAAACACAAAAGAAACACTAAGCAACAAGGACCAAAAACATCTTATTTTGTTTGGAGAAGAGCTTAGTACATTATTATCAAGCTCAGGTTTGTTATTATTATGTTATTACTCAGGTTTTCTGGACGGTAGTGAAATGAGCTTAGGTCTTTTTTCAAAGTAACAACAAATAAAAGAAACGAATGACAGATACCCAGACAAATTCCACAGATGTAACTGGTGGTCTGGTCCAGTACCAAAACTCTAAAAAACACATGGGGCTTTATGAAATCTCATTTTGGATCACGAGCCACCCAGGTTTTGCCCTGATGACACCAGAATTTTGCTCATTTCGGCCCCATCTAAAATTTCTCTGTCCCCAGCATGGGCCTGAGGCTGGCATCCTGTTAGTTTAGGTTCAATTTGAGAAGACATGAGCTGGTCATAGATCGTTGAATATCAAACAAAAGGAAGTCAGCTTACCCCTAACATAGTAAGGATATTCAAAAAGGATATAACAGCATTTAGGATTACTTACCCATTCTATATGAAAATACAGTCCTTTAGGGCAAGGTGGTGATCAGGAAGCCAAATAAATACAGTCAAAGATTACCACGACCCTATCTCAAGGGAGTTAAAATTTGAACTTGGCCAATGAGGAGCTGGGCAAAGCAAATCCTGACTTTGTTGCCTTTTGGGGAAAATCTAGTCTAATTCATATTGTAGAAAGAGGTAACCCTGGTCCCATCACACTTGGAGAATACCCATATATGGCTCCTTTCTAAGTCTCCACAACAAAAGACCTATAAAGTTCATAGAAACACTCACGCAGGTTTTTTTTCCCTTATCACATACTGCAAAGAACTCTCATCTAAGGCAATAAATAGTCAGGACAGCTCTTCTCTCCATGGTAGAATCTACTTTCCTCAGAAACCTAAAAAGTCCTCTAAACTTATACTACTGCCTTGGCTGGACCTTCCCCCAAAGGGAAAAGCATTCAGGATTACTAAAATTAAGCAATCCCTGATTCTGAGAGTCTTCTTCCCCAGAAACCTATAAAATCCTTCTGACTTACTGTACTATCCTGGATAGGGCCACTACACAAAAGAGACAGGAATCAAGATGGTGAGGCCCAGATTACCTGTCACCTATATAATCATCTAGATTTATAGCACTACTCAAGGGATGAAGTTCTTCCAAGAGGGAAATAACTTGAGGTCCAGAAAAAGTTACTCTCCCTTTTCCTCTGGAGTTGTAGGCTTCACATGACGTATTGTTGTTATTCAATTGTGCCTGACTCTTGGTGACCTCTTTTTGGGTTTTTTCCTTGGTACTAGAGTGGTTTGCCATTTTCTTCCCCAGCTGATTTTACAGATGAGGAAACTGAGGCAAATAGGATTAAGTGACTTGCCCAGGGTCACGCAGCTAATAAGTGTCTGAGGCTGCCACCTAATTGCCCCTACATAACATACAACACCTGTACAGGGCAAAGATCCAAGCTTGCTCCTTGTCATTGAATCTCTGTATTTTATTGCTCTATAAATTTAATAATTCAATTCCCAGTGTGAAAGTCCTTGCACAGCAGCAGGAACTTCTCCAGTAATTGTATCTTTATCTGGTCTAAGTTCTTTCTTTTGTGAAGGGTTCTGTGGTTACCTAAATGAGTCCCTGGAGCACAAAAGGGGAAGGAACTATTATAGAAGAATAACCCTGTCATCCATGTATGACAGCTATAGGAGAACAGATGCCAACGGGGAAGAATGTAGGTGTACAGCCATCCTTGCCCTTAGCTACACCTGTAAGCTGGTGGCTCAAACATGCAGCTAGATGCTATTTCCAAAGTCACTCAGGCAGGCTCCAAAGTCACTCAGGACTTATATACAGTTTTAAATGTGTAAACTTCTATATAATTTTATACAAAGAATTAATGTGATACTAATAGGAGATTGTTCTGTCACCAAAGAGGCAAGGCAATGGTGGTAGTCTGGACCATTTCTCTTTCATGCAGCCTGTATTATGCTGCATGAAAACCAGAGGTCAGAACTGACTATCAACAGCCCTACACTCATTTAAGTAGAGTTAGTCTACTAGAAGACTTCAAGGACCTTTCCACTAAGAGATGGAGAGTAAGAGAAGCAATATCCTAACCCTTACTTCATGAAATTTAGGCTAGTTTTTCCATAAAAGGTACTGAAGCCATCCTTGAGATTTAATTGATTCTAGGGACTAAGGATAGGCTGTTGACGTCACTTTCTGGGCATTGTTGTTCAGCTGTGTCCAGTTCTTTGTGACCCTGTGTGGTATTTTCTTGGCAAGGATACTGGAGTAGTTTGCCATTTCTTCCTCTAGAAGATTAGGGCAAACAGATCAAGCCCAGGGTCACACAGCCAGTGAGTGTGTGAGACTGGATTTGAATTCAGGTCTTCCTGACTCCAGGCCCAGTACTCCATCCATTGAGCCACCTAACCACCTGCATACAAAACAGCCATGAGGAGTTCCAGTTGCTCTCTGATCATTGTCTGGTAGAAAATGATGGTAACTGAGACAAGAGAACTTGGCTCAGTTGAATCAACTGTATTCTCAATATCTGTCTGTGTTCATCCTTTGTTTTTGAAGAAGACCATGACATCAGAGAAATGATGACATGACTTGTACTTGACTTTGTTTTGAGTGAGGGAGGGCTGTGCAGGTCATCAACCTCACTTTCTCCTCCTGAGACATTTGGGTCCAGTGACCAGATAGCAATCAGGAGGACTGGAGATGGCCCAGGATGTATTCTCAATGTATATTCTTGTTGGATATTCTTATCTTACTACGTCTTAGTAAATCTTCTTTTGTTCTCATTTCACTCCAACATTGAACATACATTACCAGAGGACTGACCTGAATCAGGACCATCTGAGAACCCTCTAGCAAGGTGACAGAAATAATAATGCCCTTTAGAGAGCAGAGAAATCATAAAGAGGGGTGGGTATGAGGAAGATGTGGGACTGGGAGTAACTTAGGCCATTGTTCTGGTAGTTTGGTTTAGACATCGGAACAAAGAGAGGTGATTGTAGGTCATTCAACAGTTAAAAAAAGGAGATTTATTTAACCAAAACAGGAGAAAAATATTAGAAGAAATCGAGATAGCTTAGTTTCCATATTGGAACAAAATGAGACCTCAAAATGTCAATGATTAATTCAAGGAGGAAATTCAGCAAGGATAGGCTTTGTCTTGAGAACCTATTGAGCTGATTTAGCTGAGTAAAACTCCCATTGCAACTGACCAGCCCAAGCAGCTCAAAGCTCCTCTAGCTCTTCATGGAGAATGGGTATGGTGCTTTAAAGTTTAAAGTAGCATATCTGGTCAACAAAGAGCTGACTCTTTACTCAAGACAGATCCAAATCTTCTCTCTGACACAAACTGTGTGATCCTGGGAAAGCCATTAATCTCTTAGTAAACCAGGCAATTCTCTCAGTCTCAAAGCAATGAGGGATCAGAATTGAATTCCTTACCCCTTCAATGATTAAATCAAAGGTCTGCAATAAAAAGCAAAGAAAACTAAAAATACTCATAAAACACTTTTGTTTTTACAATAGGTCTGATACAATAGCAGCATTCCTCCCATAATCCAAATTTTATGAATGAGAGAACTGATTATTAGATGCATTGACTCACCCAGGTTCATAAAAACAACAGAGTTGGGACTCAAATCCTGGTTGTCTGATTGCCTTGAATGCTCTTTCCACTATACACTACATATTTTTGGTTGCTTAGAAAAGGATTTTAAAAGGTAGCTTTAAAAAGTTACAACAACTACTAATATGGTAGGGAGAGAGGAAAAGACCAAAACTAAAACCCAGGTCTTCTGACTCTCACAGTGTTCTTTTCTCTATACCACAGGTAGGTGAGTAATATGTTTTGGTTTTGGAACATGTTTCTACTTCTGGATATGGGTCTTTCTGGTTTCATGGGATGTAATGATATTTCAAACAAAATAATGAAGCCACTCAGTAAATACTTGATCCTGAAGAGCCCATTAGCTGTTCACCTTTGCTACTGGCTGTTTTCTTTCTATCCTGTTGAGACCTCTGTCCCCTGTTGTCCAATTTCTCCTCACTGGGCACTGTGTATGATGGAGCAGTGCTTAAAAAGAGATGCCTCTTTCCCTCATCTTCCTGTCTTCCATGTTCTTCCATAGAGGCGTGGTGCTGTGGATGGAATGCTGGGCCTGGATAAGGAAGGCTTGAGTTCATATCTGGCCTCAGACACTTCCTAGATGTGTGACCCTGGGCGATTCACTTAACTTCTGCTTGCCTCAGTTTCTTCAACTGTGGAGGATAATAACAGCATCTTACCTCCCAGGATTGTTGCAAGGATCAAAAGAAATAAATATTTTTTTAAAAATGTTTTAAGTACATGAAACAGAGTACAAGGGATCACAGTGGTAAAAAAAAATTAATGAAATAATTATAAAAAGTTTTTTAAAAGCCTGATCATTTTATGAAACTGATGGATGACGTCATGGATTTAGTCCTCCCTCCCTTTACAGGAGGCGTGTCTTTCTCCAACGTGGCCACGCGGTGGCGGTAGAGGTCCCGTCTCACTGGCAAGGAAGCCTATTTCCATAAGACCCCGGAAGTTCCCCCGCCCCCTTCAACCCTCTTCCACCCCTGCACATCCCCAGTCAAGATGGCGATGTTTGCTGGCGTCCGTTCCTTACTGCTGCCGGGGCCCAGGCGTCTCTGGGGATTGTCCAACAAGTTCCTGTCCCGGAGGGTGAGTTACACATGGCGCCCTGGCCATTTGGTTGCGGGTCGAAACCTAGGAGGGACGGAGTCAGTGTCAGGTAAAGTGGAAGGTGAGCGGCAGGCCCTGTTTTCTCAGTCGGACACCGGGAAGCTGCCTTGGCCTGAGGTGGCGAAGATGGCACCGCTAGGGGGCCCAGCGTGACTGATGGGAACTGACGCGAGCCCGGAGACTACAAGTCCCGGCGGGCCCTGCGGCGCGCCTCATCCTTGAAGAGCTCCTCATTGGATGGGTTGGAGGACTAGGTTTAGTGTCGCAGGAACTACGGGAACGTGGGCTTCTAGAGCTGGAGACGGACTTGGGTGGTCTTCTAGGCCGGAGCTAGGGGAGGACTGGGGAGGTTAAGCGGTGTGGTCCTCTTGATTTCTCATCCGCCTTTTCGCTGTGGAATGAGTGGGAACTGGAGAGATTGTATCTTGTGAGTGTTCCACTGGTAAAAACCTTAGATCAGAAACGCCAGCTACATTGCTCTGCATACGTGTGTCTTCTTTTGTTCCTCTATTGAAACTTACATTAAAGGTTATTTTGACTTCTCCTAGGTGGCCGCGCTAATGTCCCCTCAAGCTTGTATAAAAACTGAATTCATTGTTTTCCTTAAAAGTGGAGAAGTGGTGCCTTCTGCATGACTTTTTCAGGGACCTGAATGAATGATGCATTTATTAAGTGCTTTCTGTGTGCAAATCACTGTGCTGAGTTCTGAGGAAAATTTTTTTTGGCTAACTTGTAGCAGACACCATGCTAAGGAACTCACAATCTAATGAGGGAGATAACGAACCGGAAATATACAAAATAACTTCCTCAGGGTTCTAGGCTTGCCCTTGAGGTCTTGGAGGGCAGAGCAAAAGTCAGTGAACTGATTAAGTGCTTTCCATGTGCCATGTACTGTGCTAAGCTCTAGGATACAGAAAAAAAAAAGCCAGTCCTTGCCCTCAAGAAGGTTACAGCTTACAAAAGGAGGGTGAAAAGGAGAGGGTAAGGTGTGAGAAGGAAAGCCAAACCTCTGACCTTTTGACTTAACCTGGCACATGCTGCCTTCTTCTTTCCCTCCCAGCCTTGCTTGCGCTCTGATGAGGGTACACCAATGGGCTCCTGCCTAAGGGCCTCTTCTGGACCCTCCTAGCTTTAGAGTGATTATCAGTAGTAACTGTGGCTGTTTCCCACCCAGCCTGATGTCTTTCTTTTTCTTGACCTCATTAAAGGGGCCATGCCCTGGCTACTTCTTAAACAGGCCTATTCGAGGAATGGACATTACCTCACCCTAAGTGAGTATCTGCAAAACCTTAGCCTAAAGGGCTCAAGGTCTCCCAGTGCATCCTGGGTCATCTCCAGTCATCCTGATGAATATCTGGTCCCTGGATTCAGATGGCTTTGGAGGAGAAGTGAGGCTGGTGACCTGCACAGCCCTCACTCACTCAAAACAAAGTCAAGTGCAAGTGATGTCATCATTTCTCTGATGGCATGGTCTTCTTCAGCAGTGAAGGGAGAACACAATCCCAGGCTTACTGCTTTAACTAGGCAGATTTGCCTCTTATGGGATAGTTAGCTGGCACTTGGTAGGAATGTCTGGCTCCTTCACAGGAGGTGCTTCCCCAGAAGATAGTTGCGAGGCCTAGGCCCAGAAGCAGAAGTGGTGACCTGGGGAATACAGTGATTTCCGGTGAGGATGCCTGATTTCCTTTTTCCTCCTTATGAGAAGTCAGTTCACAACTGGGTGCAGGAATAATCATGATCATAATAGTCCATTTATATAGTGCTTTAGGGTTTACAGTGAACTTTCTTACAGTCAGTACCCTGTGAGGTAGATGGATATGGTATTGTCCCCATTCTTAGGAAGAAACAGGCTCAGACAGGTTAAATGACTTCTTGCACTCTCCCTGATTCAAGGGTCAAAGAGAAGGGAGTGAGCATATTCCTCACTCCCATCTAGAATCAGCTAGATGGGATAATGCATAGAGAGTTGGTCCTGGAGTTAGAAACCTGAATTCAAATCCATCCTCAGATACTAGCTGTGTGACCCTGGACAAGTCACAGCATTTTTGCCTTCGCTTAATTTAACTGTAAACTAGAGATCATGATAGCACCTACCTTCCAGAATTATTTGAGGATCAGATGAGATAATATTTGTAAAAACACTTCACATATTGCCGGTACACAATATTGTTGTTGGCGGTGTTGTTCAGTTATGTTCAACTCCTTGTGACCCCATGCAGTCCCAGTCCAAGGGGTTTTCCTGGCAAAAATACTGGAGTGGTTTGCTGTTTCTTTTTCCAGTAGATTAAGGTAAACAGGTTAAATGACTGGCACGGGGTCATACAAGTAGTAAGTGTCTGAGACTGGATTTTAAGTAAGATCTGCCTAACTCCAGGCCCAGTGGTACACAGTAGATGCTTAATAAGTGCTAGTCCTTCCTCTCCCCTTCCCCCACTTCCAGACCAATCCCTCTACCACCTTCCCTCTTTCTACCCTCCCTCTCTCTTTAAAGGTCCTTGCAGTCCATTTGTGCCCCATATTCTTTGCACTCCTTATTGCTAGTGTCTGTTGATAGCCTTCTCATTTTTTCCAAAGGCTCATAAGTCTTCCTCTCAGTTCCACCTCCTGCCTTCCTACTCAGTATTAGTCTTTTTCATATCTTGATCCCACTATTCTTAGTATATTAAATTAGATTTGCACCTGGATGGGACCTCAGCTGCCAGTCCATTATTCTCATGTTATAGATTAGAAGACTGATGCCTAAAGTGTCTAAGTCATATTGCCAAAGTAAGTAGCAGAGTCACTCTGTCCAATTTTTTGCTGGTGTAAAATTAATGTTAGTGTGGATCACGTGTCTCAAACTCATCTTGCCAATCCCCATCCCTAACCTGTGCTGTAAGAAACAGATTAAGATGTAATTGAGAAGTGTTAAAATAAATAAAAATACAGTATAATACAACAAGAATAGCATTTATACAACACATGTTATGTGCTAGGCCCTGTACTAAGTGATTTACAAACATTATCTGATCCTCACAACAACAGTGCAAGGTAGGTGCTGTTATCCTCCATTTTACAGTTAAGGAAACTGAGGCATACAGAAGTAAAATGACTTGCCTAGGGTCATACAATAGTATTAAGTGCTGAAGCTCGATTTGAACCAAGTCTCCCTGACTCCAGGCTCAGTGCTCTATCCACTGTGCTACCTGACTGCCTAGAAGAAGTAAGTAATGATGATCTGTTGTTTTTTAGTTAAATATGCTCCTGCATGGATCTATTTCTATTTGAGTTTGACACCATTGATCTAGATGACTTGTAAGCTTTTTTCCAGCTTTCCATCTATGACTCTGTTAAGAGACTGTCAAAATCTTTACTAAATTCTTTACTAAAATACATTCTTTGGCATTCTCCTCATCTGTCAGTCTAGTTAGTCAAAAAAGGAAATGATGTCATTTTGACATAACCTTTCTTGATGGGTTCATGCTGACTTTTAGGTATCGCTGCTTCCCTTTATAAATGCTTATCTGTATATTTTGTAGGACTTTGAAAAGTCAAGGTCACTTTCCCACCCACTATAGTTTTAAACTCTTCCCTCTTCCAAAAATCAGGACATTTCCTTTACTGTAGTCTTGTAACATCTCTCCCATTCTCCATAATTTTTCCAGTGACTCAGCCTTCACTTCTGTCAGTTTTTTCAGTTCCTGCCATTGCCTGCTTACTTCAACTCCTTGATAGCAGATAAGTGGGGTTTTTGCTTGTTTGTTTTTACTTTTTTAACTTACACCTACTTATCTTTGGTTTTCAGCTCCTTGTTAACCATTTTTTTTCCATTTTTCCCTAAGAGTATTCTTCTTTCAAGAAAAAATAGAAGTAGTAAGGATTCTCATTACCGTCACATCTTAATAATTGTCCTATCCTTTCTTTGGTCCTCCTTTTGACCCCAATATACAAAAGTTTAAAACTCCTTTTTGCTAAGTTAACCTTAGCATTTATAGCCTCTCCATCCTGGCATCTAGAAGCTCATGTTTCATACTTGATTTGTGGTCTGTTTCTCAAACTTACATAATTCATCACCTTCACACAAATGTTTTCCATATTTCCTCCCTTTCGTTCCTGCCTTTCCTCAAATAAATTTTCCTTAATTTATAGTGCTGTGCTGCCACTCCTTTGATCTATTCTGTTCCTTTTAAAAAAAGACCAGTTCATAGATTAGTCTTGAGGCCCATTCTGTGAAATCTCAATGATACCAATGAGGTCAAATTTGGTTCTTTTTTTAGAATTCTTTCTTTAGGATCATAAATTCTCCCTGTTTCATCCATACCTTGTCTATTTGTTTATAGATATCTAAGACCTTGGATTTTATTGCCAGCTCTTTTCTTGAATACTGTCTCTCAGGAATTGTTTTTCTCTTGGTTATTCTTCTTTCTATGCTATACTATTTTCTTTAGTGCTGGGCTTGGATTACCTGGAAATTTTCTCTCTGTTTTTACTGTAAAGCTCTCTTCATTATTGCTTTACAAGATTTCAGGCAAATATATTTTTACAAGCCCTTTTAAAGTATGCTTCCTCCCATCAGTATTTTATTTCAGTGAATGATACTTATATTTTAAGCCATGGTCAAGAAACTTAAAACATATTCTTGGACTTAAAACATATGTCTTAAACTCTGACTTTCTGAGTTCACTCCTTCATTGACTGCGGTAGTGATGAAAACATCACATGTCCCTAAGGTCATTAAATTTTTGCCTAGGATTTCATAATCTTTAGCAATGTCACTTAGTTCCCTTAGTGGTTCATTTGTGTTAACAGGAATCACCCATGAAGAAGATGTGGGAAAACTGGGACACTAATGCATTGTTGGTACAGTTGTGAACTGAACCAGCCATTCTAAAGAGCAATTTGGAATTATGCCCAAAGAGCAATCAAACTATACATGCTCTTTGATCCAGCAATACCACTCCTAGAGATAGGGAAAAGGACCTACATGTACAAAAATATTTATAGTATAAAGTATTTATAGTATAAAAATAATTCTTTGTGGTGGCAAAGAATTGGAAATTGAGGGAATGCTCATCAATTGGAGAATGGCTGAATGTAATGGAATACTGTTGTGCTATAAGAAATGATGAACTGGTGGATTTCAGAAAAACCTGGAAAGACTTACATGAACTGATGCTAACTAAAGTGAGCAGCACCAGGAGACCATGTATGCAGTACCAGGTAACAGCAACATTGTGCAGTGATCAACTGTAATTGACTTAGCTCTTCTCAGCAAAACAATGATCCAAGACAGTTCTCTGCACTGGAGAGAAGAGATTGCACTTTTTACTCTTTTGTCTTCACTGATAGAGGCCTACTTGTTGTACATAGGTATTACTTGCTACAAGTAGAAACACTAACAGCATACTCTTAATAGATGACTTTATAGTTTTCTTTATTCTCCATGCTTGCTTGAAAGCACTGGTTCTAGTTCCTGTAAGTAATTTTACTAGTTAATCCTTTTGGCTAACTCTGTTTTCCAGCTCTCTTTCCTGTAGCAAGAAATGTCAGATTAGGGGGTGGGAGGAAGAAGGGAGTTGACTGAATGAAGTTTAACTTACTAACTACGATCTCCCTGGAAGATTTTTGCTCTGCTGCCTCTAATTGGCAATTAGCATGTTCCTGCTAAATCCTAAAAAATGGTCTAAAGGCTGAAATCCAGTTATTCCCATTTTGTCTCTTTTTTGTGGCTGAGCTCCAGACATCTGGTTGTATGTCTCTTGTCTTTATATTGGTAGTTGTATAATAATTTTAGATTGTAATTTTAATGTCTGATTTTATATAGGACTTTATGAGTACAGAGTACTTTGAATATGTGATCTTGTTTGATCTTTACAACCACATTGTGGCGCAGGTAGTACAAAGACTCTCATGCAACTGAGATTTATGCAACGTAATTAAAAAAAATTAACTGGCAAGAGTCAGAAGATTCAACCAGTTTTTGTTAACCTCCTGTCTATCATCTCCTGCCTTTCAGACATCTCCAGCTAGATATTAGTAGACATTTTAAACTCAACATTTCCAAAACGGAATTCATTACGTTTTCTCCTAAACCCTTCCCCACTTCTACCTTCCATAATATTGTAGAGGGTATCTCTCTCCTCTTAAGGTTGGGGAACCTGTGGCCTTAAGGCCACATGTATATCCAAACTTCACAGAACTATTCCCCTTAATAAAAGAACTTGTTCTGTATAACTTGGGCTTAGTCAAAAGGCTACATCCAAGGATCTAGAAGGCCACAGGTTCCCCACCCCTATCCTAGTCCTTCAGGCTGGAAACCTAGTTGCTATCTTCAACCCCTCACTATCAATTGTCCTGATGAATATTAGGCCACTGGATCCAGATGAAAGTGAGGTTGGTGACCTTGCACAGCCTTCCTTCACTCAAATCAAAGTCAACCACAAGTAACGTCATCATCTTGATGTCATGATCCTCGTCTAGAACAAAGTACAACACAACCCTTGAGTGAGTAGCAGCTCCTCCCCCCTCCCTAGTGTTCTGCCCAGGGGAAGGTACACTCCATGGCCAAAAGCTACTTTTTTTCCTTTGGGTTTACTGCCTACATTTCTTGCTCAAAGATCAAGCCTTAAACCCAATTCACTCTGGAGCTCATAGACTGGACAAGTTCTGACCCACCTAGGACAGAGGGAATGTAATAATTAAATAGTAATTGTTTCTCTTTTATCCAGGAACCCTCAGGGTCTTCCCCTCCCAGTTTGGTTTTTTTTCTTTTTTTGGATTAAAGAGGCCATCCCTTGAGTAACTTAAAAAGCCTATTCATTGAATGGGTGTATCTCACTCAAAGTGAGAATGTGATAAGACCTTAGCCCTTTCCGGCTAAGGGGCAGGGTCTCACATTGCCTCCTGGGCCATCTCCTGTCATTCTGATGAATATCAGGGCACTGGATCCAGATGACTCAGGAGAAGAAAGTGAGGTTAGTGACCTTGCACAGCCCTCCCTCCCTCTCTCAAATCAAAGTCAACTGCAAGTCATGTAATCATCTTGATGTCATGGTCTTCTTCAAGAATGAAGGGTAAACACAAAATCATCTCCTCATGTCCAACCTGTTGCCAAGGGGCTTATTGATTTTTGCAACTTTGCAGCTGCTCTCAAATACGTGCTTTTCTTTCTGTCCTGCCCACCATCCTGGTATATCACCTCATACTTAGACGTTTGCAATAGCCTGCTGTTGGATCTCCCTGCCACAGGTCTCCGCATTCCAGGCCTTTCTTCATTCAGCCGCCATAATGATTTTCCTAACGCATTCATGCCACTATGGCCTCTTCCTGTGGCCTCCAGGACCAAATACAAAATACTCAGTTTAATATTCAAAGTCCCTCATAACCTAGCCCCCTCCTAATTTTCCAGTCTTTTTACACTTAACTCCCCTACCATGTACTCTTTAATCCAATGACAATGGCCTCTTTGCTGTTCTTTAAACAAGCCACTCCATGTCTTGACTCTGGGTATTTTCTCTGGGTTGTCCCTCATCAGCTCCTTGGCTTTTTTTAAGTCCCATTTAAAACCCCATCTACCACAGGAAGTTTTTCCTAACCCCTATTAATTCTAGTGCCCTCTCATTTATATATTTCTTATTTATCCTGTATATAGCTTGATATACATATTTGTTTTCTCCCTTGTTAGATTGTGAATTCCTTGAGAGTAGGGACAGTCATTTGCCTCTTTTTGTAACCCCAGCTGTTAGTATATTGCCTTAGCACTGGCACCCACTTAGTACACGTTTAATAAGTGATTATTGATTGATTGATGAATTCAGTTTTTATGTCTTCTCATTCCAAGTCTAGGCTCTTTTCATTGCATTATACTAAATGAAAACTTGGAAAAATTGGGATTGCAATAGTAAACTCTAATTTACTAATCTGAACTTACTATTGTTTTACTAGTGGGGGACTAGGGAAATGAGACTGAAGTGTTGGAGGGAAGGCAAGAATTTCCAGATGGATTATCAAAGGTGGAGCCTAATTGATACTGCATTGATCTGGAGAGTCTTATCAAGTATTTTCAAAGAGACTTTATGAATTGTTCCTTAACACAGATCCACCATTTTGAACTGCTTCTGCATTATTAATTCACATTTACTTTAAGGTTTACAGTCATTTTTTTCTGTCAACCCTTTGATGTATTGTTAGTGCTAATATTTTCCCCACTTATAGGTGAGGAAACTGAGCTTCATTTTCCTTAAATAACTTATATATAGTTACACAGCCATTGTTAGAACTGGGATTTATGTTCAAGTTTCTTTACTTAGGATTTTCCCTAAGGGATATAAAAATTTCTAAGGCATACAGACATCTCATATTTTTGTACTGAAAGTTGGCTATAGAAAAAGACTCCTTAACAATGTTAGAGTATAATATTTGTTGTAATTTTTTTTCCAGCCCATAAATTTTGGAGTGAACAGATTAAGAAGCACACAAGCAGCTACAC
This sequence comes from Potorous gilbertii, assembly GCA_028658325.1. Taxonomy (NCBI): domain Eukaryota; kingdom Metazoa; phylum Chordata; class Mammalia; order Diprotodontia; family Potoroidae; genus Potorous; species Potorous gilbertii. The sequence goes on along the minus strand of CM053770.1, from coordinate 119,634,299 downwards.
AAGTAGTTTTAAATGTTCCTGAGACAAGAGTAACAACTTTGGAAAATGGACTCAGGGTAGCCTCTGAAGACTCTGGCCTCTCAACATGCACTGTAGGTAACACAGGCAACCTTTTTTTTGGATGAGCATTCATTTGGTGAGGACAACTGTTGACTGTAAGTCTCCTCTTCAGGACTTAGGTCCTTGATAGATTTCTAGCAGCTATGTCCTTGATTTCCAAAGGTGGTCATATGCTCAGAGTATAAGAGGTTACCCTTTCTAGTAACTCCTTTAGCTCTTATAAGGTATTACTGTTTTTGTCAGGGTAGCAAGTATAATTTTGTAATATCTTGTTAACAGCCTTGATGACCTCAAATTTGAAGCCTGTTCATTACTATAAATGAATCATTAATTCACTACAGTGAATACATGGCTTTATATTAATGTTGGATGAGATATTTCAAGAAGAAGGAGGAGGTCACAAATCAAAATGGATGGTGTTTTGTTATTTTGGGTTTTTTTTTTGTATTTTAATAAGGTTGGACTTTGGATTGATGCTGGAAGTCGATATGAAAATGAGAAGAATAATGGAACAGCTCACTTTTTGGAACATATGGCTTTTAAGGCAAGTTGTCAGGTTATTTTAAAAATATATTTTCTTTAGAAGATGGTAAATACTAAATCATTCATTAAACTGTAATCCTGATTATTTATCTGTGGTGGAGCACATTTCTACTGTACTACCTTGCTTTGTCTTTGCTGGTCTTCAGTGGTACCCTTAAGACATTGTTGATACTTGAATTTAAAATTTAAAATAAAAGATTTTTGTTATCTAAGGATAATATGAATGGGTACTTCTTGGGAAAGAAGGAAAGAAAAGAAGAAAGAATGGATTTATTAAGCATTTGCTATATGTCAGGCAGTATGCTGAGCGCTTTGCAAATGTCTCATTAATTTTCACGATAACCCTGGATGTAGGTGATATTATGGTCACCATTATTAGTTGAAGAAGCTGAGGCAAACAGAGGTTAAGTGACTCACCTAGGGTCACATAGCTAGTAAGTATCTGATACAGGATTCAAGGTCATGGCTTCCTGACTCCAAGCCCAGCCCTTTTATCTATTGCACCACCTAGTTGCTCTAAAGTCCAATGTGCTTTTCCCATTAAGCAGTCAAGACAGTTTACTTGAAATTAACTTCTGCTCATATACTTTCTAGTCCTCATATGTGATGTTGATAGCAGCTCTCTTATGTACCCACTATGTATGATTTATTTTTAGTAGTTGTATGTCATCTCGTCTTCCTCACTTAAATTTCCATAAGGCAGGAAACCTGTTTCATATAAACTTTGTACTTTACATGGAGCCTAGGTGCAGGGGCTCTGAACACAATAGACACTTAAAAGTAATGGTTATTTTTTGAGATACCACCTCACAACATCAAATAGCTAAGTTGACAAAAAAGGGAAATGATAAATGCTGGAGGGGCTGTGGGAAAACAAGTATGATAATGCACTATTGATGCAATTGTGAACTGGTCCAACCGTTTTGGAAAGCCATTTGGAATTTTTTCCAAAAAGCTGTTGAACTGTACATACTGCTACTTGACCTTTACCTTAAAGAGATAAAAGAAAGAGGAAAAGGATATACGTGTACAGAAATATTTGTAGCAATTCTTTTTGTGGTAGTAAAGATTTGGAAACTGAGGGGTACCCGTCAGTTGGGGAGTGACTGAACAAGTTATAGTATATGACCCTTATGGAATACTATTATGCTGTAAGAAATGATGAAGGAAATGGTTTCAGACAAACCTGGAAAGAAGTGTATGAACTGATAGAAAGTGAAGTCAGCAGAACCAAGAGAACAGTTTCCTCAGTAACAGCAATATTTGTAAAGATATTTGAAAGACCTAGTAGCCCTGATCAACACAGAGACTAACTGCAGTTCCAAAGGGTATATGGTATATATGGTAAAACTCAGAGTGCAGATTAGATTGAAGCATATTTTTTATCTTGGATTTGGCTAATACGGGAATTTGTTTTGCATAATTACAAATATTTGTAATTTTATTTGTTATTTTTGCCTTCTCAGTGTTTGGGGCAGTGGACAGAGGGAGGGAATGAATTAAAGCTGAAAATAAAATTGTTAAAAAATTGATGTTTTTGTTAAATTGGGGATTATATAGTAGACTTAACCAACTCTCTACTTCACCCACTCCTCTCCTCATTTTGTTTCAGGGCACCAAAAAAAGATCTCAGTTAGATCTGGAGCTTGAGATTGAGAACATGGGTGCTCACCTCAATGCCTATACATCCAGAGAGCAAACAGTATATTATGCCAAGGCCTTTTCAAAGGATTTGCCAAGAGGTATTTATTTTTTTGTATTTACAAAATTATGAAAATATTTCTTGAAGGGTATTATGTTTCTTTTGGAGTTCATATTGCTTTCCATTTTTCTCATGAGAGCTTTAGAAGAATAGAATAGTTGAGTTGAAAAAGATGTTAGCAGTCTTCTAGTGCAAACCCCACTTTTGAAAATGGATGAATGCTTCACAACATTCCTGATAGTCATCTGCATGAATAACTCCAATTATGAAGAATTCACTATCTTACAAGACAACTGACAGCTCTGAACTCTACCTCCTTATAATTTCTTCCATTGGTTCTAGTTCTTCCATCATAGCATAATAAATCTTATCCCTATTCTTTAAGACAACTCTTAGAATTTTTTTTTTGTTGTTAATTATTTATTTATTTTTGGTTTTCAACATTCACTTCCACAAAATTTTGAATTTCAGATTTTCTCCCCATCTCCTCCCTCTCCCTACCCCAGGACAACATGCATTCTTTTCAGTTTTCAACATTTATTTTCACAAAATTTTGAATATCAGATTTTCTCCCCATCTCCTTCCTCTCCCTACTCTAGGATAGTATGTATTCTGTCCTCCAATCTGCCCTCCTTTCTATCACCGCCCCCCACTCCCTTCCTTTCTTATCCCCTTCCCTTCTTGTTTTCTTATAGGGCAAGATGGATTTCTATACCCCATTTCCTATATATCTTGTTTCCTAGTTGCATGTAAAAATAATTTTTAACATTCATTTTTTAAGCTTAGAGTTCCACATTCTCTCTCCCCCTCCCCATCCACCCTCATTGAGGAGGCAAACAATTCAATATAGAGTATACATGTGTAGTCATGTAAAATACTTCCGTAACAGTCATGTTGTGAAAGACTAACTATATTTCCCTCTCTCTTGTCCTACCCTCCATTTATTCTCTTCTTTAACCTGTCCTACCAAAGTGTTTGCTTCTGATTACCCCTTCCCCCAATCTGCTCCTTTCGTTATCCCCTCTGCCCACTTTCCTGTAGGGTAAGATAAGCTTCCATACTCCATTGAGTGTGTTTGTTTTTCTCTCCTGAAGCCAAATCTGATAAAAGTAAGGCTCATGTTCCCTCTCACCATCTCCCTCTTCCTTTCCATTTTAAAAGCTCTTTATTGCCTCTTTTGTATGAGATGATTTACTACATTATATCTCCCTTTTTTCTTTCTCCCATTACATTCCTCCCAACCCTTAATTTATTTTTTATATATATACATATACGTACATGTATATACATATACATATAAACATGCCTCTACATGTATGTGTGTATGAATATGTGTATATTCCCTCCAACTACCCTATTACTGAGAAGGTTCTCATGAGTTATAAATATCATCTTTCCATGTAGAAATGTAAACAATTCAACTTTAATAAGCCCCTATGGTTTCTCTTTCCTGTTTACCTTTTCATGCTTCTCTTGATTCTTGTATTTGAAAATCAGATTTTCTATTCAGCTCTGGTCTTTTCAACAAGAATGCTTGGAAGCCTTCTATTTCATTGAAGTTCCATTTTTTTCCCCTGAAGGCTTATACTGTTTTGCTGGGTAGGTGATTCTTGGTTTTAATCCTATCTTCTTTGACCTTTGGAATATTATATTCTAAGCCCTCTAGTCCTTTAGTGTAGAAGCTGCTAAATCTTGGTGTTAAGCTGATTGTGTTTCCACAGTACTTGAATTGTTTCTTTCTAGCTGCTTGTAATATTTTCTCCTTAACCTGAGAACTCTGGGATTTGGCTAAAATATTTCTAGGAGCTTTCCTTTTGGTATTTAAGAGGCGACTTGATTTCTCAGAAAGTCATTAGCTTCCCATTTGATCCATTTTAATTTTTATGGAATTATTTTCTTCAGTGAGCTTTTGGATCTTTTTTTCCCATTTGGCCCATTCTGCTTTTTAAGGCATTCTTCTCTTCATTGGTATTTTGGACCTCTTGCCATTTGGTTTAGTCTAATTTTAAAGGTGTTATTTTCTTCAGCATTTTTTTGGGTCATCTTCAGCAAGCTGTTGACTTGTTTTTCATGATTTTCTTGCTTCCCTCTCATTTCTCTGCCCAATTTTTCCTCCACTTCTCTCACTTGATTTTCAAAATCCTTTTTGAGCTCTTCTATGACCTAAGACCAATTCATATTTTTCTTGGAGGCTTTAGAGGAAGGAGCTTTGACTTTGTTGTCTTCTTCTGATTGTATGTTTTGACTTTTCTTGTCACCAATGATGTAAGAAAATACCTTTTCACTAAGAAGATGAGAATCTGTAGTCTGTTTTTTTTTTCCATATGCTCATTTTCCCAGCCATTTACTTGACTTTTGAGCTCTTTGTTAAGTGGAGGGCTCCAGAACCAGCTGCTGCTCTGCTGACACCCTGGGGCTGGGACTGGGGCTGGACCACACTCCCCTCACACAGCAAGTGAGAGACCCTTCCCACTCACCTTCAGAACTGTCTTTGGCATTTGTGGATTGAGAAATCTGGAAACTGCAACAGCCACCAGTGATTCAGTCCCCTAAGGCGTGCTTTAGCTCCATTTGCGTGGCATGGTTGACGCTGACCTGTGCTCTGCTGCCAGCACAGTGTGATAGATCCTTCCTGTCAACCTTCTAGATTGTCTTGGGCTAGAAATTTGCTTCAGTCTGTCATTTTGTGGTTTCTGCTGCTCTAGAATTTGTTTCAAGTCATTTTTTAAGGGGTTTTGGGGGAGAACTCAAGTATGTCCCTGCTTCTACTCTGCCATCTTGGCTCTGCCCCCAACTCTTAGAATTTTTAGCACCCTTATGTCATACATTCCTTATGTGATTGTTAGTGTAAATATATTCAACTTTTTCAAATTATTTTCCATATCATGCAGTTTTGAATCTCATCCCCACAGTAGTCTCTCAGTTTTGAATGCCTTGTTGTCAAAGGTCCCTCCTAAAATGTCGTACCCAGAACTAACACAGCATTATTTATATATTATGACCAAGACAGAATGAGACCTTTACTTCCCTAATTCTGGGTATTATTTTGGTCAGTTGAGACCAAATTAGCTTTTTTTACTTTTGTTTCTCATTATTAACTTATGCTGAATGTGTACTCAACTAAAATCAGTCTTTTCATATGAATTTCAACCTAGCCAGTATCTCCTCGGCCTATTCTTGGATAGTTGTAAGATTAAATTTCAAAGGCTATTTAATTGTTGGTCTGCGTTGATAGAGGAAGTTCTCAACTGACCTTTTTCTACTCCAGTGAAACTATAAGTCTAGACAAGAAATAGAAACCTTTGTTAAATAATGAATCCTTTCCCCATTTTTTTATTTCCATAAACAATAATCCTTTTTTTTTTCATTTTATTAGGTACCTTGTGTATTATATTCTACTCATCTGTTTTGTTTTGTTTTTTTGCTTAGCACCAGATAGCTTTGATGACAACCTTTTTATTTCATACCAGACTTATTTCATTAATATAGAAAACTCCATGAAGGAGTGTCATTCTACCAGAGTATTTTACCCAGCATCACATAGCTAGTATATTTTAGAGACAAAATTTGAATTCAGGTCTTCCTTATCCATAGGGCATCTCTCAAAAAACTAGACTTTCTGAATTTTAACTTTTTTTTTAATAGCTGTAGAAATTCTTGCTGATATAATACAAAATAGTACATTGGGAGAAGCTGAGATTGAACGAGAACGTGGAGTTATCCTCCGAGAGATGCAGGAAGTTGAAACCAATTTACAAGAAGTTGTGTTTGATTATCTTCATGCTACAGCCTATCAAAATACTGCCCTTGGACGGACAATTTTAGGGCCAACAGAAAATATAAAGTGAGTATATTCTATACTGCTCAAGATTTTGTGATGATATGAAATAATTTGTCTAGTCATCAGTCATCGGCTGCCATAAGAGAATCTTGTTCTTGCCATGCTTGCAATTGTGAACTTTAGACATTCTAGATTTCATGGTTTAATAGTTTGCTGCATTTAATTCCACATGACTCCCTAGTAAATGTTTGTTGAATTGGCACTTAAGGTTACAAAGCCTTAAAATTTGGAAAAATCATTTATTAGGTAAGACTTCACTTTGAGTCAAGGCTGCTCATAGATCTAGGTGAGAGATACAGATGCCTATCTTTTTCTTTAGTATGAAGTCTGATAGTAGAGATGCTTTCTTCTACATATGTGGCACATGTTATTATAGAACACCTTCAGGGGCATAGTGGAAGTCACTTTTTCTCTTTTAACTGCCCTTCTTTTTCCACTTTCAGATCTATAAACCGTAAAGACTTAGTGGAATACATAACAACCCATTATAAGGGTCCCAGGATTGTGCTTGCTGCTGCTGGAGGTAGGTGATCAAGTATGTAAAGAATTTGTTATGTTTTTATGTCGATTTCATTAGGGCTGTTTCCCATGGCTTCTTATATTAGTTTCAGCTGGTTAGGAGGAGCCCCCATTTAGCTCCTCATTTAATAGCTAAGTTATTAAGTATATAAAAACCTAATAGAGGGAAGGGGAAATGTACATATTTCATTCATTTTGAAAGAGGTAAACTTTTTTTGTCTTAAGCTTCAGTTATAGTTGTAGAACAGTTATAGAACAAATTATTAACTGTTTCCAGGTGGTAAAGTTAAGAACTAATGGTATACGTTTTTGTTTGGAAGGTAGTTTACTCTCTGGAGACTTTTTAAGTTTATTTCTCTAACAAATATTTTTTGAGCATCAGTTTTTGACTTCTTTTGAATGAACACTATGTTTTTTACTAAGCTTACTGTCAGCAAAATGTGGAGCTGGTCAATGTATCATGGGAGTAGGTGGGTGGAAAGTACTTGAAGTTTCCATTGGAATTAGCAGGCAACTGAATGCTCAGACATGAAAATAAAACTCCCCAAAGTTTGGTGCCATTTGTTTGTTAGTATAGGGACAGAAAACATTGAATCTCTGGTATAGCAAAAGCCTCTCTGTTACATTGTTTTCTCCCACCTATTTTGAGTTAACTTTGTTTCTCCTTTTGCAATTTTTCCAGTTTTCCATTTATTCCAGATTGCAATTTTCTTGAGGGTTACAAGTATGTCTCAGTTCATCTTTGTCTTCCTGATGCTCATTATGTAACCTTGCATTATACTTCAAAAGATAGGTGATTTCATTGGGAGGGAGACTCAGTTCAGTTTTCAGTTCAGTTCAGTAGCCTGCTACATGCAAGGCACTGTGTCAGGCTACAAAAAATATAAAGACAAAAACAAAATATCCCCTGACAGTTAGTAAACATTTCTTAAGTGTCTTCTATGTGCCAGGCACTGTGCTATAAGCTCTGAGGATATAAACATGAAAAGACAGGCAATCTCTGCCCTCAAAGAGTTTACCTTCTGAAGGGGGAAGACAACACACAAAAGGAAAGTGGGATGGAAATGGAACGTATCCAGTGAGGGGAAATAATAGAGAAGTCTAAAGGAATATCCAGGTAGAAAATGAAGAGATGGCTGACCTGAATGCCCTCCTTCAGTGGAGGTTCTGGAGCATATGAGGTGTACAAAAATAAAAAAATAAATACAAGGTAATTTGAAGAGCGAAAGAGCACTAGTAACTGGAAGTATCAGGGACATCTTCCCTGAAGAGTTAGTACTTAACTTGAACCTTGAAGGAAGGCAAGAATTCTGACAGGCGTGTATGCATTTCTGGTTTGGGGAGAGAGGCAGGAACTCCAGGCAACAGCTGGTATAGTCCAGTCTTGTTGAAAGACAGAGTTCAGAAAGAGTAATATTAAAGTGAGGAGGGGCTGGAAAGATTCAAGTTAGATTGTGAAAAGCTTTAATGCCAGATTAAAGAATCTGCATTTTATTTTAAAGTATGTGGAAAGTCAGTTATTTTGAGCAAGAGAATGATATTTTCAGAACTGTCCCCAAGGAGGACAGCGTTGGCATTTGACTGGGTATCTTCCTTTTCCAACCCCCTTTCAGCTTCTTTTTGCATTTTATCTTCCTCTATTAGATTGTAAACCCCTTGAGGAAAAGGACTCTCTTTTTCATATTTGTCTCCCCTGAGCTTAGTGCAGATCTTGGCACATAATAAATCTTTACTGACTAGCAGGAGTTGTTTTTGTCTTTATTTCCTTTGTAGCCTGGCATATAGTAGGCTGTTGCATTGAACTGAGTCTCCTTCCCAGTGAAATCACTGATCTTTTGTGTGAAGGATGTATTGGAAAGGGGATAGACTAAAAATAAGAAATCAGTTTGGGGGGGTTATTAAAATGGTCCAAATAAGTGGAGATGAGGGCCTGAACTAGGGAGTGGCTCCATATAAATTAAGAAAGGGGGATGGAGGTAGAATCTATAAGAATTGCCTACTGATTTACTTAAAAGTAGTTGAGGGAAAGGAAATAGTCAAGGGTGACAAACAAGTTACATACCTGGGTGACTAGTGAGTTGTTATTGCCCTTGATAGGGATAAAATACTGTTAAGGAGGTATTTATTTAGAGGGAGAGATGATCCTTGGAAATACTGAATTTGAGATGCCTGTGGGACAGTGACAAAGTCTGTGAGGCATTTGGTAATGTGAGAATAAAGTTCAGGATAGAGATTAAGGCCCATGTTTTATGTCAGTGTGGATAGATGGTTTTATGAGTTACTCTGGTCAAAAAGTGTAACACCTAATAGTCAACTTTCTGGGGGTAATCTTTTATGTTTTTAACCAGGGTCTTGGTGTCACTGTAACTTAATAGATTTTCTATGTTTTCAGATTGAGGCAAATAAGTAGTGAAGAGGGAATCTAACATATTCAGTTGAGTGCTAATTTTGGTATAAATGTGCCTTTATCTGTTGAAAACTATATAAATGCACACAACTCTTATGTTCATCCAGAGTGTCTTATTCCACGTCTACTCTTCATTTCTCTGTGATTTAATATGTAGAATGACTGTTCTTGTAATATTTCAGGTTACAGTTTCAAAAATAATTGTATGCAGAGTTACTTTACTGAATAGATATTTCTGAATGGTTGTATGAAAATTAAATTTTAAAAATTAAATATAATTTCTATTTTAGCTTAGATTCCTTTGAAATTTATTCTATGCAGAATTTATGGTAAAGCAAAAAATTTTGGCATTTAGTTTATGACTTAACCTATATACATGTAAAGATTTTTTTTTTTCATTTTAGGAGTATCTCATGATGAACTGCTTGACTTAGCAAAGTTTCATTTTGGTAATTCTTTATCAGCACATGAAGGAGAAATACCAGCTTTGCCTGCCTGCAAATTTACAGGAAGTGAGGTAAATTCACAAACCATCTAAACTAGAATTTTGCATTGATTTCCTTATAAGATCTATTGATATATGTGCAAAATATAGCTAGCTAACTAGCTAGTTAGATAGAGCTACATAAGTTTTCATTATTAGGAGTGATAGATGGGGACTTCAGTCCCAAATCAGCAAGAAGCATTTATTAAATGCTTACTGTGTGCCAGGCACTATGCTAAGTGTTAAGAATACAAAAATAAACAAAAAGATGGTTCCTGCCCTCAAGGAGCTTAGTTTAGTGGGAACAGGGATGCGAAGTAGGGAGGAGCAGTGTGAAGGTACCCATTGTGGTTATCTGGTGGCATGGTATTGAAGTCTGGAAAGTCAGAAGCACAGCACAAGTTGAGGAATGAAAGTTAGCGGGCCTTGCCCAAAAATCAAAGTCCTGGGGGGAACCCGCCAGTGGGAGATTGGGGTCAGCATAGAAGAGGGATGTGCCAGGGTGACACTGCAGATCAGCTGTGGTAATGAAATCTGGAAAGACAAGAGAACGGTCAGATAGAGAGGGCTGTCAATTATGCTGAGCTTCTTTTTGCTTTTAGTTGTAGTATCAGTGTGAAACCATTTATAACAAAACCTTTTCTTTGCTTTTTGCTCAGAACTATTTTATGTTTTCTAGAGTATTAGTTGACCATATAAGATTTTTAGAGTCTTCTCCTATATTGCTATTCACTTATATATTAGGTTTGTCAACAGCTGAGCTCTCTTTACCCCAGAGCTTTGCCTTTGGTTTGTACTCATAGCAGTAGCAAACAGGTAAAAGATATCCTTCCATTCTCCACTTTTGATGACAGTGGTGGGAACCGGGTTCACTTGGGGACCTTGGTGGAGACGTGAATCATTTTTCTCTGTCAGCTTTAAGCATCTTTAGTCAGCTTGCATGAAGATTAGCATACTTTTCCAAGCTTTGCTATCATTTTATAACTAAAAATAGGCACAGGTGATACTTGGTGAGTGTGAGGTGATACTTGGATTTGTGTGTATGTAAACATATATGTGTGTACATATGCATACACATATGTATGCATGCATATGTCTGTATATACACACACAATCCTCAACTTTCACAGTGGTAATATTCTTAGAAAATGAGGCAAAAGTAAAAAATGTGAATATTGATACATTGATATAGGAAATGGAAGTGTTAGGTTCCTGTGACCACTAAAAACTATAATATTTTGCTAGAGATTGCTGAAAATGCACTTTTCTGTGTATAATTCTTTATCACAAACATTAATTCTTAAAATAAGCACATTTTCTAACACAGTAACTATGAAATAATCCATAAAATGTAGGGGAGAGAAAAGGAAAAGGGAGGGGCAAGGGCTGCAGTGTCAGAAGAAATCCATATTAAAAAAGAGAAAGGGGGAACCTGCCATCTCTAATCTCCCTTTCAACATTAACTGTTCTCTGGAGAAAAACACATGCCGTAGGGTCAGAGCTTGGAACTCCTGCCCTGAGCCAGCTCTGCCTGGCCTGGGAAGACACATAGCTGCTAAAATCATGGAACTTTTGAAGTTTTAAAAGCTTGTTATAAAGCTTTTTCCATATTTGAACTTGTACGTGCTCTTAGCTAGAGTTGTTTTTTCTTATCTAAATCTTGACTAGATTCGTGTTAGGGATGACAAGATGCCTTTGGCACACCTTGCACTTGCTGTTGAAGCAGTTGGTTGGTCTCACCCGGACACAATCTCTCTCATGGTTGCAAATACTCTAATTGGGAACTGGGATCGCTCTTTTGGAGGAGGAATGGTGAGTGATCCTAAAGGTAATTTTCAATTTTAAATAAGATTGATTTAAAAGACTATTCTTCCAAGGGTCAGTTCTTTACTTCTTTGTATGATAGAATAGGTATTATGAATTTTGGCATTTAAAAAGTTCTGTGAAAATTTGTTCTTTTATTTACTTCTGTTCTTCTAAGGCAGTTGGGATTTAAAAGTTTGGAACTGATATTTTCAGCTCAGTGGAAAACACTTTCTACAAAGGAAAGGTAATAACTAATAGTTCAAAATAGTAAATTTCAGTTGAATTTAACAAACATTTCTTAAGCAACTACTCTGTACAAAACATTAGGGATTAAGGATATATAAATACAAGAAGGAAACAATTCTTGCTTCAAGGGACTTACATTACAACTTCTACTTTGGAAAATACATTTAAAGCTTATTTGAGGAATGAGAGTTTCAAAGATAGCTATTCTTTGTTCCTGACAAAAGTAGAAGATTATATGTGGTTTTTGTCCAGATCTCTAGATTCTTTAGTTTAAGGGACTCCTGATACGGAAATTTCCTCAAACAGTAAATATTGACAATTTGTCTGTAATTTATAGTCTTAGAGAATTGCCCAGAGATTCTTGAGAAGGTAAATATCTTGTCTGTCATTGAATAGCTGTATGCGTCAGAGGCAAGAGTTAAAACCAGGATTTAATGACTCCAGGGCTGTCAGTCTCAGTCTCTCTACTATGGAACCTTGTCTATGACATATTTTGTTTCACAAGACATGATCACATATTAGAATCTAAATTTTCTTCTATCATAACATTTTATTTGGTTTAAAAGTATGATTGAGAGGAGGTAGAGGCACAAAAAGGTAGGGACTTGCCTGAGTTCTCCGAAATTCCCCTCCTGAAAATGTTAAAATAATGCCTCAAAATGAATTCTGGGGTGGCAGAAGCAGCAAAAGGACAGGGTGAAGCAATTTTCCAGCCTTCAAGACAACTTAGAAAGTTGTCAGTACAGGTTTGTCTCAGGCCACATGCAGTAAGCCTTGGGAGTGACTGAATTGATGACTGCAATGACTTCCAGAGTTCTCAGTCCTCCGACAGTTGGTCCGAAGGAGATTACAGGGAACTCTTTGGTGGTACTAGGAGCAGGACTCTGTTGCATGGCCCATAAGGAGTCACAGGGCAAGGAGGAGGGACACTGGTTACAGTTCCAAATGAGAAAATCTCTCAAACCAGTTGTGAACACAGCAGCATGAAACCTGAAAACCTGAAGCTTGGGACAGTGCCCCCTCCACCCTGGCAACGGAACCCAACTAATGAGCAAACAAACACAAAAATAACCTGATGGTACAAAGTTACTACGGTGACGGGAACACCAGCACACAAACTCAGAAGAACACAATGAAATCAGAGCAACTACATGCACAGCCTCCAAGAATGCGAATTGTTCTCAGGCCGTGGAAGGGCTCAAGCTCAGAAAGGATTTTAAAAATCAAATAAGAGGTAGAGAAAAAATTGGGAAAAGAAACAAGTGATGCAAGGAAAATCATGATGAAGAGTCAACACTTTGGTAAAGGAGTCACAAAAAATACTGAAAAAATAACACCTTAAAAAACCAAAGAGACTCAGTGACAAAAGATGCACAAAACTCCACTAAAGAGAAGACCTTCTTAAAAAAGCAGAAATGGCCAAATGCAAAAGGAGATACAAAAAATTCACTGAAGAAAATAACTCCATGAGAAGCTGAACTGTCAAATTTTTAAAAAGAGATATAAATTTCACTGAAGAAAATGATGCCTTAATAATTCAAAGTGGGTAAATGGAAGCAAATGACTCCATGAAATATAAAGAAATGATAAAATCTAAAGGATGAGAAAATAGAAGAAAATATGAAATATCTAATTGGAAAAACAACTGACCTGGAAAATAAATCAAGAAAAGATCATTTTAAGAATTATTGGACTATCTGAAAGCCATGATAAAAAAAAAATCCTAGAAATTGTTACAAGAAATTATCAGAGAAAACTGCTGTGATACCCTAGAATCAGAGGGTAAAATAGAAGTTGAAAGAATCTACCAATCACCTCCTGAAAAGGGGTCCCAATAAAAACTCCAGGAATATTATAGTCAATTCCAGAGCTCTCAGGAGGAAATTTTGCAGTCAGAAAGAAACAAATATAAAACCACTGTCAGGATAACATAATATTTAGCAGCTTTTACATTAAGGATCTGAGGGCTTGATATATCATATTCTGGAGGGCAAAGGGGCTGAGATTACAACCAAGAATCACCTACTGAGCAAAATTGAGTAATGCAACCCTTTGAGGAAAAAATGGATATTTAATGAAACAGAGGACTTTCAGGCCATTCCTGATGAAAAGATCAGAGGTGAAAAGCAAATTTCATTTCAAATAGAAAACTCAAGAAAAACATAAAAATGTAAACAGGAAAGAAATTGAAAGGGATGCAATAAGGTTAAACCATTTACATTCCTATGTGGGAAGATGATACTTGTAAATCCTAAGAACTTTATCATTATCGGAACGGTTAGAAGGAATGTACGTAGATGTAGGACAAAAGTGTGAACTGATTATGATATGCAAAAAAATAAAACTAAGCAGTAAGTGGTCCTGGGAGAGCATAGTCCTTTCCTATTTAAGGATCAAAGAACATAGGTTGAGAGATGGATTAAGGGAGCAGTAGAATGGGGTAAATTATGTCACACATGAAAGAAGTACAAAAGAGCTTTTACATTGGAGGGAAAGATTGCATGGTGAGCAAAGCCTTAACATTACTGTCATTGGAATTTGTTCAGAGAGGGAATAACACATATTCATTAGGGAATAAAAATCTACCTTACCCTATAGGTAAGTACAGGGGAGAAGGTTAAGAGAAAGGGGGGAGGGGTAGAGATGATAGAAGAGAGGGCAGATTGAAGGGAGACTGGTCAGAAGCAAAACATATGTGAGGAGGGATAGGGGAAAAGGAAAGAGGACAAATTACACAAAAAGCAGGATGGAGGAAAATACACAATAATTGTAACTCTATGAATGGGATAAACCAGTCTGTGAAGCAGAAGTGGATAGCAGAGTGGTTTAAAAAACAGAATCCTGTAATTTACAAGAAACTCCTGAAACAGGTAAGGGCCTGGAGCAGAATCTATTATATTTCACCTGAAGCAAAGAAAGCAAGGGTGGCAGTCATGATCCTAGACAAAGCAAAAGTAGATCTAATTGAAAGAGAGAAAGAAGGAAACAGTGTCTTGCTGAAAGGTACCATAGACAATGAGGTATAGCTGTACTAAACATATATACTTCAAATGGTATAGCATCTAAATTTTTGAATGAAAAGTTGTTTGACTTACAGGAGAAAATAGATAGTAAAACTATACTAGTAGAAAACCTCAGCTTTCCCTTCTCAGAACTAGATAAATCTAACCAAAAGAAAGTAAACAAAAATAAGGTTTTAGGGAATGAATAAAATTCTGGAAAATTTAGGTAAGACAGATCTCTGAAGAAAATTGAACAGGAATAGAAAGGAATATGCCTTATTCTAAGAAGCATTTGGCACCTACACAAAAATTGACCATGTATTAGGGCATTAAAAACCTCACAACCAAATGCAAAAAGCAGAAATGGTAAATACATTCTTTTCAGATCATAATGCAATAAAAATTAGACCCAGTGATGGGCAATGGAAAGATAGATTAAAAATTAATTGGAAATTTAATAATTTAATCCTAAAAAAGAAGTGGGTCAAAGAACAAATCATAGAGGGGCAGGTATGTAGCGCAGTGAATAGAGCATCCACCCTAGAGTCAGGAAGACCTGAGTTCAAATCCAGCCCTTGACACTAGCTGTGTGAATTTGGGCAAGTCACAACCTCAATTGCCTTGCCTTCCCCCCCTCAAAAACAAAAACAAATCAAAGATTCAATAATCTCATTAAAGAAAATGACAACAATAAGACAACATACCAAAGCTTATAGCCAAAGTGGTACTTAGGGGGAAATTTTATATCTCTGATTGCTTACATCAGTAAAATAGAGAAAGAGCAGATCAATGAATTGAGCATGCAACTAAAAAAATTTAGAAAAAGAACAAACTGAAAATCTCCTGTTAAGCATCAAATTGGAAATACTGAAAATCGAAGGGATTAATAAAATTGAAAGAAAACATTGAACTAGTAAATAAAACTGGAAACTGGTTTGTGAAAAGAACAATAAAATAGATAAACCCCATTAGCTAGTTTAATTTATCATCCAGAAGAAGGAAGAGCAATTGGAGAGGTAGGAGGAGAACTAGGAGAGTGTGGAGTCACATAAAAGAAAGGAAAGAATTTCAGGAATAAGTTGTCAACATTATTGAATTTTAAGTTAAAAGGAGTCACAGATGACCTTTGTGAGAATAGTTTCAGTAAATGGAAACCAGATAATTTCAAAGGGTTTAGGAGTGAGTGCTGTAGTTCGTGAAGAAGTGGAGGCAAAGGACACAGACCATTCTTTCTAGGCAGTGAAGGAGAAGATGTGAGGATTAGGGGACAGAGGTAGGGTCAAGAGCAAATGTTTTTATTGTTGTGATAACAAAACTCTTGGTGCCTTTCAATAATTCTAATATTGTTTCTTCCTACAGAATTTGTCTAGCAAGCTTGCCCAGATTGCCTGTCATGGGAACCTCTGTCATAGCTTCCAGTCCTTCAACACTTCCTACACAGATACAGGACTGTGGGGACTATATATGGTTTGTGAGCCAGCCACTGTGGCAGACATGATACACTTTGTTCAAAGAGAATGGTGAGAAAATAATATCAGTTCAATGAGTTTAATTGTTGGGGCTTATCAGTTAGGTTTAAAGTTTTTAATTTACTACATTGCTAATAGTTGAATAAATAACTAGATTTGGTGGGAAGATCTAAGCCAGATTTTAAAGATTGCCTTTTGTTTCTCTAGGCAACACTTAATTTTCCTTTAAAATGAAGCAATTTTCAGATAATTTAAAAAGCAATTTGTGCCATCTTGTCTTGCTAAGTCTGGACTAGTCAAATCTGGAGGGATAGGCGTTTGATTAGTGATTGGTGAACTGTATTTGTTTCATTTTTCCTTCACCTCCAGATTTTTCTCCCTGCACCTCTACACTAAAGTGTCACTTGTTATTAATTGGGTTCTCTCAAACCCCTTTAAAGTGTTTCTAAACATTGCAGCACTAGCCTACAAAGAGACCCTGAAGTTTCTAAAGAATGCCTTTGAGAAACAGTGATCTAAGTATGTTAAAAAATATTTCCATGCTTGGTTTGCTAGTGATATTTGGAATGGGGAAAGTATATGGCATAGGAGGCACATTATCTCTCAAAAGCCCTCTCCACCACCTTTTAAAGTATCTATCTCATTTATCCCTCAGACATTCCAGGTCACAAAAATTTTTATTCTCTTGTGAATCGTATCTTTGAAGTACTATTTTACACCTTAAAGATGTGCATCCAACATGTTAATACCCCTCCTGACTTCGTGTCATCTGCCAACAAGCGTACTATTAATGCCTTTATTCAAGTAAATGATAAGCATTGAACAGCACATGGCCAAAGACAGTTCCATGGAGTAATCCAATAGATGCATCCTTTTAAATTGATGACAAACAGAGATTTTTACTATTATTTTCAGCTTGTTCTGAATATACCTAATTCTGCCATGGTCTAGTTCTCATCTCTTCACCTTGTCCACAAGGATAACAGGAGAGAGAGACTTTGTTAAAAATCTAGGTAATCTTTGAAGAAGTGAACAGTGGTAGCTGTGGAGCATAAACTAAACTTTTAGACATATTTTGGTTAGTTTTCTTGAACAGCTTTCTTTTATCTTTTATTCTTTGGTATCAGGTATGACTTTTGGGGGAAAGGAGGGTAGAAGGAATATATTAAAAAATGAAAGTGATGTAAAAACAAAATGTGTCAATAAAAAAAACTAGTGAGTGGTATTTATTCATTTCTTCTCTAGTCAGTAAGATCAACCTTATGACCTCTCAGTCATAAGGTTAGTATGGCATGATTTGTTCTTTTAAAAGTCATACTGACTTTGTGATCATTTCTTCCTTACACGTTTACTAACTTTCCCTTGAGTGGTGTAGTTTAGAATTTAGCCAAGCATTGAAGTCAAGGTCATTGTTTTAATAGTTTGCTTATTTCGCTCCTTTTTTTTACTTGGATAATATCTGAATTCCACCAGTCCTGTGGTATTTTTTTGGTTTTCTGACATCTTGCAGAGATAACTAACAGCACTTCAGTAGTAGCTTCCACAGGTTCTTTCAGTGCCCTAGCATGTAGTTCATTTGGGCCTAGTCAGTTAAATTTATGGCAGCTAGTACTCTTACTATCTATCTCTCCTTATCTTGGGAAACAGCTTACTATTTTGATTTATTCTCCAAAAATAAGCAAAATATAATCAGTTATTCTACCTTCTTTTTGTCTTTATTATTCAATCCCATTCATCATTTATTGCCAGGAGCTAAAAATCCTCACTTTTTGTGTTCTTAGCATTCCTTGACCACCTCACCTCATGCTGAGCCTTACTGCCCCTATTATCTTATTTTTAAGGACTGTGCCAGGCCTTTGTCTTTGTCTTCCTTTATGAACCCTTGCTTCCATCTTTTGTACATTTCAAAATATAAGTTGATTGTGCAACCATATCAGTCTCTTGAGACAGTTCTTTCTCTTCATCTGAATCAGTTCTTTGTGCCTTCAGAATTATTGTGAACTTCCCCACCGCTCCAGGGTTACGTTCCTATGTAGAATTTTATATTATGGGGTCCTTCCCATCTTTTCCTTGAACCTTTTTACACTTTATTTCTAAAAGACAAGGTGCATGTTAAGCTCTGCCCAGCTTTACTCTCTTGTATCACACATTCTAAAATGGAGCAGTCACTTTCCCGAAGGTGCTCTTTTTTCTGCTCTCGCAATGTTTTTCCTTATTTGTGAGAATCAG
The DNA here is from genome assembly GCA_028658325.1 of Potorous gilbertii. NCBI lineage: Eukaryota > Metazoa > Chordata > Mammalia > Diprotodontia > Potoroidae > Potorous > Potorous gilbertii. The sequence goes on along the minus strand of CM053770.1, from coordinate 119,615,991 downwards.
AGCAAGAAGAATGATTCCTCTCGCTGTTTTCTTCACCCTTTCTAGTATGAAATTATCATCAGAGCAAATAAAAAAAAAATTAACAGCTACTGTGCTTTTGAGAGAATGGAAGCTCTAGCAGAGGAGCAATTTCACTTCGCCAGATGTCTGTGTACCAGGGTAACTGACCTGTCTCAGACTCTTTTTTGCCCCTGAATTCTTGTGTCTCTTCTTTGTATCTAGGTTAGAGGTTCTTAACCTGGACTTTATAAACTTTAACGACATTTTGATAACTTTATTTCAGTATCATTGGTTTTCTGTTTTATGTATTTAAAAACATTCTGAAAAGGGGTCCATAGGCTTTATCAGACTGCCAAAGAGATCTAAGACACAAAAGACATTAAGACCATCTGTTCTAGTCCAACCCCTCAATTTATAAATGAGAAAACTGAAACTCAGAGGTGAATAATCCATCTCAGATCACACAGCTGATTAGAAACAGATTCAAGTCTAGAACCAGGTCTCTCTAACTTCCTGGCTCAGTGGCCTTTCCACTGGAAGAACTACTTCCTGACTGTTAGTTAGGCCTGTAATTTCAATTACTACTCTTTATTATTTGCATTTGACAAATGGAGAAACTGACAAAATTAAGTGATATAGTTGCTTAGCTAGTATATGAGGTGAGATTTGAACTCAGGTCTTCCTGACTTTGTTCTATCTACTGCATAACAGTACCCATGTACCTGTCATTTCTGTTTTTCATCTTCACCTAAATGCTTTCCATCATGCTTTTGGGATTTCTTCATTTGGATATAATAGATGACATAGAATGTTGTTTTAATGTCTGCAAAGCTCTCAACATAATTTATTTCTTAGCACATCCTTGTGAAGGTATTTGTTATAGGTAGGATTTGACCACAAGTCCCCTAGAATTTTAAATTCATTGCTTTTTCATACTGTACCTCCCTGTCTTAATATTCAATGCACCCTCATTTTACCTACTCCATCCAGTTGTCATCCATTCTACCAAGTCTTGGATTTACTTCCTTGTGTCAATCTACCTTGTTACCCATGAGGTGTGTGCTTTATTTTCCTTCCAGGAATCTCTACTGCATTCTTTTGATTAGATTTCCAAGCCTCTGGGCAGTTTTGTTTTTATCAGACCTCTTAAGTGCACTCCATCTCTGGCCAGAAGCCCGAAGCCTGTCATAAAGTTATTTCAGGGGTCTAGAAATTCAAATCCTGTTTTCACATACCAGTCGTAACCATATTTTCATTACCAGGTCTGCCTTTCTCCTGGAGAGGGCAGCAGTGGTAAGGTATTTATTTCTAAGGTCTTCAGTTTTCTTGACTCAGACTTTGTTATCCTTTAGTGGTGTTTTCATGATACCTTCTGGAAGTAACATTTGTGCTCACCTGAATCACCAGTAGTGAGGAATAGGATTCCTAAGGATAATCAGATTCTTAGCCCCAGGAATCTTATCAGAACCCTCTTCTGGGGGTGGGGGTGGGAGTAGGAGTGTGTTTTTAAGGATATTAAAATACTGCTTGTATCCAGTGACAACATGTTCTTGCATTCGATGTTTTATGAGACACTAACATGATGAAAAGAATTCTAGGATGATATAACTGATTCAAGATATCTACTATTTATTTATACTGCTTAGGATACGGCTGTGCACAAGTATCACTGAAAGTGAAGTTGCCCGAGCTAAGAATCTTTTGAAAACAAATATGCTGCTGCAGCTTGATGGTAAGCCTGAAGGCTAGAGTTTTATTTTTATTTGGGTGTGTTTTGGTTAAATAGATAGAATTTTTATTCTTTAAATAGGTTCAACTCCAATCTGTGAAGATATTGGTCGACAAATGTTATGTTATAATCGGAGAATTCCCATTCCTGAGCTAGAGGCGAGAATTGATGTAAGTTCTTAGATCTAAAGAATTTCATTTGCCTAAAACAATTTGGATTACTATTTTGAAATCTGATATATTGTCTCACTGGTCAGGTTCCCCCTTAATAAACAAATTAAGTATTTTACAAAAAAGTTCTAATTTAGAACTAGAGTTCAACTTCAAAGCAAACATTTCTTATTGTTACCACAGGCAAATCCAAATCTGTTATATCACACCTCATTTTCTTCCGCTTTTAGGCTGTTGATGCTCAGAGTATACGAGATGTATGCACAAAATATATTTATAACAAACACCCTGCTGTAGCAGCTGTTGGTAAGCAAGCCTTTCTTCCCCATTTTTTTCTTGAAACTAGTATTAATTATGTTTTAACTGATAATTTCTTTTAAATCTTTAGGTCCCATTGAGCAATTGCCAGATTATAACAAAATCTGCAGTGGCATGTATTGGCTTCGAGAATAAGAAGATTTTAATCAAATCATTTTGAAAATATTATTTATAAAACCTGAGAAATTTAGGCTGTTCATCCAAAAAGAAATCAAAATGTTTTTGGAACCTAGCAAGGAAAATGTGAGGTGATATTTATATCAGACTTATAAAAGGTAATTACAAATAAGGAAACCTTTTAGCCTCTCAGAGACTGAAGGTTTTTGTGATAGGTAAGGAAAGGTAATTACCACCAGCTCCTGTTTCTATTAAAGGAACTGTCAGTAAGCCAAAACAGATAGGAAACACCAGTAGAGTTTAAGAATGAAAATTTACACAGTATTTGCAGTTTTATTATAAAAACAAACACAACAAAGATTGTCAACTTTAGTCATTTCTTGGCTCGACTAGCATTCATCACTTGTTCTTGAGCAGCCTTTTTTGCTTTTACCATTTCGACAAGTTCCTAGAGAAAAAGTAAGAAAGGTTAACCAAGTTGAAACTTTAAAGCTGCTTCTATTGAATAATTTCAGGAAGATTTTGCGGGGATAATATGCAATATCGGGTATACTTTTAATTTATTGTTCATGACTTCTAAAAGGATCATTAGAAGAAATACAAATAGAGGGATTTGGCTTCTCAGAGTAAGGTTTAAATTTAATACATTTGCTGTTATATTCCTGCATATGGGTAAAATAAGTTTTGGTCTATAGTACAAACAAATCTTTTTCTGATTAAATTGTGGCTTTAAAGATGACAATTTGGGAGGCAGTGGTCAATCTCCTGTTGAGAAGCCACTTTGATCTTAGGATATTCCTTGGAAAACCATCAAACTTAGGGCCACCCACTCAAAACTATCCTTCATAAAGCTTACGCTCTGCTGGCATGGTCTTTAAGAAGCAGGGCTACCTTTCTGCCACAGTGAGATACTGAAGGAGGACTTTAAAATCTAAAAATATTTTTTAGGAAAGTAGTGTCTGGAAGGTGGCGCCCATTTTCCATGATGCTCTTCATTACAGTGCAGCTAGCCCCACATCTGCTGGAAATTAATGTTACTTTGTCTTTGTAATGACTTTTTGTTTTTGGTACCCTGAAGTCCAACCAACAAGAAAGACAACAGTACACAATTTAACTTAGAATAAAGTTCGTGCAGTACGGAATTACACGCACACTACCTTATATCGTTTCATACAGTCCTTTTTTGATCGTCCAGGCACTGTGGAAGCTATTTTTTCCCATCTCTCAGGTGTATTCACAGGATATGTCTTCAGAGCTTGTTCTAAAAGTTTTTGTTCTTCAGTTGTCCAAGGTGTAAAATCTGTACATGGACCTAAAAAAAAGTTATTTGGAGAAACCTTATAGGGTGATTTGATGGATTATTGTCAAAGATTCTTATCTCCTAGATTTTTTTTTATTTATAGAAAGGATATTATTTACATTTTATATATGTGTAATTATAAATAAAAACATAATCTTACTTTTGGCTTGGTTTAGATAGTGAATTTTATTTCACATATCCCTGCCCCACCCGTAAAAGTTAAAGAAACTAAAACAAAAGACAGTAAAAGTACTTGCCTATTTTAATACAGGCAGCCACTAGGGAAAAAAAAAAGGTTCCTCACTAGAATGAATTCCAGTATTTAAGTTTTTACCTGGACTATGTCAGAAACTACTTAAAGAATTTTATCAGTGTTCTTTATAAAATGCTAATAGTTTGTCTTAAATTGACAGACCAAGACAATAAAAATCTTTTCGATATAATAGAGATAGGAAAAACCTTTCATATTTCAGATACACACTAGGGGAAGATGTCAATTGCCTTTTTTTCTGTAAGTATGGATAACAGGAAAAATTAGAGCCCTTAGAAAAATCAGAACTGTGTCCCAATGACTCATGTGGGAAAAAAAAGTAATTTTATAAGTCTAGAGAAATCTTATATTTAGAAATAAGCTATTGTAATTCTCTTGTGTTAAAATAACCTACTATAAAAATAAAACCATTTGAAAAGGAGGGATAACAAATCAAATCTGTTTATATCCAACTCCCAACTCCTCTGTCCCCCCAACCTGTGGAGAAATAGATGTGCCCTTCAATTATTTCCCACCTAATTAAAAAAAAAAACAAAACCTGTTACCTTCAAACCGCTCTGAAGGAGCTGCACTGTCTGACTGAGGCACAACTCCATGTTCCTTTTTAAATTTATCAAAAGCTTTTTTGTTTATGTCATCTTTTTGATGAGGGTCTGAGGGTAAAGAAAAGCTTTATTTACATCCAGTAATACTTCACAATCAGTGCTCATGCAATGCTCAACTAGATTTTAATTTACTAAAAGTACTTGATAACCCAAATCAGTTTTTTCCCTTAATGATTTCACCAAAAGTTTTAAATACCCAGTTTCTGAAGACTCTTTGCCTTGCTGATGACATCTTTTGCAGTTCTCTTTATTCCAGAAGAAGAATGCAGGTTCATATAATTGGCAATAACTTCCCACCTATCACAAGATAAGAAAACAGCAATATTGTTTGGGGCTTTATTGTAATGAAAACTATTTTTACAAGATTACACCAAACTGGACAATCTGGCTTAGACTACTACTATTACTTGAAACTCAAATGTTTTGGTTTTTATATTCTACAAAATCTCATCCAATGTTTTAGTGCATAACAAAATCTTAAGATAGTGTGTATTATTTTTACATAAAAATTACACATCTGTGTATGCTGTCATAAATAAGTGTATAATTTCATTTAGAATCCAAACAGAAGATTCTTAACTGGCTATCTATCTGCCGAGGGGCCAGCTGTAGAGAAAGCTTCTCTAGTTTTGAGAAATGGAACAGCACTGGGTGGATAAATCTCTTACTACTGAAGAGAAAACAAAGTAAATAAACACAATGTTTTGCTTGTTTTGTGATATAAACCAAAAAAATCTATTGTGATTCTGACAAATTAGAATGAAATATTCCATATATAACGTTTAAATATTTTAACAAAGCTAATTTAGTAATGAGAGCACTGCCTATTTTGGAATAGACTCCTGTACAGGGTGGGTAGGTCTAGGTTCAATATCAAGGGAGTTGCTTGAGCATTCTTGATCTATACCTATATGGATAAAGAACAGTACTGAACTATGGATTCTCACTGCTAGATTCTAGTTAGTGTATTTTGAATAATATTTTAACAAAAGAGGTACCTTGTATTAGTTCCAGCAGGGAAAAGATTCACAGCTTTAATTAGTAACTGCAAGTCATCTTCTGACCAATTTTTACTGCTACTGCCACTTCCACCAGTGGATTTCTCAGTGCTCTTAGATGCTTGACGTATACGAGCCTCAGCTTCCTCCTTCTCTTTTCTTATCTGCTCATTTATTTCTTCTATCTACGTGAAGGAGAGGTAAAGGATCAGTATAACTAGCAGCTGTACTAGACAATTTCTGGTGTAGACTTAAGGTAAACCAGTGCTATCCCACCATTATCCCAGGTTTCCAAGATCCTCTACCATTCTAATTCCCAACCTGGGTACACATCGGTAGTGTGCTCTAGCCTACAGTTATTGAGGCCTCTCCTCTAGCTTCCAAGCGTCTGCCTCATATTTTAATGATAAAGGCCATTCAATTGTGCCATCCTTATCATCCTTTTGGTCTCTCAGTCTACCCTCCCAACTCTTCCTCAAATCTCTGAGAAGTCCCTCTTAACCCCTATTAAAAGTAATCCTGACACTGTTGCTATTAAGCTAGTCCTTTCTCAAACCTAAAGGAATCTCTTAGCCACACATTTGTACTCTTTCTAGGCATCTTCTTTAATCACCAGCCTCTACAAAGTGCTTTTTAAAATGCACATATTCTAATATAAGGCTTTGATTCATCTTTCTAAAGCCTGCATCCAGCCTCCTCCCGACCCTTTAGGTGAATGTATTTTTTATTGTGGTGCAGGGCTCATTCTAATCTAGCTTTATTTCCTCTAATCAGTCTCTTCTCACATTATTCCAGATCCCAAACTGTAATCCAGCCTTCCTCTCTACTGACTGTTCATTCCCACCTCTGCTTCATGAGTAGTAGTTCTCCAGACTAAAAAAATGTCCTTCCATCTTTAGCACCTATTCTGGCTTAGCTTTCTCAATAAACAGTCTTCCAACTTCCCTATTAAACCTTATCCAATTCGCTGGCTTCATTACTTCCTTCTCTGACTGAAGAAATACAGTACTTAAATACAAATAGGCAATGGGGCAAGAGACACCGCCTTGGAGTCAGACTGCAATGGTCTCTGCCACATACATACTAGGCTAGTCAACTTCTCAAACAAGTAGTTATTATGCATCTATATGCCAGCACTATACAAGGCATAAAAAGACAAACCATCCCTGGCTTTGAGTATACATTTTCTGAGTGCCCCTGGCAACTTTCAAGGTTATAAACTAAAGAAGTTATTGAGATGCACTGGTAGGGGATTGTCTTTGCTAGAAGTTCCCAACATCAATGAAAAAACAGGCCTTTTCACAGTATTTGATCTTCCTAGCAGAAGTATAAGCTCCTTAATACCTGGGATAGTTTTAGGTAGTTTTTTGGGAGCACTGCAGCATTGTGGGAAATGTATTGGATTAGGAATCAAAAGACCTGTGTCACAACTGTGGGCAAGTCAATTTTTCTAACACTATTTACTCTCCAGTAAATTACTCTGCTCTCACCAGACCCCCACACCATTCTGTGCAACTCCTGTCTACATCATCCCCAAAATCCCCCCAGTGTATCTGGGGGGCAGGGAGCCATGAAAGAGAGGGATCTTTTAACATTACATGGATGTCAGTGATACCTGTAAGGCTCTCCATTAGTTCTCAATATAGGTGAATAACCTAACTTTTCTCAACACACACACGCACGCACGCGCGCGAAAGTGAGGCTGTTGAGCTGCACAGCCCTTCCTCCCTCAAAACAAAGTCAAGTGCAAGTCATGTCATCATTTCTCTAATAGCATGCTCTTCAAATATGAAGGACCAACACAACCTGTGAGTATACCAAGCTACCTAAATTGGGGACCCAGGTAGCTGGGTAACTCAGCTCATCCTTTCTCTCAACCTCTCCCTCCCCTTCCTTCTCCTCTCCAAAAGAAGGTAAACTGATAGCCAAAAGTTGCCCAGTTAACTTGGGGCTTACTGGCTAGATTTCTTTATTGTCTCTTTTTCTTGCTTTCTTGTCTTTCCTAAAACCTTATACCCGGTGCATTCTGAAGCCCATATATTGAACAACAATGCCTGTTTTTTTGGACTCTCCTAGCTTAGAGTGAATGTCAACATTAACTGTTTCTCTTTGAAACAACAACCCTGAGGGTCCTGAGGCCCCTCCCAGATTTGATTTATTTATTTAATCTTTTCTATTTAAAGGGGCCATCCCCTGACTACTTTTTAAAGAGGCCTATTTATTGAATGGGCATGACCTCCCTTTTAAGTGAGTACCTAAAAAGGCCAAGGTCTCTCATTGCATCCTGGGCCATCTCCAAGCATCCTGATGAATATCTGGTCACTGGACCCAGATGGCTCAGGAGGAGAAAGTGAGGCTGGTGATCTGCACAGCCCTCCCTCACTCAAAACAAAGTCAAGTGCAGGTCATGTCATCATTTCTCTAAGGTCCTGGTCTTCGAAACTGAAAGCCAAACACAACTTTGGATGAATGATAAATGCTTCAAGTTCTTAATAGTCCTCTTCATATCACTCTTTTATTTGTCTTTAACTACAACTTTATTTTATATTCTGGTTTCATAGATACTAAGTGTTAGAATTTATATAATTTGGCTCCTCCATTATATGTATATAATGGTATATCCTCAGTATATCCATTAGCACTGGTAAGTGAAAGAAGGTATCACATTTTAAAATGTTCCAAAGTTGCTTTTTCTCTCACTCATGGTCTCTTCCAGTCCATAGAATGAATGACAGCAACACAAGTGGCAAAATATAAAGATGGTCAAGTCTAAGAACCATACCACATACAATAAGTCCCATAAATGGAACATAAATAGAATCAAGAAACCCAAGTGGCAGAGAACAAGAGGTTCCAAAAGGGGCGACCCTAAGTTCCTAAGGAACATGTTTTGCTAAAGAGGCTAAACAAGAACTGAAGAAGATGCAAGCCAACAATGTCAAAGCCATCAGTTCCTGAGTGGAGGCCTTAGCATCAAGGTACCCAAGAACAAGATCAGGCCCAGGACTGCCAAGGTTATATACAGTCCCCTAAAGCTACCACCTGATACACCAACCCCAGTAGCTGCCAAACATCCAGGTCCCAATATCACCTAGCATGACTATAAGGTTGCCCCAACCCTGACCCTAAAGTTACCAAGCCCACTAAGTCTACTGGCACCAACATCATCAACCCCAATGGTTCTAGGGGTAACAGCCCACTAACTGCAATGTTGCTAAGTTTAACAATCTTAAGGCAGCCAAACCAACGATGCCAATGCTAAGGTCTCTGGGTCCAAGTTTACTATTCCCAAAGCCTTTAAAATACATGCATCTGGACAGGATTTGTTTGAACACTAAGCTATAGTTTTCCTCAGAGGGCATTATACAAATATATACAAGTATATAAATAAAAAGAAATAGCCATAAGGGAAAAAAAATTGAGTGTCAAAAGTACTAATGTTTATTTACAATCATAGTCTAAAAACTATGATTCTTTATACCCTCTCTCCCTTTTCCACCACCATCACTGCAGAAGTCAAAGTCAGGGGCATTCTGTATTTATTGATTGCCATGGCCAAAGGATTCAACACCAACTGGCCAAGCTTGTCTTGATATTTTTAGTGACTACCTCACAGGATCGTTTTTATGGAAGTACTCTGTAAATGCCAACTATTGTTATAGTCATCTCCAAGGTACCTAACCAATACTGAATGAATACCTGGCAAGCTAAATTGAGAACTAGAACACAGTGCCAATTCAACTACCCCTTAAAATTGACTAGATTTTAAGTGTGTCAACTAAAATCAATTTGGCTTAGTTCACGTAAATAAAATACAAACACTGAAAAATTAAGATGACATACATCTATTTCCCTATCAGTTAAATGAAAAAATTCAGTTAGTACATGACTTCTACACCAAGAAAGCACAAACACAACCCAGAAAGCCTCAGCTGCTATCTTTAGCAAATTCATATAAACAATGATTCTAATTTTGTTTTATATTAAAGTGATGGAAATCTGCATAAAGTATTTGTTGTTGTGTTTATCCTTCATTCTCAAAAGACCATGACATCCAGATGATGACATGATTTGCAGCTGACTGATTTGAGAGAGGGAGGGAGGTCTGTGCAAGGTCACTAACCTCACCTTCTTCTTCCGAGTCATCTGGATCCAGTGGCCTGATATTCATCAGGATGACTTAGAGATGGCCCAGAATACAATGTGAGACCCTGGCCCTTTCAGGCTAAGGTCTTATCACATTTTCACTGAGTGAGATACACCCATTCAATGAATAGGCCTCTTTAATTTACTCAAGGGATGGCCCCTTTAATAAAAAAAAGAAAATCAAACAGGGAGGAGAAGACCCTCAGGGTTCCTGGGTACAAGAGAAACAATTGCTATTTATTACATTCACTTTGTGCTAGGTGGGTCAGAACTTGTCCAGTCTATGAGCTCCAAAGCCAGTTGGGTTTAAGACTTGATCTTTGAGCAAGAATGTAGCCTCTCTTCTCCTCCCCTCCTCTCCCTAGTGTCCTGCCCAGGGGAAGGTAAACCCCATGGTCAAAGCACAAAGTATTTGCTCTCACCATGAAAGATCACAGCATGAAATGAAAAATATCCAAACCCTATATAAAAAAGTCATAATGCATAACACAAAGTTGGGGGAAAAAAATCAGATTAGATGAGTTAAGGTGAAGAAATCTAATGTTCTTCATTGTCTTTTCATCTTCATCTCTTTCACTTACAAAATGATCCTTAAGGAAAAAAAGAAATCTCACTCTCTTTTTGGTTTAGCTCAACAGCTAGAAGAGAACTGGGAAAAGTGATTCTGCAAAGTACAACAGGATTTAATGAAAATTCCCTATTAGGGCTCTAAGGGTTAACCTCTCTGCACCTCAGATTCACCCTCATCGGTCAAGTAAGGGGGATTGGATTAGATGCTCTTGGCTGGTTCCTGTAAACTCTACAATGTATGTGCATATTTAGGAGACAAAGGTAAATGTAATAATGTGTAGCAACTATAGCCTACTAGTGTGATACATCATACATACTGTAATAATGCTCCTAAATGAACATTACCTGCTTTTCCACAGCTGCCTTCCCTTCTTCTTTTGTAGTAGACGTAAGAATGTCATTCAAGCACTGCAAACTAAATTTTTAAAAGGAGCATGAAATTTTGTCCAAATTTAATAGAAAAAGCTGGCTTTTTGTGTTTAAGGGCACTGAGTTTCACACTGGAGGGGCCACCCTCTTATATTGCACAAAAAGATGTTACTAAGTGTGAAGAGATTTAGTTTATGTAATTTCTTATTGCAACTTTACTGCCAAGCAAAATTGCCATTATTACAAATTTAAGTGCCATTATGTTTGATAGCATGCTATTTGTTTGAGCGTCTAACTTCTATAATGCAGAAATCAATCTATAACTACCTAATGTTCATCATGCAATTTTAGTCTCTAGCTTTGTTCAATTATAGTTCAAATCTCAGTATTTGCTGTTTTTCCTTCTTGAAATCTATTTTTTATATATTTGCGTATATGCATTTGTAAAACAAGTGGCTATACATAAGCATTTGAGCAATTAATACTGATTTTGTTATGTATACTGTTAAGTTCAAAACCATGATATATGAAAGTTTCTCTCAGAATATATCAGAGGCATTTAGAAAGCAACATGATCTGTTTAAGAGTTCAATAAATTAATATACTAAGTATTATAGTTATAATCTATAACCAAAAGAAGAAAAAGCTGCTTCTTGATAAAGATCTACAGTAAGATGGTGATCATACCTTGTTAGTTCAAGACGATCACAAAGCTTTTCAATCTCTTCCATCATTTTAACACACTCTGCCTCGCTGTCTGAAAAATAATTCCAATTCTAGAAAGCATAAACACAAAATTCTGTTGTGTACATATTGATGCAAATTATTGTTGATTTACAAGATCAGTCTAATAGCTAAACAGATTTACATATGAAACTCTGAAAATTCTAGCAGTTTAATTTATTTACATCATAGTTTTTGACCTTTAGTCAAAATCCTAGGGGGATTTGGCCAAGTTCTTCATAGCTATAAAAGTCATCTTTTGTAGGCTATGGATGCAGAATGAATGAGCCTTATAGCCATTATGAACCAATTTAAGACCCCAAGAAATTGCTAAAGGATAAAGAAGTAGTGTAATCCCCATAATAGAATTTCCCTTCATTAGTTGAGTGTGCTACTCAGTCTATTCCCAAGTATAAACATCTACAATCAGAGAGTTATATTTTAGTAAAAGCATTACCACCTGGTATGATGATAAATGAGATGATGGTGAACAAAAAGAAAAATCAGATTTACTTAATATTTAAAATTAATGAATACTAATGTCATACACCAATTACATAAGGGCACCTAGAAACTAGTTAATGTAATCAGACTTAGGGAGATAATAAGGGATATGCAAATCTAAAATTACAGCTAGAGAAGAGGGGGAGAAAAGTCTACCTAGGTAGGAGGGATTGAAAGTTATTCAAAAAAACAGAGTGCCTACTATGTAAATGGTGGCTATCACAAATCTTCTATTTCTGTGCTGCTGCATAAGTTTACCTCCATGGCTGAAATGTACTCTCCCCTAACCTCTGCCATTTAGAATCCCTACCTTCATTCAGGACTTATTGCAACACACCACTCCCCGCGCCGCCACCACCCTCACCGCCCCCAACAAAGACCTAGTCTGACCTCTTCAGTTGCCAGTGCTCTCCATGCCCCAAATGAAATTATTTTGCATATATTTTATACATATGTGTCCTACTGGGGAGAGACTGTTTGGTTTTTATTTTTTGGATATATTGTACCTAGCATATAGAGATGCCCAGCATATAATAAAGCACCTGATAAATGCTTGCTATACAGGGAAGAGTACTGGGTCTGGAGTTAAAGCATATTGGTTCAAATCTTGCATCATAAGTCACTTAACTTCCCTGGGCCTCTGTTTCCTCATCTGTAAAAAAGGGGGTTGGGCAAGCTGGCCTCTGCAGTACCTTCCAGTTCTAAAACTATGAGTCTATTTTTGCTTCACAAGACTGACATACCTTGCATGAAGTTCGAAGTTTCTGCCTTTCCTTTTTAATGGCTTTTTTCTGAATTTCCTTTTCTTTCTTTGCCAGTAATGCTTGTTGTCTAACTTCTTCTTCTTCTTTCTCCTTTGCTAATCGAGCTGCTTCTAATTCAGCTTGTCTTTGCTATATTCAGGGAAACAAGAAACTATCATGCATTAAAAATGGAATATGCTGTTGTTTAATTACTTTAAATAATCCCATCTTTTAATGAATATTTTGATTCAGAAAATAGGTGAGATTGAAACCATCTTACTGAAGAACAAAGACTGACCACAGTACGGTTAGAATAATAATTTCCTTCAAATACGTTCTATTTCAACAGGAATATAATATTAAATGCTAGCTACTATGATAATGAAGATATCAGATGCTGCCATGATGTTTACAAGGACATCATCCAATATATTCTCAGTAAATGCTTGATAAGAGTTTATAATTAAGATTCCTCTCTTTTGCTATTAATAATGCAAATTAGCAATAACACTTTTAAGTCTAAGTTCCCAAGTTCTATATTTTTAATAGGCTTGTAGACTAAAGAGGAATTTTTATCTTGTGGAATATTTTTATTAACTCCATAAAATGCTCTATTTGGTATTCAAAGCCCTTCATAACGTAGTCCTCTCCCACCTTTCCAGTCTTCTTACACCTTACTAGCTGACATGTACTCTTTGATCGAGTGACACTGACATCCTAGCTGTTCCACAAACAAGATAGTCCATTTTTCTGACTGTCCCTGGCGCTTCTCCTCCTCCCCTCAGACTACCGACCTGCCTGGGTTCCATCAAATCCCAACTAAAATCCTACCTTCTACAGGAAGCTTTCCCCAATCCCTCTTAATTCTAATGTCTTCCCTCTGTTAATTATTTCCTCTTTATCCTGTATAAAGCCTGCTTTGTATATATTTGAATGTTGTTTCCCCCATTAGACTGTAAGCTCCTTGAGGTGCCCCGTCTTTTCTTTCTTTTTGTATCTCCAGTACTTAGCACAGTAGCCTAGTACACAACAGATGTTTAATAAATGTTTACTGATTGACTGAATAAATTCATTCCATGAGTCACTTTGAAAATTGTCAACTTACTTTTTCTTTTGCCTCTTGCTCCTTTCTCTTTGCTTCTACTTTTGCTTTCTTCTCTGCTTCCTTCTTGGCTTTTTCTTCTTCTTTAAATTTTTTTATCCTAGGATCACAGCTATATGCATTGTCTATCAGAAGGAAGAAAATGCTGTGAATATTTAGTTCCCCATTTAATTAATTAAATCTTTTGAAAAACAATATATACTTACCAACTAATGTTCTTATTCTGTTCATTTCTTCTTTTTTCCTTTGTGCCCTAGCTGCTCTGTTTTGTTTTTCAATCCACCTCCTCTCATCACGACTGTAAAATAATAAACATTTGAAAAATGTAGTATTTTCTAAAGTTCCATGATAAGAAGCAATGATTTTTCAGGTTAAAATGCTGAAAATTACTATATTTAAAAGGATGATGCTAATATTAAGCTAGTGAAGTCAGGGGAGGTCATGATATAGAGAAGCATCCCTCAAATACATTCACAAAAGTTTGGCTAAGATGTGGCCAGATGTAGTCTGGAGTAAACTGGTCTTTACATTAAGGATACACTTCCAGGGACCTATGATGCACACATTTCTACTGTGGAAGCCCTCCTGTCCATATATGGAAGGCTTTAAAGAATTATTGTGGTCACAGCTTCACAACTAATGTCTATAGGTTCTATGGAAGAAGGAGATGGAGCCTGGGAGAAGCTAACCTTCTGCAAGCTGAAACTACAGCTGAGTGGCATTGTAGTATGAGTGGTTTCTTCTCTTCAAATTGCATGGAGTACCCAAAGCTCTCTTCTAAGGGAAGTGGAGAACAGGACATACATGCAAAAGAAATAATCTCCTTCTAAGACTATGCCCATGGATCCACAGCCCACAAGGTTAGAGTAGTGTGAAGACTTTTAGGAATTCTCCTAAGGGCCCTACTTATGCAAACTGCCCATCTTTTATCATATGTTTTTTTAAGGAAACTTGCTACAAAGATTTTTTTTTTGCCCAATTACTTATTTCTCTTCTAATTTTAACTGCATCGGTTTGTGCAAACACTTCTAAATTTCATATAATAAAAATTGTTCATCTTGTCTTCTGTAATCTTCTCTATATCTTGTTTGGTCATGAACTACTCCTCTATCTGTAGAGTTTCAGATAATTTTCTTCCTTGCTTCTCTAGTGTCTGTTGATAATGTTACTCTTTATATCTTATGTATTCATTTGGTGCTTACACATATGAGATGTTGGTTTATACCTGTCTGCTGTGGGACTTAACCCAACAGCTATTTTAGTCAAGAGGGTCTTCCCCTCCCAGTCTGATTTTTTTTTTTTATTAAAGGGTCCATCCATTGAGTAACTTAAAGAAGCCTTTTCATTGAATGGGTGTATCTCACTCAAAGTGAGAATGCTATAGATCCTTAGCCTGAAAGGGCCAGGATCTCCCATTGCTTCCTGGTGCATCATCCTGATGAATATCAGGGCACTGGACCCAGATGGCTCAGGAGAAGAAAGTGAGGCAGTGACTTTGCACAGTGCTCCCTCCTCCCTCAAATCAAAGTCAACAGCAAGTCATGTTATCACCTTGATGTCATGGTCCTCCTTGAGAACGGACAAACAAAGGCCCAACAGCTAAGTGGTCGCTAATGTTTATACAGCATTTACGTGCCAGGCACTGTGTTAAGCACTTTACAGTTATCTCATCTGATCCTCTCAACAACCCCAGGGAGGTAGGTGCTATTATGATCCCCATTTCACAGCGGAGGAAGCAGAGGTTAAATGAATTGCCCAGAGTCAGAGAGCTAGTGTCTGAGACAACGTCTGAATTCACATGTTCCTGACTCCAGACCCAGTACTATCCACTGAGCCACCTGGCTGCCTAAATTGGGAACCGGGTTTAACAAACAACACTATTGTCTTCATTGCTTATTTATGTTGCATAATACTTAATCTGTTATAATAATCAACCCCTCTTTTCCTTTTAGTCAGTATCAGATCATTTTTATGAATACTCCTATGTAATTATAGCTTAGCTTACCACTATATCCCCTTTCCTTTTTGTTTTCATTATTTCCCTTGAAAATGTTGACTAACATTTTATTCCTCCACACGAATTTCATTATGCACCACTGTCACTTTAAAAATATTGGTAAAGCCTACCTATGAGCAATGTTTAGTTCTCTTTATTTCTATAAAAAACATTCTATTCACATCATTCTTGTGTGTGTTTCAGTAAGTAAGTGCCCAAGTATTCCATATTTTGAATGGAATTTCTTTTCCTATCTCTTCCTGCTAGGTTTTTTTCCTAATATATAGAAAGGCTAATAATTTATGTGACTTTAATATCCAGCAACTTTGTTGAATCTATTAGTTTCAATTAAATTTTAACTGATTCTTTAGGTTTTTCTAGATACTAGACCATCATACTATATGCAAAAACTGATAGTTTTGTTTCCGCTTTTCTTATTCCCATCTTTATTCCCTCTATTTTTTTTCTTGTCTTACTGCTATTGGCTCAGATATAATCAGGTTATCTTTGAATCCTGTTGCCATGACCCTCTTTATCCTGTTCTGTGCTGAAAGAACTTTAGAGGGTAAAAACGCTTGAAAAAATTTTCTGCATGCTAGAGCAGCCCTAATTGCACAGGAAACTTTATCCATCCTGTCATTCCAGGGCTAGTAAAACTTTAAACCCCACCCCTTCCACCAAAAAACAACACTGATGACTACCTCTGGAGCAAGAACTTTGTAGGGGTTCTTTTTACTTTACTGCCTCCAAGGACCAAAGATCATTCCCTCTGGAACTCTTGCCTTAGCCTTAATGTCCTGATTGGCAAGTATATCATTATCACCTACTCTATCTGACCACTTGCCAGTTCCAGCCATGCCTTCACTTTACTACCCACCCAATCATCTCACCAACCACTTGGATGCCATGGACACTACCTGCGGTACCTGCTTCCTTTTATCCTCTCTTTCTAGTTCTGGAACCATAATCAATACTGACATTGCTAATGGAAAGCATGTACCAATCTCTGTTTCCATATGGCTCTACGTACCATCCCTTACTTTCGCAACCAAAATACTCTTCTATGGTCACCATTCCCTTTTTATGTGTTGTCTCAGGTAGAATATAAGCTCCTTGAGACCAGAGACTATTGCTGTTTTGTATTCGTATCCCCAGTGTTTGGTACAATGCTTACTTAATAGATGCTCAATCATTCATTTATTCCCCCATCCCTAACAGAATGTAAGGTCTGGCAAATTCCCATTCAGAGTAAATTTACATGGTAGATATTTAGGAGTTTTTTGTTGATGTTATTGAGTCTTTCTTTCAGTCACGTCCAACTCTTCTTGATCCTGTTTGGAATTTTCTTGGCAAAGATAGTGGGAGTGGTTTACCATTTCCTTCTCCAGCTCTTAAGAGTCTGAAGTAACTTTTGAACTCAGGAAGATCTGACTCAAAGCTTGGCACTCTTTCCCTACTGAGCCACCTAGTTGGTAAGTGGCACAGAGTTCTTCACTGCTATTAATGTTACAAGACCTTTTACAGGGTACACTGAGTTTATTAGAGATATAAGCTGATTGTAAGAAAGTCTCTACATAAAGATGCTGGCATTGTCTTGCGACCAAGTGTACACTAAGATTAACGTACCAGGGACATTTATCCTTAGCTCTGGATTTTGGGTTTTTACTTCCTAATTGGAATATATCCTTATTCATACATGTAATTAAGTGCATATGGTGTCATTTGGAAACATCCAAACAGTTTAAAACGTATGGAGGTACATCACATCATAAACAGAACTGCTACTACTATCTGATGAGTAATAGTAACTCATGAAGAATTCCTCATTGTGAAACAAGCCTCAAGAATGTTTTACAATTTTCAAGACATTTGCAATTAAAAATAAAATCCTCCCATTTTCCAAAAAATGGGCTAAACTACTTTACTTGTTAATGACTTCACTTACCATTCTGCTTTTTCTTTTTCTTCTTCATCCAAATAAGAAAATTCTCTCCAAGAATCAAAGTTATACCTGAAACAGAAAATTGATAAACATAAAATGATAGTTATAATTTCAAGCTTTTAAGCTGTTATATGTATAATGATATATGCTTTATTAAAAAGATGAAAATAATAATTGGATTAATTGGTACCTACTTAATTTTTTGTCCACAAAAAACATCTTACCTTGTTTGTTTTCGTTATAAATAAATTTAGACATACAATTTTATTGTACCCGTTCCCTCTCAATTATCCAGGTTCTTCAGTTTCTTGAGATTTGTCACAGATTTTTTTTTTCCCACCTAAGTGTCCTGGTTCTTATCCCTCCTTTGCTGCCCAATTTTTTATCTTTGTGACCAGGTACAGGCAATCATAACAGGTGATCATTTTCTTACTCTAATATATCTTATGTTAAGTAAAAACCATTAATTTGTAAAATGAAATTTTATTGTTCCTATATTATAAGTTCCTTGAGGCCAGGGACCATTTTGTGCTTTACATTTGTATCTTCTTCCCCTCCTCAAACTACCATATATAAGTACTTAAAAGTGCTTGTTGAATGACTGATACAAAGACTTCATGCCCATCCTTCTTTGTACTCACTTGAGATTAACCAAAAAAAAAAAAAGTTTTCTGCATTACAAAATTCACCCAATTTTTACTTTTGTGTATGAACTGGTATACATAAAAATCAGTAAATTAATTAATGAAAAATCAATCACCATCTGATTAGATGGGAACACAGATATGAGAATCTTTCTTTGTCTATTCAATTTGCATTCACCAATACAAGTTAATGCAAGTTTCAATTACTTTCACCATAGTACTTTGAATAAATAGCGACCTTACACCAACAGGAAATGGATTGGAATGATTTGTTCAGACAAAGTTCAACAGCTGAAAGAGAAAACAGCTTCAAGAAAAAAACTTTCAATAAATAGGCTTCAGTAAGTTTATGATGAAAATTTCTGCGAATCAGTCTCCTCAATCAACATGTGTTTAATTACAATCCTTTTCATATGGCCACATTACTTAAATAAATGTATTAGCTTACCAAAAAGAGTAAAATGCATCTACATCTTCAAATGATGAATTCATGTCGCCAAGTTTAGGAACATTTTTCTTATTTGACCATCTGAAATATTAAAGTAAAAAGCAAACCCAGTCATAAAAGCTGGTATGAAACTTGAATGAATGTCATTAACTTGTAACAGACAATTTTTTAAACATTTATGATGTCTAATAGGATGTACCTTCAAAACACAATGTGAGTAGTTGGTCTGGTATCTTTCCTTACTGTTTTTATAAGACTTGCTAAAAAGCTATGAAAGACATTAACAACCTTTTATAAAGGTAGAGTATAATTCCTAACTTCCCTATCTGGTTGTAAAGTTCCATGCCAGACCCTATACATAAAGGAAAGTTAAAAAGGAAAAGCCTGGTTAGTGGTGAACATCAAGGGACCACTAGGGGTACAAGTACAGATGGAGAAATTAGAGTAATGACCCTTCCAGTTCTTTGGCTATCCTCTCCAAAACATGGGGAAGGAGGAAGCAGGCTCTTCTCCTAAACATTTAATCACTTGCTGATGATGCATCAAAAGAGGCAATATGGTGAAATGGGAAGAACAGTGGATCTGGAGATCTAAGGCCTGGTTTCAAATCTGTTCTATTGTTTACTCTGTGGGTAACCTTGAGCAAATTAAATCCCTTATAGCTTCAATTTCTTCTGTAATGTGAGTGGGTTTGGACGAGGTAAACTATTTAGTCCATTTAGCTTTAAACCAATGATTTTATGATGAAGGCATTTGTATGGAATGTCTAATGTCTGATTTAACTTTTTCTTTTTTTTAGAATATTCTGTCAGTGAAAATAATATCTAGTAGATAGAGAAACTGAGCTTAGAAATTAGGGAAATCACTGGGAGTTTAGACAAGTAGGTTGAGAGACTAGAACACCCACCTCAGAGCCCAGATTTAGAAAAATAAAAATTTTCCTACTCTCATTACCTTTGAATTGAAAGATTTTGACTTACAACTAGAATAATTGGACTAGGTGGTCTCTGAACTATGTTTCTGCATCTATTAAAGAACTGATAGTATGGTTCTGAAGTGGAAAAATGATGGTTACTTATCTAAAATAACTGTTACCCAAAAAAACATACTACATACTTTCATTACCTGGTTATCGAGCCCTGGAGGGACACAAATTGTAATACTTAGGTGCCTTAGGTGAGAAATAAAGAGATGGGGAAATAGACTGTACATAAAACCACATGAGAAAATGACTCTCAAGGGCAGAAAGATTGAACCATAACAAGGAAAGACACTATGAGGGTTTACAGTAGCTAAAAAAAGTGGACGCAATGAAAGTTTAAAAAATTGTAAAGGTATAAAAAAATCTTAAATGTAAACCCACCCACCCTTATCCAGAGAAGCCTTATGGTAAGCAGTTGCTCAGAGAAGAGAACAATTGTTTTTCTCAACTAATACTGGCAAAAGGGAGAAAAAGTACTAATCAGCAAGAGTTAAATGGTGGAAAAAAGGGAAAGAAATGAAGTTACAAGCAAATAATGTATCTACATCAGACTGAGTCATCACATTATACAAGGCATTGTGAAGGTAAGGAAAACATAAGATAGGTTCTAGAATGTCAAAATAGGGCTGTTATTTTAGGGAATGAAACAATGGAGGAAACTGAGCTTGCTAGATCCTTTTACAAGGGAAGAAGAGATAAATATTCTTTTTCTTCTTTGTGCAAAAAGAGGAAGTAATATCATTTTTCAGGAGAAAAAGGAAAAAATATTGAAGACCTCTACATGCATGCAATAGGACTCTTAAGTTCAAAAGGTGATGCCGTAGCTCACCTTGAATTCCTTTCAAACACTGGTGAAAACACTTCAAAGAAATTGTCCTTTGCTTCATTTTTAGAAGGAACTGAGTTATCAAAGGTAGGATCTATACTGTTAAATGCTCGTCTTTTCACGGGGTCAGACAACATTTCATAAGCTGAGGAAGAAAAGTTACAAGGTCACAAAACATCACCAGGTATAACCTGACTTTACATATTTCTACGAGAAAATGCTTACTTTTACTGATGTTAGTAGTTTTCAGGTTAAAGTAGGTTTTTATTTTCACAGTACAATAATGGACTGTTGCCTTCTGCTATAAAGATGATTAAGCAATGGCTTAAATATCCATTTATTAAGTAATAGTTTAAAAACTAAAAAATCAGTCTCAGGCAGAGGTAGCAAGTAAGGACCCTTACAGTACAGGAATGAAAGAATATAGGGATGACAGGAGTCAGTATGCACCTAAGACTTTTCATTTTGGTCCTAAAAATGTGTTAACTTCATTTTAAATCACATACTTTTTAAGATTAAGGATTATTTGGAAATGGTGATTACTATTCTGGAAAAAATACGTTCTTAGTAGTAAATGTGTAAGTACTCCTATGTGTAATATATAGTTTTTTGCACGTAAGATTGCATCCAATTATGCATAATGCAGTGCATTAGAATCCAGAATTAACTTCTTACTTCAGTTTACACTAGTTTATTTAATTTAAAGCAGTTTATTTAACTAGTCAAAGTAGCCTTGAAAAGTACTTATTTTTCCTTTTGACTTAGTTCAGGTGGTAACACAATGTCATATATTAATTCAGACTATCACTTGAAATAAAACAGAAAACTCGTGGGTCAAAACTGTCATCATAAAAATAGAAAAAACTAAATCAATTCTGCTATTATTAAGAATAATTTTATTTAATTAAAAATAGTTTGTTAGTTATCACACAGCAAAATCAAATACAATGCTTAAGATGTTCATATTATCCTTATAAAAAGATCTACAATAACCTATTAAACACTAGAAATTCCTACAACTGAAGGTATTTTCTTACCTTTAGTTATACAAGTAAAGTAGTCATTATCCCCTTCTGCTATTGGTTCACCTGCTGCTTTCCGTTTGTCTGGATGATGTTTCAAAACCATCGCTTTATCTACCAAATGAGTCAGGTTTGGATAAGTTCTGTCACTTAATGTTTTGTATTTGAAAATAAAAACAAGTTAAAATGATTCATTTCTGGAATTTTAAAGATAATTTTGAATGTCATGACAAATAATTGGTCATGGAACAGATGCCCCCCCCCCATTTAAATGTTACTGTAAACTAGTATCTTCTTGGATAATTTATAGTTAGAAGTTAGACAATCTGAATTGACTCTATGTGTCCATAAAAATAAACAAAAACTCCACATCTCTCTAACTAGCATGATACAGTAGAAAGGACACCGTACTTAGGGTCAGAGAACCTGGATTGGAATCTTGCCCCTTACACTTATTAGTTGTACAAATATGAGCAAGTCATCTAACCTCTCAAATACTCATCTTCCTTATCTGAAAGGGACAATATTTACACTACTTAGCAGGGATTTTCTGAAGAAAAGTGATTTGCAAACATTAAAGAACCACATAAAAGTTACTATTAATATTTTAAAATAATCTGAATAAAAAAAAATTCGGCCAAAATCCTTTTTTGGGGGGCACTAAATCTTAAATTTCACTAGTACGAGGAATTCTCAGTGAGGAAACTTCCTTGACTAAAGCAGATCAACAACTAACTGTTCTACTGCCAAAATCCTTAAAGCTAACATAAATTTTGCATTATAAACATACATATAAAGTGAACAGTCAAGTTTGTAAATAAGGCTTTCAAAGTAATCTTTTTTATTTTAGATGTTTTATTTAACAAAACAGTTAAAAATTATTTCTGAACATACTGTAATATTTATTGTTTTTAATTCTTCATTGTATATTTTTGAGGGACTGGACTTAGGATTTCACCATAACTCTCAGATAAGGAACTCCCCTCTAAGTCATGCAGGTTGGTGCAGAGAGCCTTCCTAAAGAACTGAGAGTTCAGATGACACCCAGATTTAGACAGTCCTGAAGGATCAGAGGTGGGGCTTGGAGACAGATCTTCCTGGCAATTAAGCTGATTCTGTAGTCACTGTTTCTTTTCATCCAGGTAGTTAGTCATAATGTTACTTTAGTGTTATATTTGCACTTAGAAAAGAAAGATGCCTTATTTCTGGTTCCCTATGGTGATCTCAACAACAGAAGCAATCAAACAACCAAAAGGAAAAGAAAGGAAATTTATTAAGGTATTTTATTATTGTTATTATTTATATTTTAAAGTATATCTGTCCAGAGTATTGGCAATTAACTGTCAAAAGGCATGGTTCAACTATCTTAGTGCATGTAAATAGGTTAACTTAGCAATCCATTTTACAGGATATTGCCTTTCAATGTTAAGTCTTCCCAGAAGAAGTATAGTTTGTACCAATAAATCTACAGTATGTCAGGTTTCCACCATCCCTATGTTGGCCCTTAACTAGATACAAGTTTCTTTATACAATTATTAAAAAATACAACAACACAGTCAAAACTATTCTCTGACCTCCCATGATACTTTCTAGTTTTAATTTATGTTATATAAAGCACCAATAAAAATTAGTCACTATATAAGAGAAGACATTTTATTACATACACTGAATTCATCTAATACATCTACTAATTATCACAGAATTATTTCTGAAAGATACAGGTTTGGATAGCTAAATCATTTCCAGAAGGGAAGAGGTTATAATAGAATAAAAATGTAAACTGTCCCTTTATTCCTATGAATCCTGTCAGCTCATCAACTATAAATCTTCTTTATCACTCTGCCACTTCCTAACAGTAAGAGGATGGCCCAAAATGTAGCAGCAAAAAAAAAAGGGTTCGAAATATGATGTTCTATGAGTACTATTCTAGTACTATGTTTTAACAGACCAACAGTTTTATATTTTGTTTTCTACATCCAAATGTTCCTTTCATGGCATTTCAACTACTTTCATGCATACTGTACCTCAAATTTTGAGTTTAAGTCTACTACAGTTAGATTAAAAAATAATGTTTGGTTTATATGTCTTTGTTCTAATAACTTATATGACAAACTGGATAACATGAATTAATCATGTGAATTTCATGTTGTAAATTCATGGAATAAGGCAAGATGAACAAGCAGATCTAAAACTGGTAAGAGTGGCAGACATAAAGATACTTCCAACATTACCAACTCCACAGTGATCCCAAAAATAACACTGCAGAGAGGCAGCAATGAAAGTAAAGTTTAGAAAAGTGTTTTCAAATTTCTCATCATATACTTTAAAGTGTTTATCATTATAAAGTAAAACATAAGTAGAATCACACACAACATTTTATGTTCATAAATCAAACTTTCAAAACCCAAACTGATCTTAAATTAAATTTTTACACAGAAAGATTCCAAGTGACATGTTTTAAACTGACAGAAGTCAAGCACTTACAGTTAACTATATCAACTACTTAATCTAGAACAATGCTTCTCTCTAACCAGCATGGTACAGCGGAAAGGGCACTGTACTTGGGGTCAGAGAATCAGAAACTAGAGTTTAAAAGTTATCCCTTATTTTCATTTCTGAGACCAAAACACAGGCCTTGTTCAGCCTATCCCTGTGATTCCAACCCTTTCTTTACTTGGAATAGTACATACTTTAGCCTTGACCTCTCACTTCCTACCATGGCATAAGCTCATCCATTCATCTATACATCCATCCAAGTATTTATTGAACATCTATTAAGCAAAAGATAGTGTGCCAAAGACTTCGAAGGCTATAAAGGCATAAAGAAATAGGCTGTGCTCTCAAAGAAGTTATAATCTAGTAGGTGAAACGACACATATAGAAACAATTAAGAGGATTTGAGAAAGGTAAAAAAAGGGGCATCAATAAACTGACAGAGGATTTTAGAAGAAGGAAATAGTCTCCATCTGGGGGATTTAAAAAAACCTTCATAAAAGAGGTGATGTTATATTTAAGCAGTTTTAAAGATGAATAGAAATTTGAATGATACAGATGAGCTACAAATATGATGGGTGGGAAGAGCCCAAGTCAAGAAGAGCAAGTAATCCAGTTTGACTGAAGTTACAGGTGTGTTACACAAACACACAGAGGTCACACTACAAGACACCGTTGGCCAAATTATAAAGGACCTTGAATGTTATGCTAAAAAATTCACTTTATATGGTAGGCAATGGGGAGAAACTGAAGGTCTCTGAGCAAACAATTAGCATGATTAGAGAAGTGCCTTAGAGATGGATCTGACATTGCAATGTAAAGAATGGAAACACTAGAGACATAATAACTAGTTAAGGAGTTAATGTAATATTCTAAGCAAGAGATAATTAGGTACTGAACTAGTAATGGCAGCCCTGAGAATGATTTATGTGGAAATTTTGGAATTAGATTTCATAGAACTTGATGACTAAATGTGGAACAAGAAAAAACAAAGACTGTGGAACCATTAAGGGAGTCAGAAAAAGGAACAGATTGCGAGGGCATTATAAAGTTTAGATTTTGCACATGATAAGTTTGAGAAAGTAATGGGAAATCCAGATGTCCAAACAATTAGAAATGTAAGTGTGGAACTAGAGAGAAGATGGGCTAGAAATACAGCAACTAAAATCATGGAAGACAGATGGTCAAGGCTGAGAATGGTTGAGAAAGAAGAATGTTGAGGATAGAGTCTTACAGAATATAAACAAGAAAAACCAGGGAAAGAAGCAGAGGCAGGAAGAGAGCTAAGAGGATGCAGTTTCACAGAAGACGAGAGAATCTTACACAGGAAAGTGTATCAACTGTGTCAAATGCCAGTGAGACACTGAGTTAAAGGACTAAGAAAAAGATCAGGTCTCACTGGTAATCTTTTCAGACATGGGTCTGACTATCCTTGTATGTGGCTCAGATAGAATTAAAGTATCATAAGAGTTGGGAGGACCCCTGTCCTGGCCTCACTTCCCATCCTTTTCAACTGCCTATATAACCAGTTCAGCTATACACTGCTAGCCCTGAAATTCTTTTCCCGCATTCTACTGCAGCTCATGCCTTGGTAAACCCCACCCCTACCTTCTCTGCTCCTACTCAGTAAGACTGAATGCCCTTGGAGAAAGTGACAGAGCTGTCCAGAGTCCAGCACAGATGTGTTATCTAAACTAGACACCAATCCAGCAATCATTTTATTCTTCCCTGATTGAACACCAGTGACTCCTCACAACAGCTGTCCTAAAACTTCTTCTCCAGCCTCCTATACTACTTTCCCTATTACATTTCAGCAGAGAGATTTGCCTTCAATTCTGGTGAGAAGCTCTCTGTTTTAAGTTCCTTCTTCTTGCTTATTCTACAAGTCAAAAAGAAGTGGCCCTCCTTCCCAAGACCAAACTCATTCAAACTTCTCTTCTATTTACTACCATCCTTCTAATCACGTAGGTTTCAATCAGAGTCATCTTGGACTCCTAACTTCCCTTCACCCTCTCATATCCAAATGTTGACAATTCTCATAGATTCTACTTCTACATCTTTTCCCAACTCACATGACCATCACCCTATTTAGGATCTCATCCCCTCTCATCCAAACTTCCACAACAGCCCCTCTCAAATCCATCTTACATGTAGCTCCCAAAATAATCTTCCTAAAACAGAAGTATGATTATGTCTCTCCCTTGCCTGAGAATTTTCAGCAGCCATTTCCTCTAGGACAAATGAGAAACTCATCAGTACATTTAAAGCCCTGCACAATCTGCTTCCAGCCTACCTTTCCAGATTTACTGAATTTGTGATGCTCCTTGTCATACATACTCAAGCCCACATGCTTTTCCTAGAATTTCCCCAGAACTCAGGATTACTTCTCCATGTTTTTACCCATCTATCTCCCAACCATAGATTATATTCCTTCACCTCTACTTCTTAAGACTCTTGCTTCCTTCAAAGTTCAGCTCAAATGCTATCCCATAAAGGAAGCCCTTCCCTATGAACTCCTAGCTGCTAAAGTTAAGCTCTTTCCCTCTTTTTGTTTGTGATCCCTGTTAGTCATTTCTGTCTTTGTATCCTCAGTGCCTAGCATAAAAATCTGTTTAACTTACTGAAGATTTATCAGCATAAATTTTCGCTCCTCTGACCCAGATTACAAAATTTGCAAAATGGTATACAATAAACTCCTCCTAAGCTGAAGAATAATTTTCTAGTCATTTTCTTCACCTACTAGAGTGTTATAATTGGTTGAATCGAGCTTTTATTAATTTTTTTGGAAGAGAGATTATGGTGAAACCACAAGATATAGGGAAATAGTAAGAGGCAGGTGTTTAATATAAGAGAAAAGTAATGTTTAAATGTGGTTAAGGCAACTGAAGTTTAAACTAGTTGGTGAAAATTTCTGCATAATTTTTCTAACTATATCATTTAAAATTTAATGAGGCTTTAACAAAAATAACTCTTTATTATTGAAAAAAAAAATAGGGCAATTTCAAGAGTAATGTGACCTAAGTCTGGATCAAAGCAACCTGAGAAAACAGTTACTGCTGTTCAATCCTTCACTCATGAAGTCACGTCTGGCTCTTCATGACGCCACATAGGATTTTCTTAACACTTTGCAATGACAAACCTTCTCCAGTGGATTAAGACAAACAGAGGTTAAGTAATTTGTCACGCAGATAGTAGGTGTCTGAGATTGGATTTGATCTCAGGT
Organism: Potorous gilbertii; assembly: GCA_028658325.1. Taxonomy (NCBI): domain Eukaryota; kingdom Metazoa; phylum Chordata; class Mammalia; order Diprotodontia; family Potoroidae; genus Potorous; species Potorous gilbertii. The sequence goes on along the minus strand of CM053770.1, from coordinate 119,588,750 downwards.
CTTCCTGAATCGAGGCCCAGGGCTCTATCCACTAAGTCACCAATCTGCCTCCTAAGAGGCACTGACTCTCATGAAATACGGGTTAAGACTCATACCAAAGAGACCAGAAGCTTACCGTATTTTTAAAAGCTGACCATCTTAAGATTGCTTTTTATATTAAAGGGAAAATTTACCCCACAGTCTGACTATTTTTATTCTTAATGAATAAGGAAGTAGACAAATAAGAAAATACCTACTGATATTTTCTGGTTCTGTTGGTCCAAATATACCCTAGCCACAAAGTGTTTTTTCCTGATGTAATTCTACAAAGTTAAATCTAGAGCTTTTTCACACCCTCTAAAATGAATAATTGTGTTCTTCGAAGAATTCCAAAATAGTAACCAATATAAATTGCTTACGGGCTGCTTTGATTTGTTTCTGAGTAGCTCTGTATCTTACATGTCCAAGTCCAAGAACTGCATAATGATCTTGATTCTGAAAGACACATATAAAAAATTTAAGTTCAATAAAAATGCACTTCTCACCTTGTGTCGTGCATAGTGCATGGCCAAGAAAGCCTTCATCAGGGCATGGCTAAGATAAAGTCTGGGATGTTTGAAAGAATAGTTGAATGGCTCCTGCCTCTAGGCTTACACCAAGGAGACACAATCTGCTGAATGATAAAAGTATCTGAGACCTGTTGGCCACAAAAAGACTATTTCCTGGGATCTCTCAAGTAGTATAAATGGCACATAAGCAGGAGAGTAGGACTGTTTCACTTCTTATCCTTGAATGTCCATCACATAGCACAATGCCTGGCACATTGTGGAAGCTTAGCAAATGCTTATTAAGTAATGACTGATAGTCTGCCACCTTTGAGATTCCATGAGCTTGTATAACAACTAAGGAAAGTGGTATGGCTTTCAACTTAAACTGTGGATCATGTTGTTTGGCTGCTGTACTAACTCCTTAGGCCCCAAGGGCGGTAAATCAGATGCTTTTACTAGGAAAAATTTATCCCCAATTCCTCATGGGAGGATGCTAGTTCTTTAAATAAGAGGGTTAAACTGAAGAACACTACCCCAAAACCTGCTTGGACTAGAAGAGGGGTCGGATTAGGTTTAAGATAATGATGGACAACAAAAATGGCTAGAGATTTCCAAGGGAACAGATAAAGTTAGCATGAATAAGGAGTGCCCTGCAAATAAGGCTTTTCCATGTAAGAGCCTGAATTTCTCTCTGCAACCATCACGTGGAATCCAGAAATTATTGTGGTAATGTAGAGGCTCCTAGGGTAATTCCTTAGGATGGTCCCTGTGGAACTCTAATGGACTAGTCAGACTCTAAGAAACTGAAAATTTGCAACAATGGGGGAAGGGGGGTAGAAGTGGTAACAGTTTTTCCCCTTCCTCCATAGGATCGTAGCATCAAAGATTGAGAGCTAGAAGCTCATTCAGTAAAACCTCCTGATTTTGTGGATAAGGAAACTGAGGCCTAGTTAAAGGGCTTGTCAAGATCACATAGAACCAAGATTCCAACCATGTCTTCTTCAAACCTAAGATTCTTTCTCTCTGTTGTAGAGATTCTAGTATATTCTCCTGGAGGTAATGCTTCCTTTTCTCTCTTTTCACTTAGCATATCTTCTTTTCTTTTCCCTCCTGCCTAGGAAATTTAGAAATCTAGTATTACACTGAGCAGGAAAAGCTAGAAAAGTTCTCATTTTTTATAAACCTTAGTAGTATTGATAGGCAATGCTCATGGCCTTCTGTGCAAAAACAGCTTTTCATAAGGCTACACAATTTATTGTTATTTAGAATTATGGGCACATTTCTTTTCTAAATCAGCAATAGGAACATCAGTTAGAAACTGTTCCCATGACTCAACCTACATGACACATTGTAAAGCCAGATGAATTAGTAAGTGTAATTCTAAGAACGAAAAAAAGGAATTACAGGCAGGAAGATCTTAGGATGTTTTGAAAGCTGGAAAATACACTTAAACAGTTGAAAACCCTTAAGGAGACTATTTAACAATTTCAAGGAAAATATGACGACAAACGTAACAAAATGGTAAGCATATACAATACCTTCCAGTCTTTAGGGTCAAGGGTTTTTAGCATAGGAAACTCCTCTAACTGTAATTCTTCATCTTCTGACTCTTCTGATAATTCTTTCTTATCCTCCAGTTCCTGAAAAGAGGCTGAGATATTCCTGTTTCGCCTCTTAATAAATGCTTCATACCATCTTCCCACAGGTTCTACTTGACAGATTACAGAAGCTATGATTGAAAAGTATTGAGAAGCTTCAATGTATTTTACAGTTTAAATTTATTTTAAAATAAAGCATTTCCCCAGGAAATAACAAGGTTAAGTAAATAATATATTCATCATTTTCAATCTTTAGTCATCACTTGTGGAAATAGATGTACTAATCAAGCTACCAAAAGGATTAATAATACACAATAAATTCCCAACAAAACACAATTAATAGCTCCATATACCAAAGTCCTTCTGTGCCACGTGCCAACAGTCATGCACTAAACAACTTCATATCCCAAGCAAATTTTTATTGACTTTCCTGGGAAATTGTGGGGTAGTCAGAGGAGAAATGCTGCAAACTATTGTTTACATCAATAATAGCAACAATGACTTCTGCAGAGACAAGTGTCCACTGTGAAATTTATTCAACAGGAGGTGAACCCGGCCTACTCAAGGGTCATCTGGAAGAACTTTAAACAGTTATTAGCATTGGTGTACAGGAAACGTGTTAACACGGGTTACACATTTGTAAAATGAACGCATTATCAGCATGTTTAAATGTTTTCCAAGGTCCTTCTTGAATTAAATAATGGATATTTACCAAGAATTATTGAAATGTGAGAGTAAATTGCTCTAACTCAGGAAAAACTTAAAGAAAATTTTAGGAGAGGAGACGGTAAATGGGGCTAGATAGAGGGTTACTACAAGTAAGTAAGCTAATTGTTGCTGCTTGACACAAATAACTGAAAGATAACAATTCGTCTCGTAAATGACCCGCACAAACGCTGAAGGGGGCTGAATACCTCTTCACCTTTTCCTTGCTCCCTGCACAAGCTCAAACACACAGCTGGGACATCTCAACCATTTTTGCAGACATTTCCTTTTCCTTTGAAATCGCTTTAATATTTCAAAACTCCCAGACTTAGCGGATTTTATTTCCTGCTGTACACTACACCATGCCCAAGCCTTCGGCAAAGCACCCTCACCGGCGGCTGCGACCCCAAAGCACCCTGGAGGAGCCTTTCTTTCCTTCCAGAGCACTCTGGCTGCGGGGACCTAACAACTCTGGTCTTTGCGGGCAGACTCCGGCCACGGGCTCCGCAGCCCCGGGGCGGACGGCAGGCTGGGCGCGGGGCTCCGGGGGAAGGTGAGACTGGTCAAGCCGACGCCCGGAGCCAAGCCAACACCCCCGGACAGCCTCGGCCCGGTCCCCGGAGCGGTCCTCGGGCGAGCGGGGGGGAGGGGCCGTCTCGGGGAGCTCGCTAACTGAACTTTCTGCAGCAGCAGCAGGACAACTTCTCAACCACGAACTTTACACAGCCGTGACCTCCGCTAAGGGCGCCCAACGCCGACCTCGGGAGAAGCCGCGGCGGCCGGCGACCGGCCAGGCTCGGGGGGACCCGGGGACGGGCCAGGACCCGGAGCGGTCCCCGGGGGGCGAGGGGCACGGGGCGCGCGGATGGCTCGGCACGGGCAGCCGGCGGCACGTGGGCAAGAGCCGGCTTCCCCCGCCCGGCTCGGCTCTGCTCCCCGCCGGGACCCACAGGATCGGGCGCCGGAGGGGGCTGCGCCCGCGCCCCATTCACGACTCAGCTCCTGCTCCGAGACCCCGCGCGGGGACACTCCGGGGACTCCCGCCCGGTCCCCGGTCCCCGTCCCCGCGGTCCGGCGCTCGCCCGCGGCGCCCGGTGGCCCCTCGTGCCTCGGGGCGCCGCCGGGTCACAGGGCGGGGCCGGAGGCCGACGGGGAGGTCGGGGCCGGGCGGAGGGCAGGGGCTGGGGAGCCCGGGCGGGGGAGGGTGGGGGCACCGCGCGGGTCCGGCCACTTACCCGCCGACAGAGCTCGCGTGACGGCGGTGCCCTGGCCGTCCGGGGCGCCAGGCAGCAGCAGCATGATGGCGCTAGTCCGAGCGGCGGTTCCTGCCCCGGGTCGGGACGCCTGGCGCTCCCTCTCCAGCTCCCCGGCGGATCCCTCGCGCCTCCGCTCACTCTCCAGAGCCCAGGAACCGGCGCATGGAGACAGGCCACAACTGCTTCCGGGCCATTGCCCTCTGGGTGCGACGCTCTCTCTTGCCCCCCATGGCTGTACGTACAGGCTCAGCCTGGCCCTGACTCCGGCCCGGCCGGGCGCCGGAGCCTCGCCGAAGGTTCCCCGCTTCGGAAGGGCCGCCCCGTGGGGACGCCTGCCTATTCTCTGTGTGGACGGGGCGCTCGGAGGGTTTGCGCACGGACTCGTGGGCTGCCTAAGCCTTCGCTGAACACTGCCCAGCGCCGGGCTGTAAAGGCAGCAAACAAGAAGCGGAACACTAAAGCCGCCATCCCTGCCCCGCCTGACTTGGCATTCTGACGGGGGGCGAACGTGCCCGCGGCCGTGTGCGGAGAGGATCGCAGCGCGTACATGGAGAGGGAAGGGACGGAGCGCTGGGCTCGCCCGTGGACAACTGGAATGGGGGGCGAGATGCTAGAAGGGCTCCCCGTGAGCGGTGTGCCGG
>CM053770.1:119525662-119583923 GCA_028658325.1 Potorous gilbertii | reverse complement strand
CCCCGGGGGGAGGGGGAGGGGGTACTGCCCGCCAGCGTAGAGGCCCCGGGGGGAGGGGGAGGGGGTACTGCCCGCCAGCGTAGAGGCCCCGGGGGGAGGGGATGGGGTAATGACTGCTACGTTGTACAGCACTTGTTATATCTGTCTATCTGTAGGTGTGTATTATACACACACATATCCTAATAATGACTGGTAGTAGTCGATAGATAACCAACCACTGGGTTTTTGTTACATTATGGCTAATGTAACTATTAACTAATATTAACAGTTGTTATTAAGACACTGTCTTATTTACTTATTGTATAACGTATTGTAATATTAACAATTGGTTAATAGATCATTGTTATTCATAGCCACAGATAACATTTATCAATAATAACTAATGATTTAAATTTGGGGAAGCACCTTACAAGTATCACAAAGTAATAATTATGTTCATTTCTATAGCACTTAACAATTAACAAAGCACCTTCATCACAACCACACTGTGAGATAGGTAAATATTATCTCATTTTAAAAAGAAAAAACTGACGCCTAGTTGGAAAATGGTTGACTGGTAATCACTGGTAGATAGCAAGAGGAGGCCGGGTCTCCAGACCCCAGGTTTGGAGCTGATCTTTGAAGACAGTTGAGTAAGGCGACAACTTAAATGATTTTACTAGACAATAGCAACCACCACCAAAGAGAGAGAGAAATAACCATTTAAGGATGAGCATATGCCTGAAGGTTATTCAGTTTTTCTGTTGTTGAGCATGATCTCTTCCTTCAAGCCCATGGATAGTCTGTACATGGGCTTCTACTGAGTAGAGCTAAACAGAAAAACAGCTTTAGTTAGCCTTTCTGCCATTCCTTATAGGTGGCCATTTCTGTCTACCTATCTTCGGACTTCCTCGTGTCCTCTCTTGCCTCCAGGGGAAGCAGAAGGAAGAAAAGGTTATGGGGTGGTGTGAACACAGATTCTAACAGAACCATACGTCGTGTATGAAGTGCTATCCAGAGTTATTTCCCCTCCTCCCTACCCATTCATCACTTTCCCAGCAATAGCTGGGTATTTACTGGTTTTTGGTTTTTGGTTTGAACCTGAGTCTCCTCTTCTCAACCTGGGATCAGGATGTGGCAGCTACCTCAAGGACCAGTCCCAATTCTGATCCCCCAGGGAACTTTGATCTGTTCCATTGTTCTAACCTGGGACCGTTTACCCCTCCTGAGGCAGGCAGGCTGTTGGCATTCTGCTCCACTACTGGGGGCTTACCATAATGATACTGGCCTTATCCCTGTTGCATCTTAGAACTCTCAAACTCAAAGGATAGTTAGATGGAGCAGTAGATGGAGAGCTGTAGTCACCAAGACCTGAGTTTGAACCTTGCCTCCTCTATTTCCTAGTTGTGAGATCCTGGGCAAGTCCCTGGACCATCCTCATCAGCCTCAAAACAGAGTCAAGTGCAAGTCGTGTCATTATTTCTCCGATGGCGTGGTCTTCTTTGGCAACAAAGGACGAACACACACCATTTCCTCATCTGCAAAATCAAAATAATAACAGCGCCTACCCCCAGGAAAGCCTCTTTCTGAATTCAAACGTAGCCCCACATACTAGTATCTGAGTGGCCTTGGGCAAGTCACTTAGCCCGGTTTGCTCACTTTCCTTATCTATAAAATTAGCTGGAGAAGAAAATGACAAACTGGCTCCAATAACTTTGCCAAGAAAACCCCAAATAGGATCACAAAGAGTCTGACTGCTGAAAAAAGACTGAATGCTCCTCCTCCTCCTCAGGTTTAGCCTTCCCAGCAACAGGGATCACAGGAGCACTCTGTCACACCTGGCTTTATGTGTTTTTGTTACCTTATATTTAAACAGGAATCCTGATCATTCCCCCTCAACCCTCAATCAGTATTTTCACTGGGTAGAGGGAAAAGTAAAATTTTCATCCAAATGTTTCCATAGTAACCATCTCAGCTCCATCTGCTCTCTGATACAAACTACCTTCCTTTAAATAGGCCTAGGCTCTTTCTAGCTACACTTATTTAAGGGTGCTGTCCTACTTTGTGGGTGATTTAAGGGTAATTTTGACTATACATGATCTCATTTAAGAACTTATCTAACCATCCTAGATGTAACTTCACTATTCCCTATTCTTCCTTACAAAAAAAAAAAAAGACAACCTCGCCTCATGGAACTGTCATTTCTAAATTCCTTCAACTGGCAAGTACATTTGCTGTCTTATTCTCTGCCTCCCAAATCTTAACATCAATTCAAACAAGGCTAAAATGAAATTCATCCTTTTCTCCCTGTATTTCTCAGATCATCTCCTCCTCCTGACCTCCCTAATCTCTATTAAGAGTAACACCATTCTCCCAATAAAGAGGCTCTTAAATTGGTCACGTTTGCTTCTCCATGTCTCTCAGCATCAGCTTTGGGTGGCTAACCTCTGCACATTGTTTTGAGGGCATAATTTCTCACACTTATCTTCCTTTTCATTGCTATTGGTTTGTGTTTGTCATATGATCCCATACATGAATTATTCTCTCTTTCCTCCTTTTCTCTCTCTCCTCCCTTTCTTTGCTTTTTCTTTTCCTGTCTCTCCCTCACCCCCTCCCCTGTCCCACCCACATCCTATATACAACCTGCTAAATTAAACCTCCTAAAACATGGCCCTTTTTATGTTATTCTCCTCAAAACCATGTAGTGGATATACTTTTCAACACTTTTATGATTTCATCAGTATGTATATTTTGTTCATGGACACACATCACAACTCCTCTTCAGCTTCACAGATGGTCTTTGAGAGATTTTAGAAAAATTCATCACCCTTTAGAAAATCTGATTATGAGCCTTTCCCAATTTGGTGGTCCTAAACAGTCTATCATTAGGCCAGTACTTGAAGCTTTTTCATCTTGGCTACCTACAAATGTGCTTAGTACTTTATTCATTAGGCAATAAGTAAATATCTCCACTAAAATCCTACTCTGATGCCTCATGAGGTACTAAATACGGCTATCCAGGTACATAGTATTTTTCCTTTAAAATGGCAGGGAGTGGGGGTCACTCCAGTCTATATTAATTCTAACATTTGCAGGTATCCCAAATATCCCTAACATTCATACTAGGAAAGGAAAAAGAGCATTCATAATGAAATCTTATGCATCCTATGCAAATGGCTCAGCTTAAATGCTACATACTTCATAAAGCTCTTTCAGATTGCCAAATATTTCATCTTGCCAAAAGGGGCCTTTCTCTGCTCTGAGCATCCAGATTATGCTTTTTTTTTAACCTTTGTCACATTCTATCATTATTTGTGTCTTAAAGCTTACAGTACCTATAAGTTTGCTGTATGTAAGATTCCTGAAGGTAGAGATCCTGTCTATTCATCCCTGAAACTTCTAGGTGGCACAATAGATAACATGACTGGATAGAGTCAGGAAGACCCAAGTTCAAGTCCTGCTTCAGATATTTACTAACAGTATGACCCTGGGCGAATAAATTAATTTCTCTCAGGGGTTAAAATGGAAATAATAATAGCACTGCCTCATAAGGTTTTTGCAAGGATCAAATTTAAAATGCTTTGGAAACTTTAACGAGTTATGTCCATTATTACTGACATTATTAATTAATAATGTAATTATTATTAACACGTTGTTCACTTGTGTTCAACTCTTGGTGACCCCATTTTGGGTTTTCTTTGCAAACATACTGGAGTGGTTTTCCATTTCTTTTTCCAGCTTGTTTTACAGATGAGGAAACTGAGGCAAACAGGATTAAGTGACTTACCCAGAGTCAGACAGCTAATAAGTGTCTAAGGTCAAATTTGAACTCAGGTCTTCTTTACTCCAGGCCCAACACTCTATCCACTGTGCCACCTAGCTGCCCCATGATTACCATAGGATTTTACATATAAGAGAGGCAAAAATGAATATTCATTGAATGAATAAAAATGCTAGTTTGATTATTTCAACCTTCTTCCTTGAAAATTTAATAGCTCTTTCTTTCTCCACAAAGTATTTCTCTGATGCCTCATTGTGTTAAGAAGATGACCTGGGGTTTTTGAAGGCAATGCCAGTGAAGCAAATGCTCTAGCAGGGTATACTGTGCAGGAAAGGTTCAAGTATAAGTTCAATACAGTATGTCTGCTTTCTGAGTGGAAGCCCAGCCAAGTGTGAGAAAGCACATCAAAAGCTGATCATTTAGTTATTGATTCTTTGGCTATGATGGCAATTCATGAAATAAAGAAAACTACCAGATGCTCTTTCCCGCTGTGTGGCCCTCTTCTGCATCTGCGGAGATGATGGCATGATGGAAGAGGTGCTAAAGGGTGCTAAAAACCACAGAGTTTTTAGCCATCTATAAATAGAAACTTAACCATTGGTGGTCTCATGTGAGCTCCTTCTCCAGAGATCAACAAATAGACAGAAATATTGCTGGAACAAATGAATCACATATGTGACCCTGGCCTCCGGCGCTCCTTACCTGTATTGCATCACTATGGAGATGTTCTGCCCTTTAAATGGATAATAGACTCTAACCCAGGATTCATCAGTTCAGTGACCACTTTTTGAATTTGGCTTTGGAGGCTTTTGTAATAGAGGAAGAGTTAATTTCCCATCTTTCTGGTTTGTGCATTCCAGAAGTAAAACAGTATAACCTTTTGAGAGGAAAATGATTCCTACATGCTTGTTCCCCTGCCCATCTTTTGGGACTCATAGAGACTCCTTCCCCTCCCCTCATCATTGGTCACACTCTACTCCTGATAGGTTAAAGAGAAAAAGACAACGTTCTGATCACATGCTCCTAACTTGGCCAAAAATAGCTAGTGTTAGTTTATGTGGATTAGCTTCTGATCTGATATTCCCTTCCCTCCCTGTCCCCTTAACCCCCCATCATTAATACCCTGTCTCCAAATATAAACAAAGAAAATCTTGTGTGATGTGATTTATGATGGGAGTGGGTAGATATTTGGGAAGAGATTTTGAGCCCTTTAGAGGGACCAGAGATACATCTTAGTATGAACAAAGAGGTCCCTTATGGAAGTCCCACAGGCAAGAGAGGGTATTAATATATCCCTAGGCAAATGCAGTTTTTTTCATAAACAATCTAAAAGTCAATAAGCAGAGAGAGATAATGTATATCATTTACTTAGACCTAATTGAGATAAGGCTTTGGGGTAAATGTAAGCTGAATTTAGGAAGTACTAGCTTTCTTGGGATTCTTGTATTCCATGGGATCATTCCAGTACAAGTAAGATGACTGTCCGTGTACTAGACATAGGTAATGAAGTTCTCTGCTACCTGCCTTCCTCTCCATGGGGATTTTATATATTAAAGATATCACATTGCTGCATATGAATATTACCATCCTTTCTAAGCTAAATATCAATTTAAAATCAAAATAAATTCTCTCTTCCCATTGAATGAAGTCCAAATCCTTTAGATCCTTTCTAATCTGGGGTCTATGAACTTGTTTTTAAAAATATTTATTTTATTTGGAACTATACCCAAAGGGCTACAAAAATGTTCATACCCTTTGACCCAGCAAAATTGCTTCTGGGACTCTATCCCAAAAAGATCATAGAAATGAGAAGGGGTCCCACATGTACAAAAATATATATATCAGCTCTCTTTGTGGTGGTCAAAAACTGGAAATCAAAGGGATACCCATCAATTGTAGAACCTATATAATATTGTACCCCATCTCAGAGAGGAAATGTGAAAGGAAGAAGGAACAAGGGGGAGGAAGGGGAAAAAAAATCTAAGATATATAGAAGTGATTGTGGAACACTGAAAACAAAATAATTTAATTTTAAAAATATTACTTGTCTTTAATTGTATATACGTATGTACATATAACTGTACATATGTAACATAGTTATGTACATATAAGTGTATTATATGTCTTCTCTCCCCCCACTAGTTTGTCCTGGAGGGCAGTGAATATATCTTATACCTACTTCTATCCAGAGCACCCATTATAGCACCTAGTACATTGAATTACAAATCCTTCCACAATTTGTCTTCTATCCCCCTCAATTCCATGAACTGGCTCTTTAGTATATTGCTAATGAGATTAAAGATCTTCCCCACTCATTAATGGACCTGCCTATTAAGGGGAGTTTGATTAGTGGAGATTTGTAGGAAGGCCCACACCTTTTGTTAATAAGGCGCTGGTTCTCAAGGGTTGTAATGCCCTCTGGCTCTGAAAAGTGTACAAATACTCCTTGGTGAGGTTTTACTTTGGGGCTTACTCATTGGAAGTGTTTGTTTCAAAAGTTGCCTTTCCTTTTAGAAAAGCAGATCAAAGAGCCTGTGATAGTAGGCCATCCTGGATGTGTCAGGGTGCCTGCTTTTACGCGGATACTATCGCCAAGAAAGTAAAGTTCAAACAGTATTGCTTGTGTTGGGGAATTCCTCCACCCAGTCAGCCTAGGATCTTCCTGGAAAGTGATCCTTCGCACCTTCATCCATTCAGCTGAAGCCAATAAATCAGGAAGCAAGGCTAGAAGATGAAAGGTTTAATTAGCATTAACTGATTGGCAGTTGCCAGGTGGATAGGGCCATCAAGTCATCTCCAGCCATCCTGATCTGTATGTGGTCACTGGATCCAGATGGCTCAGGAGGAGAAAGTGAGGCTCGTGAACTTGCACAGGCCCCCCTCGCTCGAATCAAAGTCAATTACAAGTCACATCACCATCTCCCTGATGTCGTGGTATTCCTGGAGAACAAAGGACAAATCACACAATGGTCTCTATTTACACAAGCTTATAATTCTGTTTCTTTGAGCTCTAAGGTTATTTATTCTGGGGAGATGTTTTCCCAAAACTCACAATTCAAATGTTTGACAACTATTTTCTTTACACTTAACTGTCACAATTGATATTTGACAATATTGCAGTATCCTTCTGGTTGGTCTCTTTAATTCGTCCCTCTCTACTCCAGTTCATCTTCCATCCAGGTATCAAATTGATTTTCCTAAAGTGGAGGATTGGTGATCTCACCTTTCATATTCAGTAAACTCCAATAGCACCCTGTTACCTCCAGGATTAAATATAAAATCCTGTTTGGCTTTTAAATGCCATTTATAACCTGGATGCTTCCTACCTTTCTAGGATTTGTTTATTTTTTTTAAACTATACCCTATCCCTTTCTGTGCATTCTTTGAACCAGTGATACCAGCTCCTTGCTGTTTCTTGAACTATCAGAGCTGGGAAAACTGTGGACAGAATTTGGACAGAACAGAACAACCCTTGTGAAGTTTAGATCCAGTCAAAGGACCACACTTGAGAACCTAGAGGGCCACATGTGGCCTCAAGATCAAAGGTTCCCCAGCCCTGAGACAGTCCCAACTCTAGGTATTTTCCCAGACTGTCACCTTACTTAGAATTCTCTCCTTCCTTACCTCTACCTCCTGGCCTCCCTTAAGTTTCTGCTTAAGTCTCATCATCTGTAAGGTTTTCCCAATCCCCCTTAATTCTAGTGCATTATTTCCATTTTATCTTGTATATATTGCGCCTTGTTTTTGGAATATACTGTTTCCTCAGGTCCTGTTTTTGCCTTTCATTAGCATTTAGCATAGGGACTGGCACATAGAAGGTAGTTAAGAATGCTTGCTAACATAACATTAAAGACACTCCAAATATGGCACCATTTGATATTTCTAGCGTTATCTCCTATCATTCTCTTTTGGATACATTAGTTGCAAGCAAATACTAGTTATTCCTCAAATCCACCTAGTGGTTTCTCCACTCCTTACTTTTAGTTTTGCTGTTTCTTTTGCCTTCTTTCCCTTGTGAAGAGGCTGAGTCCCTATTCTTTAATTCTTTCTTTCACCCATTCTTTAAAACAGAGCACAAATTCTGGTGAAATCTTTTAAGATTCCTAATAGTCATGGCCTTCCTTTTTCCTTCCCCCTCTCTGACTTGAAGTAGTTTCTCCTCCTTCCTAAATCCACTTATCCGGTGATATGTATTATAATTATTAATTAACTCATTTACTGAATTGTTAACTAGGTCTGTGAGAACAGGAATCATCTTTTCTAAGATTTTGTTTTCCCCAGAGCCTGACAGTGATTGGCATGTGGTTTAGGGTTTTCTGGGCAACTGTTTAAAGGCCCTTAATAAAAAAAAAATTCTTTGTCACTGTGGATGAGAGCTGGATAGCCCAAAGACCAGAGAATGGGGGCAGGTTGCCTGGAATGAATTCTCAGACTTAAGAATTCTTGAGGTTAAGTTAAAGATTTATTAAGCTTTTCAGCAGGTAAGGGTTCTTAGGGAATCTGTAACCTTAGAGGGGTATGGGTAAAGTTTATGTAGAATACTCTATAGTAAAATGTGCCAAATATGCTAACCAGGTGATTCAGGGTAGGATTAGGGAGTGGTTAATTCTAAAAGGAACATTCACTTTTAGTATCTGTTGCACAAATATGTTACCCAGAGTTCATTGGGAAATAACCCAAGGTGGGGGCTCATGGAGGTATGGTTTTAGGCTTGAATGATCACTAAGTTAACTAGTGGTCAGGACTGACTAAGGAATACCAGGCTGCCCTCATCAATGTCTTGTTAGACAAGATAAATGGAAGGGAGGATACATATATCTAAGTCTAGCATACATATGATCAGTGAATAGTAAATGTTATGACCCAGTACACAGCTGGTTCAGCCAGTACACAGATAGTTCGAACTAATAAATTCTATAGGAGCATCTGGCTACTGGAGCAGAAAGGGAGACAATGGTTTTTGCTGAGGCATTCTGTGTCCTTGGGCTGGGGAGAAACTGCCTGGGATAGTGTTTGAGGCTAGAGAGAAAGGTGATTTTTAGAGAGAAATGTGATTTTTGAAATTGGGGGTCCAAGCACATGCACCTAAGCACCTCATCAGCTGTCTACAACAGAAATAGAACCAATATCAAGTCTGTGCTGGGCAATATCACAGAGGTCAGCCAGTTCAAATGCTGCCCCTCTAAATAACCCTTTCCACCACACCTCATGGTCATCCCTCCAGCGTGAAGGCTCCTTTGAAGGCAGGGATTACATCCTTTTTGTCTTTGTATCTGAGGTAGCTAGTACAGTGACTTGCATGTGGCTGTGTATAATAAAAGCTTATATAATAATAAAAATAACTACCATTTAAATTGCACTTCAATGGGCCAGGCACAGGGCTAAGCATTTTACAATTAGTATTTCATTTGATTTTCCCAATAACTCTGGGAGGGAAGTGCTATTGTATTCCCATCTTACATGTGAAAAGACTTAAACAAGCTAGTTGAATTGAACTATAGACGATTATAGTTGTATATAAAATGACAGATGATTATAGTTACATGTAAGATTACAGATGATTATAGTTTAGGCTATATCTGTACATGACCTCCTGCCCCGCGCAGCTTTGCACGCTGGATGAATCTCATGAGAAGTCTCCCTGGAGGGCCACACTGCTGTTCAGTGGTGTCCAACTCCTTGGGACCCCATTTGGGGTTCTCTTGGTAACATACAGGAGCTCATCTGACAGATGAGGACACTGAGGCCAGCGGGGTGAAGTGACTTGTCCAGGGTCACCCAGAGCCCGGAGGAGTCTTGCTGACTCCAGACCCTGGCGCTGGGCACCGTGCCACCTGGGTGCCTCGCGGGGCTCATAGCCTGGTTTTAAAATTCATGGACTGGAAGGGGCCTCCGGTGTCCTCGGGTCCCCTGGGATCTGCTTAGAACTTAAGCTCCCCGAGGGCGGGAAGTGTTTCACTTTTTCGTTTATTTCCTGCTGTCAGTGTTTGCTGATTGACTTCTTTCCCTGCCTCCCCCTTCCCCCCACTCTGTTAGGCTGCGTGAGGACGGTTTTTTCTTCCCTTTTTTTGCATCCCCAGTGCCGAGCCCGGTGCCCGGTACACCACAGGGGCTTACTAAATGCACTGACGACCGGCGGCCTCGTCTTTGCTTTATGAGCTGCCGCGATGGGGAGCTTCCTCTACGGGAGAGCCCGGCGGGGCAGTGGGGCAGCTCTGAGGGGAGGAGGGGAGGCCTGGGGGGGTCAGAAAGGAGCTTCTCTTGTAAGGCCTAAGGCCCCCGGAGGACCCCGTGTGCAGGAGGCCAACTCCGGCCGGCCCTGCGCTGACTGCCCCGAGAGCCCCAGAGCCCCAGAGCGCGGCCCCCCCCCGAGAGCCGGACCGATGAGCTGGGGCACCCGTCCCATAGGGGGACCGGAAATGAGGTAGGACGGCCGGAAGCGGGGGAAGCTGCTGTGTAATCGCTCCTAGGAACCGAGGCAGCTCCGAGTCCCAAAATGCCGGATTACCTGGGCGCCGATCAGCGGAAAACCAAAGAGGAGGAGAAGGACGATAAGCCCATCCGAGGTCAGCGGCGCGGGCAGGGTGAAGGGACGGCGGGGGATGGGCGAGGGGGGAGGGGAGAGGAAGGGAGGGCGGCCGGGGCTCCAGGGCCCAGCTCAAGCCTCCCCCCTGGGCCGCCGGCAGGGCCCGGCCTACCCCTGGCTCAGGGGGGATTTCGTGTTATCTCTGAGCTCCGGGATCGGCCTTAATTCGTGTCGGTTCAGCGGACCCGAGCTGAGCGGCTCCTGGGGGGCCTGAGCCCGGTTAGGGAGTGGGAGGGCTACGGCCACCACTGTCCCAGCCCCCGTGGGGTGTCCGGGCCGGAGTGGGGGATGGTGCGTGCGTGCGTGTATGTTGTGTGTGTGTGTGTAGTGTGTATATGTAGTGTCAGTATGTCGTGTGTGTATGTTGTGGGTGTAGCGTGTGTATATGTAGTGTCAGTATGTAGTGTGTGTATGTAGTGTGTGTATGTTGTGTGTGTGTATTGTTTGTGTGTGTATGTTGTGTGTGTGGTGTGTATATGTAGTGTCAGTATGTAGTGTGTGTATGTTGTGTGTGTGTATTGTTTGTGTGTGTATGTAGTGTGTGTGTGGTGTGTATATGTAGTGTCAGTATGTAGTGTGTGTATTTTGTGTTTGTGTGTGTGTGTAGTGTGTGTATATGTAGTGTCAGTATGTTGTATGTGTGTAGTGTCAGTATGGGGTGTGTGTGTGTGTGTGTGTGTGTGTGTGTGTGTGTATTGCTGCCGGGGGACTTCTCTTGGAAATCTGTTCTTAGTTGAGGTCTGAGCAGTTTTCATTATAATCACCTTAAGTATTCCCTAATGCATTTAAAAAAAAAATTTATTTGTCCAGGAAGTGTTTGGAGAATTCCTAGTTTCTTTCCCATTTGCTTTGTGCTATTTTCTCCTGTCAAAAGGATTTCTTATGGGGCTGGGATCCTGCAATTTAGATGTGAAAAGGACCTTCAAACCCCCCTTACTACCAAACCCTCCTCCCCTCCCATGTTCCCCAAGTCTAGGAATTTTACACATTAATAGAGTAAGCTCCCAGAGAACTTCAGTGACTTGCCCAGTGCCTCACACTAAGTGGTAGAACTGGGGATATTTTTTTTTAGGAGATTATGAAGTATTTAGAGACTAGGAATGACTTGTGACCTCTCTTGCCTTGTGGTAATAGCTTCCTTATGTTGTCTTCTCCAAGTTTTTATTTTGATTAAAATGTTTCTACTCCATTCATACCTCATATTCAAACTGTATTTCTCATGTGTTCGTATCTTCCACCCTGGCCTTGTCTCTCCCGTCTTTAAATACCTGTAACTCCTAGTACCTTTTAAAGGAAGGAATGCTTCTTCCAGCTCCTATTTTATCTTTCCTGCTTTTTCTTTTTGGAAGCATATTCTGAAACTGAGAACTCGAGGAGTTTCCAGGACACCTGTTGGAAAACTGTCCTAGAGACTTGTGTCCTGGAATGGATCAGCCAGTTTGCAGATTTAGTTTTATCCTTTGGGTAGAGTGACTTAATGATAACCATAATCATTGTTTTATGTATATGGATCATAATTAAAGTGAAAAATTATCCTTAGATCTGTTGTATTTAGTTGTTTCATGAAATTTACAGTAAAATTCCAAGTTTTGGTTTGGTTTCTTTTTTGAGATGATTTGATCTTAAAGCTAACATATTGTCTCTGTCATTTCAGCACTGGATGAAGGTGATATTGCCTTGTTGAAAACTTATGTAAGTTATTTGCATTACTGTAAAATGTGGAAATGTTAAGTGTAACTTAGAATTCTAATATGGTACGGTTCCTCAGTAAGGATCATTAGCATGTGGATAATGGGGAAAGGAAATTAATTTTTCAATTTTGTGTTTGAAAGTATTAATGATTTTTGGATATTTTCTCTGAGTAGAGTAAAACTTCAAGTAGCTCATGACAAGTCTTGAAAATAATTTCATTGAATATGTTCTTAGTCTTTTATATCAGAGGGCTTGCTCTTTTAAAAAAAAGTTGAAAAATGTCAAGGGAGATTTCAACCATTTTAATAACTTAAGCTTATCAGAACAATAGATTTTTTCCTTAAAAGAACAGATCTTTTGTCCTTGCATTCTGGTAAATATTCCTTACCATTACTTATTCCACAAGGTTAATAATGAGGAAAAAGTTTCCAGATATTCTGGGAAGTTTCATACTGGACAAACTCTTTAAAAAGGTGGTTGTTGGTATCTTTTGTTCTCATCTGTCTTCCACATGTATTCTCCTCCCTCTCAGTGAATCTTCCTTTGTAACAAAGAATAAAAAAAGATATGGGCTCTTTAGTAAAGGGTATTATTACTAAATTCTTACTCCAAAATCATCAAGGGGGAATGGCATGATATTTATTAAAAGGAAGATATGATGCTTATAAGGCGAAATTGCATGCATGTTGATATAAAGTCAGTTTCCAAAAAGTCTTTGCCAAAATTCTATATCAGACATTTGAGACACAGTGTTATAGAGATTGAAGAGTCTTTGAGATAGGAAACAAAGTCTAGGGAATTAATGTTATTGTATGTGTAGAAAAGTAAAGAGTTGATCTTCTAGGTATCAATTCCAAGATTAGTTTTAATTAGTGCCTTTGTAAATTAACTAGTTCTCAGTAAAGACCTGCTCTCATGTTTGCTGTAAAATCACTTTGGGTCTTTGAAGTCTACGCCAGCAGAATGCAAACTTTGGCTGGGCTTACCAAGCTAGAAAGGTTTTATGTATAGGCTTAGTCGTGGCTCATAGGTATATTGTCTAAGGACTACCTTAGAGAGGCTTACCATTAGGTTGGTCACAGAATGATGGATTTTTTTGACTACAGTATCTCTTAAAGACCATCTTATAATTAAGATATATGTGTTCTTCTTTGGTGGGGAGAGTACCCTTTACCACTGACAAAATTACGGATACATGAAGTATAGTTGAACTGGAGAAGAGAGTGCATGGTGAAACTCTGGTTCCCAGGTAACACTAAACTCTTCAAGGCAATGTAATGCTAAGTACAAGATTAAGGATTTAGGAGGTCATAGATGACTGCCATATGTTGATAGACTAACAAAGTTTCAAGACTTTACAATCTGAAAGAACCAAACCGGAGAAGGGGATGTGATTGGAGGCTATGAGATCATGAGGGAGTGGGGAACTGGGAATGGAGGTAAAGTAAACATGGTGGTTGTCACTGAGACCGAGGTGACTAGAACAAGGGAATATGTGGGCTAGTAAATGTGTGGGAACAGTATGATAGGAGATAGTGCAAGCTAAAAATATAGATTCAAAGAAAGTTCAGATAAACAAAAGAAATAGACTCATAATGGGTCTGTTAAAGAATATAGCAATATTTTCAGCCTCCATTGTGGACACCTTAGAGAGCATTTGTGTTATAAACTTCAGTATATTTGATATCTGCTTCAGAGAACATTGGGTAAGATCTGTATTTCTCAAACTTTTTGGTCTCAAGGACCTCTTTAAACTCTTAAATATTGTTGAGGACCTCAAAGAACATTTTTCTTCTTATGAGTTATAGCTATCAAGCTTTACTGTATTGGAAATTAAAACATTAAAAAAAGAAATTAAAGAGGATGCATTTTTATAATATTTATTCGTTAAAAAGTAATATACCCGCTCCATGTTAACATAAATAATATTTCCCTTAAAGAATAATTTTTCCAAAATAAAAAAGTTAAGAAGAATGACACTGTTTTACATATTTTTGCAAATCTCTAATGTCTGGCTTCATAGAAGACAATTGTATTCTTATATTTCTGCATTTAATATGTTGTCATGTTATTTTGGTTGAATCATATGACAAAAGAGAGTCAAATAATGTCTTAGTATTATTATGACAATAATTTTGATTTTGTAGATCTTTTCAAAGGGTCTTAAGGATTTCTTTAAGTCTTCAGATCACACTTTGAGAACCGTTGGAGCCATGTATATATGATGTGACAATTTTTATATTCTTACATGGAAACTAAAAATGTTGTTGATTGCCATGTCGCAATTAATCCTTAGCTTAATCCTTAACCATAATAATAACTCTATTTCCTGAGATTACGTTATTTAATATGTGAATTAACCATGCCTTTGGGTTGGCATGCCTTTTGACTCTTAGGCCTTCCATGGAATTGGGAGTTTGGTAAAGAAGAGGATATGAATATGTCTATAGATTTATGAGTTGGATATCAATTATATTACAGCAGTAAAATATTGAGACTTATTAGTAGCTCAGAATAAGAAGTTATTGTCCTTTATAAATTATTACACATTATTTCTTACTATATATAATCAAGACTATATGTTCCTGCATTTAATGAATTTGAAACAATTTACATAGCAGATGTTGATTTCTACATTAGTAATATAGAGATGACTGAAAAATATAACCTTTCACCATATGTTGTGAATCTTTGCTTAGTTTGCATTTGTTGAGGTGGCTAGGGTTTTTGATAATTCTAGGCACAGCTTTTGCTTATAACCTTGAGTAATAGAGGGTTTGACTGTATTTGTAGTTGAATGGAGTAGTGTGAAAATGCTACAGATATTATATTGTTAGTCTTACAACCTTGGAGGCAGTAAGAAATAATAGAATCATAGACCTCCCCCACCCTATATTGGGTTTTAGCTGTAGTTTATAAGTTATAGTTGTTTGGACTAATTAGAATTATTTTTCTCTTCTAGGGCCAGAGCACTTATTCTAGACAGATTAAACAGGTAGAAGATGACATCCAGCAACTTCTTAAGAAAATCAATGAGCTCACTGGTATGTTTTCTCTCTTTCTTCAAAAATGATGTAAGTAAGAATTTGAACTCAGAAATAATTTTCATTAAATGTGTATTTTTTGGATTCTTGTTTTTTTGAACAAGTTGAGTTGCATTTTATTTAACTAGCAAACTGTTTTGCTGTCCTATATAACTATTTACAATGCTTACATATTTATGATACAGCTATTTTCCTTGAGATAGGTGTTTTCCAGACCAAATCCCAATTTAGTAGACTTCATTGGATGAATTGGTTTTATTATAATAAATAGACAATTATCTGAGGCATGGAAGTATTTTTATTATATGGAATTTATCTTATTATGAAGTTGTTTTAAGTTATTTGAAATGTAGTAAATATTACAGTTACAAATTTTAAATTTGACTCTTACAATATGAATTGATACTTATTTCAGAGCAGGTTAATATAACACTTTTCAATGACTTCAATATTTCTTTTCTAGGCATTAAAGAGTCAGACACTGGCCTGGCTCCCCCAGCTCTTTGGGACTTGGCTGCAGATAAGCAGACCCTCCAGAGTGAACAGCCACTACAGGTCGCAAGGTAATGATGCCTAACTTTGTCTAAAGATAAGTCTATTAGACTTCTCGAAGTCTAATCAGAGTATCTATTCGGAGTTTCTCATTTTAAATTCCAAATAGGTTAGGCTTTCTACAAAAATTCTTTGGAGTTGACCCTTGGGAATTGTTGACATAAAGGAATTGGTTTTTGTGTGTGTGTGATTTAGCAGTCTTGAGAAAAACTTTATATAGTGAAGCTTTTTAGTAAAATAGGATAGAAAAATTAATTCTTTATACAGATATTTTTCTGATTTGTTGATCAGGTGAACTAGTTAGAGTGGTTGTTTTCTCTATATAATGTCTTGTTTTATAAAGTTTGTGTTTATTTTTACAATCTTCTCTGGGTATAGGGAATTATGGGAATATAGCATATCCTTTATTCATTAATATAAGTATGTACATATAATGATTTCTCCTGTTCCAAAGAGCAACAGTGTGACGTGAGGAGAAGCAGTGTCAGCCTCGTGTAGAAGAGGAGTGTGGGCCTTGGAGAGGCACCCTTAGATTTCACTTCCACGTCTGTTACTGTCTATATGATAATGTCCCTTCGCCTCTCTGATATTAACTTCATCTGTAAATTGAGGATAATAGTAACTGAAACAACTTCTTCTAGAGTTCCTGCAAGGCCCAAGTGATGTAATATATGTAAAGCGCTTTGAGATATTTCAGGCTACTAGAACTGGAGCCAATAGTATATGCAAACTTGTGTTTCACATTATCTGAATTGAGGTATTTTGAGAAAAAGCTTCCTTTGATTATATTTGCTTTATGTAACTCACCATTTTTAGTTTTCAGTAATATTACCTTGAGCAGTAGCTGTACCTTCAGGTTTCAATTTACTTTTGTACGGTACGTCCACAGTATAGAATCCAGTTACCTTGTTACAATATGGTATCCTTTCCTCACTGTAATCATAAGTATTTCTGTGCTAGGTGTACAAAGATAATCAATGCTGATTCAGAGGACCCAAAGTACATTATCAATGTGAAGCAGTTTGCTAAGTTTGTGGTGGATCTCAGCGATCAGGTAGCACCTACTGACATTGAAGAAGGAATGAGAGTTGGGTAAGATGTCTGTACACTGGCTTCTTCTTTCACTCCAGATACTGTGACACAGTGCCCACTTTATTTTGAATGAATTTATTCAAGGCCATTGTATTCCAAGTGTTATTATCAGTGAACTCCTGCTGTTGGGCATCCCTCTTCCCTTGCTGCTTCCACTGATTCATCATAAACTCCTTACACCCTGCCGTCTGCTGAAGCTGTTCTCTCTAAGGTCACCAGTGACCTTTTCTTTAAAAAATGTGTCATTGATGTGTTCTGTTTTTTACCTTCCCAACATTTGTAGAATACCTCTACTTCATGACAGGTCTCTCACACCTACAACAATTAATAAAACTAACCATAGAGTGACTGTATCTGAAAGTACATGCAGCATTCCAAGTCTGTGGCAACACCTCCCCAACTATATATTTTCTTAAATAGAAGTATATTTTCTTTCCCTTCCATTACCTACTCTATTGGGAAAACAAAAGAAAAACGAATTTCTTGTAACATAAGTGTAGTCAAACAAAACAAATCTCCGATGATTATATAGAGAAACATATATATATATGTATATATATGTACATGTGTGTTTGTATTCTGTATCTCCTTTCTGCAATAGATTACGTTTCATCATTGAACAGTTTATACTATAACAGTGTAAACTATAAAAGTGAATAATTTTGAAAACTTTTAAACTGCTAAAGAATGAAATGAACATAACCAGGTGAATAATATATATAGTAACAACAATACTGTAAAAACTTAGCAACTTAGAAAGCTTTGAGAACTATAATCACTACAGTGACTGTTTGTTACTCCAGTGGAGCAGCAATCTTTTAATTGCCAAATCAGATGACCTTTTCTCAGTCCTTATCTTTGTTGACCTGTAGCATTGTACACCATTAACCATCCCCTTGGCTTTCCAAAGTTTACTTTCTCTCTATTCTCCTTCCATTCTGATCTGGTTTTTTTGGTGGTTTGTAGGTTTCTTGCCCTCTCATGTGCTTGTGTCTAAAGGCTCTCTGCACATCCCTCTTCTCTGTACCTACTCACTCCTGTGAAGATGGCTTCTGAGTGTGGACATCCAGCTCTGTTGTTTCCCTTTAGTGTCACATCTTCAGCTGTTGGACATTTTATTTACATGTTCTGTTGGCGTCTGAAATTTGACCTGCTTTCATCTTTTCTTCCTGTTGCTGATACCCCCATCATCCAGACTCAAAATATCAGAATATACTGACTTTCTTCTTTACACTCCCTACATCCAATCAGTTGCCAAATCTTCTGATTCTTCCTCTACCATGTCATTTTTCCAAGATAAGCCCAGGTCTGACCATATCATGTCCCTGCTGAAAAGCCTTTAATAACTCTATTGCCTCTATAAAATGCAAACTTCTTTACCTGGCATAGAAGATCTTTATATTCTGGCTCTAACTTACCTCTCTAGCCATATTTTATACTACTCTCCTTCATGCACCACTTTCTAGCTAGACTGGAAAATTTTCTCAATTTTGTTCTGTACTTTATTTATCTGTACAAGCTAGATCCCATGTTGACAATAAGCACACTTATTTCTGCTTTTGAAATCCTTCTCTTCCAAATCCTGATTCAAGTCCTGTCTCTTCCAGGACCCTTTGTCCTCCTTAGATACAGGGATAGAGCTCTGGCCCTGGAGTCACAAAGACCTGAGCTTAGATTTGGCCCCAGACACTTAGTAGCTGTGTGACCCTGAGCACATCATTTGACTTCCACTTCATTCAGTTTCCTTAGTTGTAAATTGGGGATCCTATAATAGCAGCTATTTCCCAAAGTTATGAGGATCAAATGAGATAGATGTTTGAAAACTGCTTAGCACAGTCCCTGGCATATAGAAGGCACTTATTAAATAATTATTTGTTTTCCCCCCAAGTGATTTCCTGCCTTTCTCCCTACCATACTTTGCCTAGATCTTTCCTTTGACTTCACATTATGCTTGATAGTAGACATGCTATAACCTTCTTCCTGTCACAACTTACATTGGAATGATAAGTACCACCAGGGCAGGGACTGTTTTTCATCTTTGCATCCCAACCTAGCACACATTAGGTAGTTAATATATATTTATTCAG
This sequence comes from Potorous gilbertii, assembly GCA_028658325.1. Taxonomy (NCBI): domain Eukaryota; kingdom Metazoa; phylum Chordata; class Mammalia; order Diprotodontia; family Potoroidae; genus Potorous; species Potorous gilbertii. The sequence continues at coordinate 119,565,110 of CM053770.1, read as the reverse complement.
TTGAATCCCTCTATTTGCTCCCATTCCTCTACCCCCAAGCTGATTGGTTACATCTCAGTGATTCCTCTAGATATCAAAAAGAGTCAATATCGGAAGAAAACTTAAGGATAAGAACTTTGTAATTTAGTTTACCAAGCCGCTTAAATAGTTTGACCTAGCTAAGATAAAAGGATTTTGGTGCTCATATGACATGGGAGTTAGATGTAAATGAATTCCAGTTGTAGTACTGTCACTAAGTAATTGAGTGATTTTAGGAGGGCCATTTGATTGTTTTTTGTCCTTGCCTTCGTTTTCTTAAAGGGTTGTTATAAAGATGAGATGAAATAATAGATGATAAGCCCTTATTAAAAGTTCTTAAAATACTGTGCAGAAATAAAATATATTAAGAAGCTTGTTTTTGTCTTTATGGATTTCCCATTAGGAAAACATTTGGAAAATTATATTCCAACATAAAATTTCAGTCGTAATAGTTATTTATAACAAAGCAGTCAGGATTGTGATTGCCATAGTAAGTAGGCCAATGGAGAGTTGATTGACGTGCCTAAGGCCATGCTATGATGTTCTTAACAAACATTGATGTAGGCTTCTTTTCTTCAACTGTATTTAGTCTACCAAACCATGTTATAGCTCAGTATGAGCATGTTTCTGACCTCTCTGTCTTAACTAGAAAATGTCTGAGTGAGGCTTTTGTTTTCCCCCCTCAGTGTGGACAGAAATAAGTATCAAATTCATATTCCCCTGCCTCCCAAGATTGACCCAACAGTTACCATGATGCAGGTAAGTTACTATGAGATACGAAAGAGTCTCATTTTCTTTAAAAATATAATTAACTCATCATGAAAAGCTTTGAAATTTGTGACTGGCAGACTGTTCACATATATACGTTAACATATTAAAACAAAACCTGTGAGCTTTCTCTTAGTGGGTTAATAGTCTTGCAAAGTAGTCCAAAAAAAGGATGTATTGCAAAATGTTGATTGGCTTATGTATTTTCATACGCCTAACAATACTGTAAAATTTAGATTGTTTGGGAGTTCCAAATCAGTGGTCTACACCCTTCATATTTATTAAAAGCCTTATTTGCTTCAAGTTCTGCTTTTGGGTTATGGGTCTATATTTTTAGATGGAGCACAGAACTGAAATTTTAAAATATATTGTATATTTTTTCCTCTTAGGTGGAAGAAAAACCTGATGTCACATACAGTGATGTTGGTGGTTGCAAAGAACAGATTGAGAAGCTAAGAGAAGTTGTTGAAACCCCATTGCTTCATGTAAGGGGTATTTCTATTCAGCTTTAAATGGCTTTGTATGAAGTGGTGATTGAACATAGGTGTCTTTAAGCCTCTGTAATTTAATGATTTCTTTCTTCATAGTGTAAGCAATTTTTAGAAAGAACAAACATCCTTTTGAAATAGGGAAGAAAAGAAAAAAGGTCCAGATGAAAGCAAGAAGAAGGTTTAAAGGTTTTGAGAAGGGGGCATATGATGAAAAATTGAAGGAACTGTTTGTTTGAATTGGAAAAACTAAGATGTTACTTACTTTTTGATGTATTGAAGGGTTGTTGTGGAGCAAGACCAGTAACTGGTCTAAAGATAGCAATAAGAAATGGGTTTAAATTAAGTTGGAAAGTTAGACGTAATAAAATAATCATAAACTTGAGACTGGACATCATATGAAGCTAAGTAACTACTTGAAATAGAAAAAAGGTACTAAGTTTTTGGTTAAAATTTTTATCAAAATTAGCATGAAATCTAAATAAATTTTTAAACTACTTTCACCATGACCTTGTGAATAGTGAGAACTTTATGATGTTCTATAGATTACATAATAATATTTGACAGTTCTTTGTATCCAAGGCCAGAGAGTAGATAAAATTTCTCATTTAAAGCACGTAAGATTTAATTTTTAAAATTTTGGCCTTAAATAAGCATATACAAAATTCTCCCTTATGCATTTGTGTTAAATTTTTGTCTTTGCAGCCGGAACGGTTTGTTAACCTTGGAATTGAACCCCCCAAAGGTGTGCTTCTTTTTGGTCCTCCAGGAACTGGAAAGACCCTTTGTGCTCGTGCTGTTGCTAACAGGACAGATGCCTGCTTCATCCGAGTTATTGGATCTGAACTTGTGCAGAAATATGTTGGAGAGGTAAAGTTAATTTATTATGAACAAGGCAGAAGCAGATCTGGCAGGAGATTTGTAATGCAGGGTATAAACAAGGAAAAACTATTTACCTGGATCACTTCTATGTGCCTGGGACAAGACAGTTAATTGAATGATTAATAATTGCATTGTGTAGTTGAGCAGCTCAGAACCTATACTGCTTTAACCATACTTTCCAGTAATTTTGGACTAGCACATACTGTCTTGGAACCAATTGAAAGATGCAGCTTTCTGTGATCCTGTTAGTTAGATCAGACATTACCAGAAATGCAGTACAAGGGGAAAGGGGCTAAGGTAGTATCTCATTTCGGACAATCAGTATTTCTATACAGTGTTAATACTTCTAGTTGCATGAAACAGGCTGGGCTTTTTGTTCTTTAATGGTGGTTCTTTGAATGGTCTATGTGGCAATGATGAATTTGTGAGTTCTGAAACATACTCTAGGTAGGGACTGAGAATAATGGAAAGGGAAATCCTTATCACTGATCACTGTAGCCAAAGTTACGTAACAGTGAATCCCAGGCAGAAGTTTATTTTGTTGGAATTTTTATATATAGAGTATCATGTATCACAAGTGAACTTTTGGCCAGGGTATGGGGTTGTTGTTTTTTTAAGGGACATTAGTCTGACCTGTTTCATATTTCCAGGTATTGCCTGCCTTTAATGGGTGACATGGTCATGAAGATAATATTGTTGTGCGGATGTGTTGATGAATCCTGGAAAGAAAGTGTCATATTTGGGCCTTAAAGAAGCCGAATGTTGCAATTGCTGAGTTTTAGTATATGTTTTTTGTAGCATTGCAAAAATAGTAGTGCTATTTTTGCTTAAGGCTTTATCAGGCTGACACTGAGTTTTGTGTCTCAACTCATCTTTTTCTCACTAGGGGGCTCGAATGGTCCGTGAGCTCTTTGAAATGGCCAGAACCAAAAAGGCTTGCCTTATATTCTTTGATGAAATCGATGCTATTGGAGGTATGAATAACATTTAAGAAAGCTACTTTGGGGTCAGAATTTGCAAGAGTTATAAGGTGAAAATACAGAAATCTTTACAGTATGTTAACTGTGCTGTATACTAACTTGTTTATCAGCTCTAACATGTTTGAGATCTATACCTCTGAGAAAACTATTATTTTAAGAGAGTTATAGAAGCAAAAATAAAATAGGCAATATTTAGATAAGCTTCTTGAAAAAGCTAATAGAAGGTTCTTTTTCTTTTTCCAACTATAGTAGGCTCTTTAATACTTGGGTTAGTAGACCATGCACCATTCCACTGTTGTGTAATAGTGAGAATGACTTAAATTAACAGTGGGACCTCTTTGTAATGCTAGTGTTGTGCAGAGTTTTGGTAATGTCCAACTTACAAATTAATTTACATTTGACTTTTTTATATATAATTTCAGGGGATATGATTTAATTCTACTGCATATAGCTATGCTTATTTGACGTGAGCTACTTTTTCACTATTAATTTTAAAAAGCTACACTGTTACTCTGTTCTCTGTACAGTTTAGTATATTACATATAGAAATTAGAGAGCTCTAGAGAACTATTTATTTTGCTGGGGAAGGGCTACATCTGATTTAAGTTGGGATATATCCAGATTTATGCAGTTGTAAGTTGTGTTATAACAATGTCTTATTGTATTATAAATAGTAAAAGATCCTAAGATCATAGATTTAGCACTAGAAGGGACCAAGAAGAGCATTTAGTTTGACCCCATTATTTATACGGACAATGGTAAAGTGGAAGAGTTAGAACACTTTACACTGTACCATGCTGGAGATGTTCAATGGTTTAGGAAAGCAATACATTAGTCCTACATTGTTAGTACTGCTTATACGGGATTAACATGCTATGATGTTACCCATATAGATATTCAGATGTTCCACAATGAGTAATTTTTAAATGGAAATTTTATCAGGCCATTTCAGATGCACCTACTTTTAGGAATTTTATGTTGAATAAAGCTTCACATTAAAGTAAGATTTATTTTAGAGAGAGATAACTGGATATGTTCTTCATTGGGGAAAGGGGGGAAGAAATTGACCTATTATTCCTTTAATAAGGTATTTCTGTATTTGAATATTAAGCATAATGTTCCATGTTGGTTTTTGAGTCATTTGTTTAGGATTTGTGAAGTCCCAGCCCTATCTTTGAGAAGAAGAAGAAGAGACTAATGGAGCAAAGTCACATAAATAGGCTAAATCTATTTACAAACTTTGGAATATATTTACTCTGAGTGATTTGCAAGATTTTTAGTTGGTAAATTGAGTGCTATTTTTCTTGCATGCCTTCTCAGCATAGTGAATATGGAAAGTAAACATGATCAAATTTTAGAATAATATCTACCTTTTATGAAATGCTGTTTTTGCTTTATAAATTTCAGTAATGCAGCCTAATAATTTTCACCCTTTTTAGGTGCTCGTTTTGATGATGGAGCTGGGGGTGACAATGAGGTGCAACGGACCATGTTGGAACTTATCAATCAGCTGGATGGATTTGATCCTCGAGGTAATATTAAAGTACTGATGGCCACCAACAGACCTGATACCTTGGACCCAGCGTTGATGAGGCCTGGGAGACTGGATAGAAAGATTGAGTTTAGCTTACCTGATCTGGAGGTAAGAAATTTATTTTTACTTTAGAAGTACTCCCCCCTCCCCCCAACATTTCTGTGATCTTAGTAATGTTTATTTCTGTTTTTAGGGTCGGACACATATTTTCAAGATTCATGCTCGTTCAATGAGTGTTGAAAGAGACATAAGATTTGAGCTGTTAGCACGACTGTGTCCCAATAGCACTGGTATGTGAATAGTCTTACCCATTGCTTGTTTATTCCGTCCACTTTGTATTTATTCAGTATCTGAATAAAGTTGCTTTTATATTTGAAAGGTGCTGAAATCAGAAGTGTTTGCACTGAAGCAGGGATGTTTGCAATCAGAGCACGAAGAAAAATTGCCACTGAGAAAGATTTCCTGGAAGCTGTGAATAAGGTCATCAAATCATATGCCAAATTCAGTGCTACTCCCCGTTACATGACATACAACTAATTGTTGGAAATTTCCAAAGTATATTGCTTCTTCTCAGTTGGAATAACTTGTTTGTATAAAGAAAAATGTCAGTTTCATAGACCTGTTTAACCATCATAATTAGTACTTAATATACAAATAAACTTTTTCCAAAGTTTGTTTTTTTCTTTTCTTTTGTAGGATAATGAAAGGGGGAAAAATTCACAGAAAGATTGTTAAAAGGTTTTCTGTTTTTTGATACTACAACCACTTTAGGTCTTGGTGTCATCAGGATATAAAAACAGGAACCATTGTGGTGAATATGAAGCATGTCAACATTTTCTCCCTCTAAACATACTTTTTTTCTTTAATATGAAGGGGGAATACTTTATATCAAGTAGTTTTCTTTGGCATTTTGACTGTATTCAATGAAGTAAGAACTACATTTGGTATTGATAGGCCATGGAATAACTCAAGTGACAAGGCAGAACAAGAAAAAATGAAATACAGCCTGGCATAAGATCCGTAAGAGTATCACTCACCTTTGGATAATCCACAATTGCCTGTATAAATGGGCTGGCAAGTGATGCATTGATAGAGTCTCAAAGTGCCAGTTCCTGCAACTACGCTTGTCAGAGAGATTGTCTCTTGCTCAGAGCTGTAGGTCTCCCCAGGGCTAACCCTGCTGTAGTTAATCAGGTGTCTTCCCCCACCCCCAACCCATCCTGCTGTTCTGGCACCTGGGATGGAGGAGGCTTTAGAGCTAGATTGCAATTCCATATAAGGAAAAAATTTCCTGTCAAAGTTATCCTAAAATCTTAGGGAAGAGATGGGGCTCCCTCCTGTTGGAGGTCTTCAAAGAAAGGCAGGATGATGGCTTGTTGGGCATGTAGAAGGAATTACTATTAAGGTTTAGTTGGATTTTATGGCCCTTGCAGCTCTTACAGTTTTATTTAACAATTAATTTTCTATGCTGTGATTTAACAATTAAAAGTCATTTTGGAGAGCTTGCTGGAACTTTAAATAGATTCTTAAAAGCCCTTAATTAGGTATTTTAAAGTAAGTTTTGCAGCCTGCTTATTCAACAAGAAAGAAAGATGGACTGTTTTATGTTACTTATATAGTTCAGATCTATCTGTTTAAACTTTTGGCCCTCAATTTCTTTTCTGTAAAATGAGGTGGAGGGGTGGTGGTGGGGTTTCAGAGTTGACCCTTAAGTTTCCTTTCAGCTCCCAATCTATGAACCTATGAACTATGGGGGGGGGAAAAACCAACAACAACACAGATATCCAGTAGCCAAATGTATTTTAAATTCACAAGGAAGAAAATAGAAAAAAAGGGAAATTATACAGTTTTAAAAATGAAAAAGGTATCAAATACTGACATTTGAAGCTCAACCATAGTTTTCATTCTTGATACTTCACACAGAAAACGAACCAGACAAGTCTTGCTTTTCTTTTTCCTACTTCTAGTCATTCCCCTTGTTCTGTACCTTTCGTGAATTGTAAAACAAAGTAACCCAATAGTAGGTTAAACTGAAAATTAAGTCATAGGTGACTGAAGAACGGTATGGGATAAGCAGAACACTTGAGTGGTGTTCTGATTTATATAAATCTAACAATAGGGCATGCTCTGAACAATCTTTTCACTTTCACATATAACAATAATGTTAGATTCTAATAAGCTTTTACTTGTAATGGAAAGAAAATTGAAATAGGTTCTAAACAGTTTTTGTCTTCAGTTACAAAGTAGAAATTCAATTTTTCAGATACCAAGGATACAACTGACTTTTTAAAGATGTTGGTTGTTTATACTAAATAATAGTTAACTGCTTAACAAGTAACGTTTTGTATTTATTGTATCTGCTTTTATGATATGCAGCTGGCCATTGCTAAGATTTAATTAAAACTGAGTCTTTGGTCAGATATGTTACACCTGATTTAAAAAAAAAAAAAATCTGCCTGGGAGAATATTTGATCTGTTTCTACAATGTTTTACAATGAAAAGTGGAAAGTTCCTGTAAATATTCAGGAATGGGCAGTTTAAAAAAAGAGCAACATAGATGAATATATCGAAACAGTACAGGTGTATTCCACTTGAAAAGTACGAAAACCCACATTTCAAAATCCATAAAATTAGTGAATTCAAAATACAAAATTAAATTTTGCTTCAAAAATCACTATTCTTTCAAATACTACATATTCTTTAATGCCTTTAAAATGTGGTGGGTGTATAAAAACTGGTTTTATACACCTTTTCGAAGCATTTCTTATACAAAATGTAAGGTATATTGGAAGAGTTGTGAGCCATTCTTATTCCCATGTGGTTTTATGAGCACAGATTATACCAAGTCATTTGGATAATCAATGTAGACCCTCCTTTGAGAAATGATCAAGCAGGTAGGGTATTTGGAATATTGCTGGCTTTTGAATGTTTTAACAATTTTATATTGTGACTTCAAACCAGTATTACAGTTGTATTTTAATTTGCTGTGTTTTAAATAGCTTTTAAATGCTTTGATCTGTCTTCAGCTCTTGCTTATATTAGTAGGAATCTAGACACACCAAGGCAACTGTTCCTCCTGAGTGTACTGTTGAAACTATACGGTATTAAGAAGGCCTAGTGCACTTTTGCATTGGTTATAGCAGACATAGTCAATGTCATGCAGTCTTGTATGGTTTCAGAATTGAAACTGCATTATTACCTTTAAAGGGGCAGACACACACACACACACTCCCACCCCTTACTTGGACAGACATTTTATCCCATCCCCATGTAGGGGCACACAGAAGTAGATACAAACCCCTTCCCCTAATCCCCACACAAAGGCACGCAACCCACCCTTTCCCTCCCTCCCCACAACACACAGAAACACAAACCCCTCCCACACACCCCCCCCCCCCTTACAGGGGCCAAATTTAATTTATTGCCTCCTTTTCAGTCTTCCTACCCACTCTTAGACACGCATACCTGGGAAGACAATGTACTTCCCACACCAAAAGTGTGAGTTATCACATATAGAAATACACTTTTCTTCATTTCTGTAGAGGCAGTTATATGAATAAGGAGGTACACAGGATATAGTATTTGGAATAAAGTCAGGAATAAGCAGTGGATAGAACTCAAAGAGGAACCATATCCATCCTTGTATGCTTGAGCTTTGAGAGGTAGCATGGATGGTATGGAGAGTATTAAATTTTTATAAAGATGTGTTCCACTGTGGACTAGCTGTGTGGTGAGCAAGTAACTTTAATAGCTGACATTTACATGGCACTTTGAGGTTTGCAGAGTGCTTTGCATATGTCATCTCATTTTATCCGTACTACAACCTAGTGAAGTATACAGGTTTTAAACACATTTTTTTTTTCAGCTGAGGAAACTGAAGTTCAAGAGAACTTAAGTGACTTGCTTACGATCACTAGTGTCAGAGCTGTGATTTGAAACATCTAGATGATATTTCCAAGCTGAATATCATTTCCATGACCCTAGCGTTTCAACATACCTCTTGGGTTCAATTTCCTCATCTGTAAAATGGGGAAAATATACTATTTACCTCATCGAGTTAGAAGGAAAGCACCTTGTAAACTGTAAAGCACAATATAAATGTGGATTGCTAATTACCAAGGGTAACCCTTCCACCAGCTACCTTTAAGATTGTGTAGAGGTAGTGTATATCTAGTACTGAGAATTCCCTGACCCCTTAGCTGAAAGTCAAGCATGCATTCATACACTGACATCATACCCATACTTCTGTATAGATCAGCAATGGTAACCTTACTTAGAGTAGAACTTGGGCAGGTTGTATTGGATGACTACATTTTTCACAGCTCTATCTTTACTATAAGAATCCTCCAGATTGTAACAAAAGATTGCAATGACAGGGGAGAGGTTCAAATCCATTAATAAATTGCTTGGAATAGAAATTGGATAATATTAGCCTAAAAGTCATCCATGACTTTCTAAATCTGAAGGCAAAATGATGTGAAGTATGGAAAGCCATAGAAATAGCAACTTAAATACCTTGGGGTATGAAAGCAATAAAGAAAATAAAGCTCCCTGTACAGTAAAATCCCTAAATCCCACTTGCTGTAAAAATAGGTAATTTTAATATATCCCATTTGCTGTAAAAATAGGTAATCTTAATATATCCCACGATCCTGCATAAACATTTTATCCCAAAGGGACCTTAATTTTTGGGTATAACAGATTTGAAGACACAAAAATAACTGATTTTAGTAAAATACATTCCCTTCCCCTCACGCAGGACTTTCTCCAACAGTTTTTATATACACGTCAGAATTCTGTTAAAAACGAACAGAAATAATATGATACAGAAATAAAAAAATGCAGAAAAGGTTAAAATATTATAAGATAGGGAATCAAATAGTTAACCGATCAACAAATATTTAGCACCTACAATGTACAAGGTACTGCTTTTAGACTTTTATTGGTGCTAAAGCATATGTGGTCCAAACCACATATCTCTGTTTAAAATCCTTATTAAGTTCCGTTTAAATCTCTGATATTGAAAAAGATGAGAGATGTTTTAGAAAACAGTTTCTAGAATAAACTGAAATTTTGTAACTACATGCTCTTTCAGAAGGCAGTCTGTATCAGAAAGCAGATGTATCTGATCTTGTATATGATGGTTACTAAGGAAAGGACAATACAAAAAGAGACCAAGGGAAATTTGATTAAGGTAGGTTGAAAGCAGCAATAGGAAAGTGACAAATATTTTGATTTGAACTAAGGGGAGAAGATTTAAGATTTTACGTAGACCAGCAATATCACATTGCAGTGTACTAATCTGGAGAAGAAGGGAAGCTGGGAACCGAAGGACAGACATTTCTTCCTTTGGACAGTTCTTATTAGGCTGGCCAAGAAAGGGAGACATCAGGAAAGGAAAACTCAACTATTGCCAGGAAATGTGCTGCCTTTACTCTAAGGCCTTTTACCCGACTAGATGCCAACAAGCAAGCCGGTCTCATTACAGTATAAGTGTAACAGTAAGAGCTTTAGATGGCAAAGTGGCCTGAAGTAGCCCAGCTACTAGCGTGCCAGGAAAGAATTTCTACTATGAGTATATAAAGATTCAGGACGAGGTGAAAGAAGTGTCTAAAATCTGAGGACAACACCAGCGTTAAATTAAGCCGTGACTGATAATCTATATTGCTGAGAAAGGTACCGAATTGTACCTACCTACTTCACTCCTCAATATTTACGCATTGTTGTATAGTGAAGTGTTCTACTTTTGTTTTTTAAAAAAAGTACTTGAATAGAAAAGTGTACTTTTCTCTGCCTTTCAGTCATGTCTACTAGAAGGCTATCTGATCAGATCAAAAAACCAACCAACATACCTCCACTCACCTGGCAGGAGCTCATCCTCATTAGAAAGGAACATTGTCTATATGAACTGTATACAGTAGTAGATATACATTCTATGCACAAAACTGCAGAAGAGATTGAGTAATTTTTTGGGGAAATAATTGGACAGAAAAATTACAAGTGACACATCTTGCGATGCTTCATTCACCCTCCAAATCAAGCAGTCCTCAACTAATAGAATTTACCTACAAAAGTAAAAATCCTTAATCTCTGGTATTTCAAAATGTCTACCTAGTTTCACAAGAGGCTTTATAATGCTAGGTGTTTAATGCCTCCTCTATGTCTCCGGGTCAACAATCGGCTCTGAGTCCTCCTCTGGAGGTGGGGCTAAGGCTTCTTGCTGTGCAAGGGCTTCTCGAACTTTAGCGCCTAAAACTGCATCATGAATGCTGTGGAATAGTAGCTCCTTTACACAAGGATTCTCGAAAAACCTGTTTCGAGTGAGGTCATTCACAACTTGGGCTGTAAGGGAAGAGAAGCAAATTAATTCATCCTTCAGGCTTCATATTTGAGCATCATTTCTAAATGTGTATATATGAAAAATAGTGTAAATATATAAGTACATATCTCTGTATATGATATAGATGATGTACAACAGAAAGAATAATTAATAGGTAAAACATTCCAACTTTATTGAAAAGAAAAATAAAATTATTACTGTAATAGACACATGAAACCATTTTATATTTATGGCCATCTTCAAATAATTCCTAAAGTTTTACTAGCCCAGAACAAAGATGGATTAGTCCGTATTTTTCCCAATCTAGCTTTCAGGAGGAATCTGCACACAGGTAAATAATTGAGTTTTAACTTCTGAGTGGTTAATTTTCAAACCTGGTTTTTTAAGGATGGTTTTTGGTAAATGATTTGCTGCTAACAACTCTAAAAGGCTAGGAAAGTTTTCAAAAACACATTTATTAAATAAAAGAACCAAAAAATAATGCTAAAATGTCTCCCCAGGTTTTTGTCTACTTACCACTGCATGCAGCTAAATATACATAAATACCAACATCGCCATATTCTTTTAGGATCTGTAATGGTATTAGAATAAATTTAGTTTCTACTGATATGTTTCTTCAACAGGTATTTATTAAGCACCTACTATGTATCAGGCACTGAGATACAAAGAAAAGGAAACAGTCCTTGACTTAAAGGGATTTGTATTTGATTAAGGAGGACAACAGGTACATATATAAGTACTTGTGCCTACATACAAATATAAAACACGTGCCAAATAAATTCAAGGTAATTTTTTGGGAAGGCCCTACCAGATGGGGAGACAAGTTTAAGAAAGTCCTCGTGCAGAAAATGATACCTTGAAAGTAACAGGATTCTGAGAGGTGAGGAAAGAGTACACATTACATTCCTAGCAGAGAGGATGTCTAATATAAAGGGACAGTGACGGGAAACAAAATGTAGTGCGTAAAGGGTAATAAGAAAACCAGTCTGGCTAGATTGTGTTGTACTTGAAGGCAAGTAATGTATGATAAGGCTAGAAAGAGAGATTGAGGAGCCATGTTTTGAAGAATTTTAATGGCAGACAAATACATATTTGATCCTAGAGATAATAAATAGGAAGTCACTAGAATTTATAGGAATGGCATATTTACACCTGGATGTTAGGAAGATCCCTGGTAATTGCATGAAGGAAATTCTGGAGAGGAAAAAGACTTGAGGCAGACAACTCAAGTGGGAGGGTATTACAATAGTCTGATGAGGCCTATGCTAGGATGGAGGCCATGTGAGAAGAGAAAAAGAGATAGATGTAAGAGATGTGCAAGTAGAACCATTAAGACCTGGCAACTGATTGGCTAAATGGCATGCGGGAGGAAGAGGAGGCAGGGATTTGAAATACTGGATGGTTGGAAGTATGGTGGTATAATCAACAGAAGTAGAGAAGTTTGGAAAACAGATGGGCTTTGGGGCAAAACTAATGAGGTTCTGTCTTAGGTATGGTGAATCTGAGAAGCCTGTAGGACATCTAATTGAAAATGAATAATAGGCAATTGGAGATCAGATCTGGAGTTCAAAAGAGACATGACAGCTAGATACCTGGATATGCGTATCATCTGCTAGAGATGATAGAACTATGGGAATCACTGAAGTCACAAAGGGAAAATGTGTAGAGGAAGAAGAGAAAAAGGGCCCAGGAAGGAGCCTTCGGCTCAACACACAGTTAGGGGACCTAATATGATGACACAAGAAAGGAGACTAAACAGTGGTCAGAAAGGTAAGAGAACCACCAAAGGAAGATAAATACCATGCAGACTTAGAAAAGAGGGAGGACATGGGAGAAAAGGGAGCTCAGCGGTGTCAGCTGCTACCAAGAGGTGGAAACAGTCTGAGGACTGAGAAATCATTTGTACAATGTGTCACATAAGAATCACTGGCAACTTTGAAGAGAGCAGTTTCGTTTGAGTGATGAAGTCAGTATCCAGATTGCCAGTGGAAGGAGGGAATGGACAGGGATTAGACATTTATATAGTGCATACGATATGTGATGCATAATGCTAAGCTCTTTGTAAATATTATCTGATCCTCAGATCAACAACCCTGTAAGGTAGGTGCTTTGATTATTCCTGTTTTATAGTTGAGAAAACTGAGGCAAACAGAGGCTAAGTGACTTGCCCAAGGTCACACAGATACTGTCTGAGCCTGGATATGAACCCTGGTCTTCCAGACTCCAGGCCCAGTGATCCCCATCCATGGCTGCACCTAGATGATCTGGGGGCTGTGAAGGGAGCTGAAAAGAGAGGACATGAACAAGAATAGGGAGGAGAGTAGAGGACGATAGCCTGAGGGCACGGGAGGGTCAAGGGAGAATTTTTAAGATTAGGAGAAGAGATATGAGACACTTCTACTGAATTGTGACTTCTGATAGTTAAGACACATTCCTTCACTTGCTCTATTTGTCCCTAATAAATACATCTTTGCTGAGATACGCTTTTATAGCATTGCTACATTTTTTTTTTTTGGCTTCTATATACACTTACTATGGAAGGTAAAGAAAAGAGAAAACTAAATGATTTAGCATAGATTGTCATCCTGTGTCCTACAGCCATAAGATAAGAAACATTAGCAAAAAGGAGCAAAAACTTGGGAATTTAGTGATTTATCTGGTGATAAAACAAATATTGCTGTCTTGTTGAGAAGGGGGAGGGAGGAGAGATACTTACCCCTGACACAGTTTTTACTCCAACTGAATCAATAAAATTGACTTGTGAGAAATCCAAGATCATAGTGTGAACATTCGGCCCTGGGGGCAAAAATCTTTCCAGTTCTTCTGGAAATGTTTTCTGGACCAGTGCATCAATTGTCATGGGCTTTGCATTTTCCTCTATCTGTTCTTCTTGTTTTGTTTCTTCTTCCCCACCTGTTTCTGCATCCTCATCCTAGAATTGGAACAGACTAGAGTTCTACCATAATACTTCCATTTTGTGAACATATATGACTTAAGTTTTTGATTCTGGGCATGATTTATCATAGGACATGTTTATATGTCCCCCATGCAAGCGATAGCACCTCTATCCTGCTGGGAGCCTTACGCAATGTGCTTGAATTCTCATTACTAGCTTTCTTCTGCTGGAACAACAATCTTTAACCTTGTTATATAAAGAATGTAATTCATTAAGACTTGATTTTTATTCCTTGTCAGTCACATCTATTCTTCTCTTCCCAGAAGGTATCTTTTACATAATGTTTGCTCTCTGTTGAATTAATTAATTAATGACTAACTTAGGAAGATAAAGATGAATAATTATAGATCACTGAAGGTCTAAATGGATGGAAACCCATTGGGCTTTTTATTTCTCCATCTGAGTAAACTTAGAACAAGGGATGAATGCTTAAAATGATGGGAGGTGTTTTGTTTTTTTTAGAAAGGACTAACTCTTCCTTTAGTGATATCACTTCAAAAACAGTTACTCTAAATTAAAAAAATATGAAGTGCCTCACATGTGCAGAACATTGTTCTAGTCCTTGGGGCAGATAAGGTCCTTGCCTTCCTGGGGGTTTCAGTATAGTGACTGAGGCACAAATACCTAAATATAAAATCATAACTAAGTGCATCAGAGAAAAGTAAGCCATACAATGTGCGAGGTCCTAGATGAAGGAAGGTCCTCAGACAATACTTTCTGGAAAGGTGACTTGAATCACATATTAATGGATGGGTAGGAATTTAAAGAGCAAGCTGGTGTAAAGAACTTCTCTCACTCCTTTTTTAACTCTTTTTTTCAGATATATTCACTATAAAACATCAATTCTTTCTCATTGTCCCCCTTTTTAGAAGCTGTATGTTTTGTAGCTTAATAAAGAAATATTTCGGATTAAGAAGGTAGAAAATAATTTAATCAGCTACTCACCACTTTTACAACCGAAGATTTGGGTTTGCTTTGGGTTGCTAACTCCTTGGCATGCTTCTTCAGGACTTTTCTCCTTGCTGCCATTATAATTGCTGGGTTAACTCCTGTCTTTAAGGAAATGCAACATCAAATGTATATGCACATCTGCTTCCAGGCTACCAAAGGTCCACCCAGATTTATCATTTTAACCTTTCTCAAAGGGAACTTGATTTAAATTGTTGCTGTTCAGTCATTTCAGTCATGTCCACCTCTTTAGGATCTCTTTTGGGGTTTTTTGGTGAAGATACTGGCGTGGTTTACCATTTCCTTCTCTAACTCATTTTACAGATGAGGAAACTGAGGCAGAGTGAAGTGACTTGCCCAAAGTCACAGAGCTAGTGTCTGAGGCTGGATTTAAACTCAAGTTTTTCCTGACTCCAGGCCTGTGAAACTTTCCTTCAGAGGGTGGAGATTAGGTTGATAATTAAAAAAAAAAAAAAGACTGATTGCCCTTCAGATGCATTTAGAGAGCTATAAAAAAGATGATTAGCATGTCTTTTGTTGGCCATTTTCTCACTATATAGTATTAGTGTATAACAAATGACTATCATCACTTCTATGGGAGGTGAAGGCATGATTTATTGAGGATGGGAGTGGGGGGGTAAGGTGAAAGGAGGTAGTTAAGTTCTCAGAGGATAGAGTGCTGGACCTATGGTCAGAAAGACCTGAGTTCAAATTTGGGCTCAGATACTTACTAGCTGTGGACCCTGGGCAAGTCACTTAACCTCTGTTTGCCTTAATCCACTGGAGAAGGACATGGCAAACCACTCCAATATCTTTGTCAAGAAAACCCCATGGACATCAGTAGAGTGCCATAATCCACAGGGTCATAAAGAGTCAGACCCAAGTGATCAACTGAAGAACAGTAAAGGTAGAAGGGCACTTTATTCTGTATGTGGAAACCCTCCAGATGTGTGGATTCATAGTTTCTACTCTTACTCTGAGAATGCTTCACAGGTTCAGCTGTGTCCTCATTACCAGCCTGAACCCTAGGGACACCACTTCTTTGAAATCTTGGCACAAGGTATCAAACCAAAGATTAGGAACCAGCAGAGATTCTCTTCCAGATATAAAAATTAAAAATTAAAAAAATCGAAGAGAAAGCTTTGGAGAAAAACTTTGACAGCTGTCTGGAATATTTTCTATTGGGTACAAATTCCTTTCATGCATAAGTCTGTATTATCTGTACAGAATTTCTCTATATGAGGAGAATCTCTAGAATGTATTGTATCCCCTCTAATCATGTGGTTGCTAGTCTGCATACTGGGTAATACTGTATAAAGTTTTAATATAAACAAAAGGAGAAAATTCTATTTCAAGAGCAAGAACTTCTAAAAAGATTCTTTTACTCACCTTTCTGCTTAGTGCATTACTGTACAAGTCACTATTGGCATAATAAATTGGGGCATTTATTTGGAATATTTTTATCCCAGGATGCTCTTTCACCTGAGGAATAAAATGTTACCCTTAAAGATACTCACTTTAGAATTAATATTGACAATTTCTCTGTCTCCCAACTCTACCCAGAACAGTTTGAGAGAAATTAGTACTGAGAAAAACAAAAATGATGGAAAGAGTTGATTGTCCTCACATTTTTTTCACTTTATTCTTTTTCTCAAAAATAAAATTGAGGAATTGAATATGGCAGAGAGAAAAAACTAGAAGAGGAGGAAGAAATTGTGAAAGTTGATTTTAAGCAAAGGGAAAGGAGAATCAGATGAACTGAGAAAACTGGCTTGATTCAAAGTAGGTAAGAAGAATGGGAAAGAAGGGCCTTGAATACATTGTACCAGTGTAACTGCCATTATACTACATATATGCATATGCATATACATTTTTTCTTTATATATACACACGCAATAATTTTGTCTCACATAGTTCTATGAATAGTAACCCTTCCCTAAAGAAATAAAAGTTTCTCTAACCTGTGTTTTCAAACCTTTTTAAGACTGTAGGACCCTTCTGATTTGCTTTTCATGTCTGAGAATCCCAAATTTGGGGATGAGATAATTTGCATAAAGGTGATGAAGGATTTGATGTTATTATACTAATTATATGGAGCCCTTACAGATGCTTCATCGCACGCTGGGACACAATTTAAAAGCTAGGAATATAACATACTTATTAGGCCTTTTCTATATTGTAGGGACATAATGAACAATTGCAAACACCAATGCTATTCTCTAATCCCTGATTTTTTTTCAGAGGTTTTCTGCAAAGAAATTCCAAGAACTTTACTGTACGTCAGTCACAAAACATTGTTCTAAGGAACATATTGCAAGGGGCTTTGGGATCTTTGGAAGGAAGGGGATTTTCAAATTCAAGGAAATTTGAAGCCATCATTATTAACTATTAAAATGGAAGAGGAAAGGAATAATTTCATAGCCTAAGAGAGTTATCATAAATTTTTACACAACTTCAAAATAATATCATAGCAATACTCTGAAGTTAAAAGAACAAAGACACACAAATGCACGTCAGTTTCCTACCGAGTCTCAGGATGCTGTGAATATTCATTAACACTGTATTTGTTGTCATTTTAAAGGAACAGAAATTGAGGTATAGACAAGTTAGGAATGGAAAGGGAAAGTTCAAATTCCTCACTTTGACCTACAGACCATCCCTTGTCCAAAATGGTAGTAATGTTCAGCCAACAAAACCACTGGACTAAGAGTCTTTAAAGTCAAAACTTGTAACATTTTTCATTGAACAAATGACATCTGAAAACAAATCTATGTACATACTTTAAAAAAATACACACTCTAAGGGATCATTACCTACAGATGTCCATCAAATAATTGCCAAGGACCTCTAGGGCACAATCAATAGGATGTTTTGAGATGTCTATCAATGTAGTATCCTTTGGTTGAATTATTTCATAATTTCCTCAATTCATTTCAATACCATATCAGCAAATATGGTAATAAATCAACTTTTGGTACCTAGATACATACAACACCATGCCAGGAAACTGAATTGTTTCCATTTGAATTGTCTTAGGAAGATTCTGAAGATCACCTGGCAAGGATAAGGTACAGACACTGAGGTCCTTTCTTGAACTAAACTGTCAAGCATTCAAACTCTACTGCAGAGTGCACAACTCTGACGGGTTGGCCATGTTCGAATGCCTAAGGTATGCTTGCCTAAAAGACTGTTTTACAGAGAACTCACATGAGGCAATGCTCATATGGTGGTCAGAAGAAGCTATACAAAGACATTTTCAAGGTGTCTCTTAAAAACTTTGGAATTAACTGTGACATGGGAGGCACAGGCACAGGACTGCCCAACATGGTGTACCCTCCTCAGAGAAGGTGCTGTGCTCTATGAGCAAAGCAGAAACTGAAGTAGCTCAAAAGAAAAATGAGATGCACAAATTTAGAGACTCCACCCCAGATGTTCACATGGACTACTTGTGCCCGACCTGTGGTAGAGCCTTCTGAGGTCTTATTGTTCTGATCAGTCACAGTCACACACATTGAAACTTGACTCTAACAGTGATGTCATTTTGGTTCTCTTCAAGAATGAAGGATAACAACCAACCAACACTACTCTGGTAAAGCTTGGCCAAAAAACAGTAGGTGATATAAAATAATAAAAAATAAAATAGTAACAGTAGTAATAGCTAATATTTATACAGTGCTCACGATGTGCCAGGCATTGTACTAAGTAAGAACTTAAAAGAAAAGGCAAGTATGGCAGTGATATAACCTATTATTTTGGATCCAAAGAAAACACACAAGAAAATACCAAAGTGGCCTGTATCAAAAAGTGGTCTCTTAAAAATAAAATTTAAAAGTATGAAACAGGAATTAAAAATACATGGAAGGGGAAAAAAATCTTAAATATATAATTTTTGCAAACAGAATCCAATACAAGAAAAATACTGTATATTTCAATTAAGTAGGGTTTACCTACTTAATACAAGACTGGCATACCTAAAGAAGAATTATTTAATTTAGCACAGTGAGAAAAATACTAAGAATTATATACTTATAATAGATGCTGAGAAAATTAATGCAATTCAGTATATTTTCAAAATGAAACCATGGAGGGTTTTTTTCCCTTAATATTGATTAAGTATATACATTTAAAAACAATCGACCATATTTAATGGAGAAACAAGAGCAAGGTAAGGAATTCTCATCATCATTCTTATTTAATGTGCTAAGTATGGCTTATCATGGCCAAACAATTCATCACCTAGTTAGCCAAATTACTGGTGCTGAGCCTTTTTATACTTGGTTAGGCTGGCCCTCAGGTAGCAAACACAGTCTGTTGCTGATTGAATCTGCCAAAACTTGTTTTTCAATGCAACCAAATAGAGGAGAAGTTTTACATGGGCTATGCCAATCTAAAGGAATATTGGAAATGCTGGCGACAACTATAAAGGAAGAAATAAAAGGTATGAAATTAGAGATAAGTAAATACACATTGTATGTATATGCATACACATGTGCATATACACGTGTGTATACATATATGCAGGCACATGAAGACACACACCTTGCACACATGTATATGCATGTGTCTATGTATACACAGGCACATGTGTGTACATGTCTATGCATATGTATGTTCATGATACTGTTGTTCAATTAATTCAGTTGTGACCAACTGTGGTCCTGTTTTGGATTTTCTTGGCAAAAAGATATTGGAGTGGCTTGCCATTTCCTTCTCTAGCTAATTTAACAGATGAAGAAACTGAGACAAAAAGGGTTAAGAGACTTGTCCAGGGTCATACCACTAGTAAGTGTCTTGAGGCTGAATTTGAACTCAGGTCTATTCTACCTTCAGACCTAGTGCTGTGTCCATTGCACCACCTAGCCGTTCATATAGGTGATATGTTTGTGTGTGTGTGTGTGTGTGTGTGTGTGTGTGTGTGTGTGTGCGTATGTGTGTGTGTAGGAAATTAATCTCAAATTTACTAGAGGTAAATGAATTCAACAAAGCTTCAGGATATATACTCACAAAACCTAATTACATTCTTATATATTATTAGATCACTGTATACTTAAGGATAATTTAATGACACAAGAGACCGTACAGGTGAAAGGATACCAACAGTTTACACTCTCAGATCATATGGGGAAATGTAACTCAGGCAATTAATGAAAATAGAAACTTCAAGGTATCACATATCTACAGAATTAACAGAACTACGTAAAAATAAAATTTAATAATAGCAGTGCTATGGGTAGAGACTAAGTAGGCTTCAAGGTGTAGTGAAAAGCCTTCTGGACTTGGAGTGCTATGTATGAATTCTGGCTTCTATAGCTCACCAACTTACTAGTGATATGTGTGTGTGTACATGTGATCATGTATGAGTCACAACCTGTCTGCACTTTAGTTTTCTTGTCTGTAACATGGGGAAAATAATAACTGTACAGTTTATTTTATTTGCTTTATAAGTTTCCTATGGTAAACATGCTCTGTAAATCTTTAATTTAAATACATTATATTTTAAATATATTTAACTATATTTAAAATTTATTATTTAACTTAAGTATATTATTATATATTTAGATTAAGTTTAAACATATCATTACAAATTTAAATATATTATTATAACTACTATTAATCATTTAAAATGTTAGCTTTCACTCAGGTCCTGATCTGATGTCTCACTGTGGTGTGGAAATGATATCTTGGGTTCCTTAAAGTTTAGCAAAATAAAAGTTCTGGCAGGTCTTCTTAGGCAGTTAAGGTTTTGAGTCCAGGTTTTACAATCCATAGGGTGTCTGTCCTCTGTAGGATCAGCTTCACTAAGTTTATACTGTCTCATCATCATAAAGTTGGCCACCAGGCAATGAATTGTATTTTGGCAGAGTCACCTCAAAGGGGCCATCCATGAAGACTTAGAGGAGTTGTGACCTAAACCAGTGAAGGGCGTACTGAAGAAAAGGTGTAGCAGAAGCTCCTACCTCTTCATATGCATCTATATCAATATATACATCCGTGTTGGGAAGTTGACCAAGAACTGTGTAGGTTGGACTGGAAAAAAGAGAAAGCATCTTACAATATCATCATAGTGAAACAGTTCTTTATACATATGGATCACAGTGTCATCAAACCTAGAAATATCTGATAATTACAGTTTTTTTCTTCCTTTTCTGGATCTAAAGTTGGGATTTCATTGGTTTAGGGAATATTCAATGTATGAAATATAAATAGCCCTTTACCAATGCAGATCTGTAACTCTTTAGTAACTTACTTTAGAGTTCAAAGGACTTGTTCAGGGCCACACAACAAGTGTGTGTGAGAGGGAGGACCCAAATCCAGGTCAGTCAGACTCAAAACCTGTTATCTGCCACACCAAGCTCCATCTGATCTTTTCACAGAACATCCAAAAACACATTGCATTTT
Organism: Potorous gilbertii; assembly: GCA_028658325.1. NCBI lineage: Eukaryota > Metazoa > Chordata > Mammalia > Diprotodontia > Potoroidae > Potorous > Potorous gilbertii. The sequence continues at coordinate 119,543,797 of CM053770.1, read as the reverse complement.
CTAGCTCACTAACACATAAGATCAAGCAGATACTTCAAAGTCAGGAGAAATATGAGGGAGAGAGAAGTGCACCATCATGTGGAGGTCAGATCTGGCTGGGGTAGAGCTCTAGTTCTCCTGACTCCCTACTCTATACTCTGTGTCTTAGGCCAGGTCTTCAAAACATGGGGTCTGTAAACTTGTCTTAAAAAAATTTTTTTTTAGTGACAGTACTTAAATGGAATTGTTTTCCTTTGTAATCCTATGTATTTTATTTTATGCCTTTGAAACCATTATTCAGGAATCCATAGTGAAAACGGTCCATGATATAAAAAAGATTAAGGCTCCCATTCTGCCTTCTTGCTCTACTGCTTAGATGGAAGATGGGGAATCCTCTTAGCAGAAGAAAGATTTCTCACCTTTTAGTCTTGCTTTCCCTCTAATACATCCTATACACTGGCACTGAATGAACTTAATTAACACTGAATTAACCTTGCAAAACATACTTGTGATATTTTGTTGCTAAAAAACAAAAACAAAACCCAAACAAACCTCTTGTGCTTACCTACTGCTCCAAGGAGAAGCTCCAAACTTGGCATCACCTTGTTGCACCCTCACCATACCACCTTTTCTCCCATTTGCTCAATAGAAACATTCCCTGCCTCTGGCTGGGCCAGTTTTACTGTCCTGTGAACACCTCCGTTCATTTTTTCATTCCAACTCTTTTCTCATGCTATTCCCCCTACTTTGAATCATTTCTCATCTCCTCTCCATCTAGCCAAAATCTTACACATATTTCAAGGTCTAGTTACGCCTCCTTCCAAACAAGGTTCCACAGGAAAAAATAATCAAGTCAAGAATGGGGAAAGTTCTCCCTAAAAATCTTATTAAAGTCTGTTCAAATATATTTTTTATACTTATAAAGTTATAACCTGATATTTTTAGATTTTGAAACCCATATCCCTTTTCATAAATTAATCTATCTCTAGGCTGAATGCTGGATGCTAAAGAACTGTTTGATAAAAAATATTGATTGGAATGCAAATAGTAGGAACTGGCTTGAGGGAACAAGGAATGAGATGAAAAATGTCAAGAGAAAGGGATATTATTCCATTTAGAATTCCCTTCCATTTCTGCCGAATCATCTAGATTTAAAAGGACAATGTCCTCACGTCCAAGATAGGAAAAACAGTATAAAGAATCCTGAGCGCTGAGTCACTAAGTCTCTGGTAATAGACCTGGAAAGAGAAGCAAAAACTTGTAAGAGGAAGATGAGTGAGGAGGTGCTGAAACTCAATAATATTAGCTATTTCCTCTTCTTTTTCTCATTCCAGAGGCAGCAGGGTAGATAGAGCCCCAGGCTTGAAATCAGTAACACCTGGCTCTTCAAAGCCAGGTACCAGCTCTGAATCATCAGTTGACCCAAGGACAAAGTTGGATTCTTTTTATCCTTTAAAGTAGACACCCTAAACTGAATTTACTGTCTCTTCCTAACTTTCTTGTTTCTGTAAATGGCACCACTGTGCTTCCAGTCACGTGACTAAGTCACTAAGTACTATAGAACCTAGCTTTATACCATCTTTCCCAAAATTCTCCTTTTCTCTTTTGATGCTGATACCATCATTATGTGGGCTCCTCACCACCTCACACCTGGAAAGTAGTCCAGCTATAGCTTTCTGGTTCATTTCCCTGCCTTGTATTTCTCCTCATTCTCCTCAGCTGACAAACTGATCTCCTTAAATCAAAGATTTGACCATGTAATCCCCAAACTCCATTCAATAAAGTCCAGGGGCTCCTTATCCCCTCCATAATAAAATGTAAAATCCTTCTTTTGGCATTCAAAATTCTCTATAATATGGTCTTTTCCTACTTTTCTCTACTCTGCTGCTCCATCCCCTCACCCCACACTCTGTAATCCCATAATGCTGTCCTTATACTTGTGTACACAGACACACACACTCACATACGCACATATTTTCAGGAGTGAAAGGATGAGGGGTGAGGTTGAGAAAAAGCATCATGAAGAAGGTTCCAGCTGGGCTTTGAAGAAAGAAATGGATTTCAAAAGGTGGAGATGTGGAGGCAATGAATTCCCAACATGGGACATTGTGTGAATGCCAAGAGATAGACAAGTGTAGGCTGAATTCAGAGGAAAGCTAGCGGTACAGTTGAGATAACGTAGACTCATCAAAGAGGAGTGGTATAAAATGATGTTGAATGAGTAGGTTGGAACCAGGGCTGTTAGGGAGACAAATGCTAAGTTGAGGCTTTTGTCTTTTATCCCATAGGGAGCCAATGAAAGTAGCTGAGCAGGGTTATATCATCAGAATTGTGCAATGGGAAAATGATGTTGCATTACATTATTATTTAACTGTGTTTATGTTCTGTCTCCCCAAGGAGATTATATGCTCCTGAAAGGCAGGAATTGTTATTCTACTTTTTTTGGTATCCTACCCAACATGAAGAACACAGTATATAAATATTTCTTGAGAAGTAAAATGGAACTGTAAATGTACTGTGGAATGACTTTTAACTCTGAGTTAAGGGATTTAGGCATGACATGATTCCTGTCCTCATGGAAGTTTCAATTGAGTAGGTGATTATTACGAATTTACTTGAAATCACTCAACTATCCAACTGAACCAGTACTTCACACATGATACAAGGCAACATATAACTGGGGCAAAGTAGACATCCAGATAAATAATTCCTAATGTATGTGAAAAGAAAGAAAGAAAGAGAAAGAGAGAGAGGGAGGGAAGGGAGGGAGAGAGGAAGGGGGGAGAGGGGGAGAGAGGGAGGGAGAGAGGGAGAGAGAGAGAGAGAGAGAGAGAGAGAGAGATCACTTTCAGTTGAATGAGTTTATTAATGAATTTATTATGAATAATATGTGGGTTAATCCATGCATAACTACAAAGATATAGCTATAAATGACTTGAACTTCAGAGAGAAATACTACTGTCAAGATATACACATTAAAGGAGAAGGGAGAAAGTTTGTGGGTGTGAGAAACAAAGACCTGAAAATACTTGGTAAAGATCGTCTATTTTTACTTCAGGAGTATCAGGAATTAGAAGGATCAAAGCAAAGGGTAAGAATTAGTGTCTAAGTTAAGACGGAATTAGTAAATTTTAGGATTACATCTAGCTTGCTAGCAATGACAGCTATTTTGTTATTAACTAGGATCTTTTGATACAAAGGACAGAAGGAAATTGAAGATCACATGAGACAGATTCGAAGGGGTGGGGAACCTGTGCCTCAAGGCCACACGTGGCCCTCTAGATCTTCAAGTGCAGCCCTTGGACTGAATCCAAACTTCACAGAACAAATCTCCTTCATAAAAGGCCATAGGCTCCCCACCCCTGAGATAGCGTTTTTTGTTTTTTTTTTTTTTTTTTTTAGGCACTTCAAACTTTACCTTCATTACTTCTGTTCTCTATGTGGATAACTTCCAAATCTATTTCTCCAAATCTGATCTCTCTTTCAATGCCGTTTCCTCTTTCTAACTGCTTCCTGGACCACTGCCCTTGTCAGAAATGTTCAAATAAATCTTATCCTCTTTCTCCTAAATATATTCTTCTTCCTATCATCCCCATTTCTTCTATTAATGTCCCTATCATTCTCCACATAATCTAGGCTGGGATTTTGACCCCAGAATCAGCTTTGACTTCTCTCATTGATCTGACAAATTCTGTCCCACTGTGTCTTGAATTCCTCCTATTACTGACTTTCCCATCCTCATTATTTGTATCTACTGCAAAAGGTTATAAGAAGTAAAGATATTTTCCAAACCAAATATTGGGAAAAAAAGGTCTAACAAAGGTCATTTCCTTCAGCAAAGCTTCCTTAAATGTATCCTTTCTTTTCTTGAAATTGCTAATGTCCACCGAGGTGCAGTGGATAGAGCACTAGGATAGAGTCTGAGAGACCTGAGTTCAAATACAGCCTCAGAGACTCAAAATTGTGAGCTCAAATGAAACAATAATTGTAAATGACTTAGCACAGTAGTAGGTGCTTAATAAATGTTTATTTCCTCCTTCCTCTTCTCTTTTACTATCTTCTCTATTCTCTCCTTCCTTTTTTCCTTTCTCCCTTTTTCTTTCCTCTATCCCTTCTTTACTTAACTCTATGCTTTCCTTCCTTTTCTCTATCCCTTCCTTGTTTCCCTTTTCCTTCCCTTCCTTCCTCTATCTAATCTACCTTCACTATAGCTGATAGATTAGTCTCCCTGCTGTTTAATTCTGATCCTGTGAAACAGCAAACCTTCAATAGGTTACACTGTCTAACAAATGAACTCTAAGCTTTATTTCTTATTTGGTTTTAAAGACTTCTTATTTTAACCTATGTTTTCAGCTTCATCTTTAACTTCTCTCTATGTACCTATGTTTCAGCTAAACTCTACTTCTTGTTGTTTCACAGACATGACTCATGCTTTACCAGATCCAAACCTTTCCTCATATCCTTCATGCAGCCTGGAACGTCCTCCTCCAATTTCTATCTATCTACATTCTACCAATCTACAGGACTTAGCCTTCTCCTTCATAAAACTTTCCCAGTTCCTCATAATTGTCTGTGTTATATGAGCCCCCTCAAAGTAGAACTTTGTATTATTCTTATGACAGTTAACACTCTTTGCTCATAGTCTAGTTATGAATGTACTTATTTTTCATACAAGAGAATAGAGAACAAATTCCTATTAGATTATAACCTGCTTGAGGGCAGATATTGTGTCTTGAACATTTTGTACTCCCTGAAGTACTTAGCATAGCCTCTGGCATATAACTATTTGTTAAACTGACCTGGATTCTAATAAGTTTTTTCTTAGTATTCTCCCCTTCTCTCTCTCTCTCTCCCTCTCTCTCTCTGTGTATGTATATATATGTATATATGATGTATGCATATATACACAATGTATATATATGTATGTATGTGTGTATACCCTCCCTGACTTCTGCTTTTTGTTCAAACTGAATTGAAAATAATCAAAGGGCTCTGATTTCACTCCATATTTAGACCACAATTTAAGATCAAAGTTTTAACTTTAAATATAGTATCAACAACATTCACACATAGACCCATTACCCAGCTCACCTTTGTGTTCTGTAAATAACAGTCATCAGGGCAATTATCACTGCAGTTATTAGACCGTAGTCTAATCCAAGGAACAGGGAGGAAACAAAAGTGGTAAGCCAAATAGTCTAAACCAAAACAAGAAAGCCTTGTATTAAAATAGTTTAGAACACCTGATAATTATAAGAAAGTAACAAATAGAAAGGTGGTCAAGTAATTTAACATTCCTACCTAGACAGCACATTCATAATTCTTTCAGCTACTTTTCTCATTGTGTCACAATACTATGCCCTAATTTACCTCTATTATATATTCATTTAATGATCATTTTAAAATTTTTTCTAAAAACATGTTTGAAAATTGGTATGGTATTTTAAAACGTCTCATCTTAGATAGACACACATTGAATAATGTAGCATGTATACTTTCTAAGCGAGGAGATTTTTCTTCTGGGCCTTCCCATAGATGTTTTTGGGAGAATTTTCAAACACCATGCAAGTAGATTCAGAAATATCTTTCTTCGGTTAGGCAATAATATTTCTTGAACATACACACCCACACCCATGTATGGTAATTTTTCTTACAACTTATTCTCTTCTAGGGAGATTTATGTGAAAAAAGTTAGCGTTATGAAGGACAACGCATCTTACAATTCATCAAAACATTCAGTTAACATATTCATTTAAGAGTTTGAGATAGAGATTTTACAGATCAATTCAGGGGGATCACAGGAAAGAAAAAAATCCAAATGATATGGTTCTTGTGAGATGTTAAGGTCTTGGAATGCTTCAAAGGTGAACCAGAGTGTAACTGTATTAAAAAACAGTTTATGAAACAAATTCTATTACTGTTCTTCCAATTTCTAATCTTTGTAGAACATAGGAGGTGATGTGGAACAATGGAAGGATTTGGAGTCTGTGGACCTGAGTCCTCCCTCTGATTTTTTTTAGCTATGTGACAAGGGGAAGTCACTTTTTCTCTTGGGGCCTCAAATGCAAAAGGAGAGTTTCCTTAACCATAAAATGAGAGGATTAGTTTAGAGGCCTCTGAGGTCTCTTCTAGCTCTGAGCTAATGTGAACATACTAGAAGTGTTAAGTACGAGCTATGTTTGCAATTAGTTGAGGGACATATCACTTCAAAAGGCAAAGAAAGATTGCATGTCATAGGACATGACTGGGTAACTGAAAGTAATAATTTTTTTATAGAAAATTTCAAATTAATAAATTGTCAAGAAACCGCAACCAGAAGAAAATAATTGAGCATACATCATTTTACTTGGAACAAATACAAGCATCTTCTGTTTGATTCAGAATTAAATGCAGATAATTGTAGCAAATAGGTCTTGCGTATGTCATCGGATCTTTAAGTCATTACCTTTACAGATCGGAAAGTATTGATAATTATTATTCTGAGACTGCTGAATCAGTTGCTACTTCTGAGCTCCACCTTGAGCATCTGGATGAGTGTTCAGGTATATGTCTAACGGTTTTATTTATTAGCTGGTTTTTACTGGATTAAAATGTCAATATGCCAATATCATATTTAGCTGCAGGGTAGATTGTCTAAGACGGATTTGTCTGTTTCTACTTACCAGTTCTATTTTGCTGGTTCTCCAGAAAAAGGGGAGATCTGAGAACTGCATGAACATTCCTTTCAAGTTCACAATCACGATGGCTGATAGCACCGCCTGAAACACATCACAACCGTGCATTTCCCTTTTCCGATGTCCAGAGTGCATGGCTTTGGCATAATCACTTTTCCCTCATGCTGTTCATCCCCATTCTGATTTCCATCTCACTTCCCACACAGTGATGAGAGAGTTTCAGTGAGCTAATCTAGGCTTGGAAGGCTGGGCCTGCATTCCAACAGCAAACTTCCTGCACATGCACAAAACTCCAAGCCAAATCCAATATACATACCTGGGGCAATGATTCGAAGAGAAAGCCAATGGCCAATATAACCAACAGAATCAATAAAGAGGCTAAGCAACCTGCAAGCTGAATAAGATAAAATGCACTGAAGGGGGTTCTAGAAAAGCAGGTTACTAGGTGGGGTCTCATTCGTCTGATACCTTGAAAATTACTGGTAAAGATATGAAATGAATATGGATTCAGAAGCCACCCAAACCATCGCTTAACCCCATTGCCCCCTCCCCCTGTCTAATTTTTTCAGTTGCTCTTATGGGTCCTGGTTACATACAGAAATGCTCAAATACCCTGACCATTTCAAATACCCTTGCCCGAAGTGGGTGACGGGAAGTTGAAAGCCCATCCTCATGAGATGTCCGGTGCAGGCCTGGAGACACATGAGAGGTTGGGATAGTGTGGATGGGTGTTAGAGCTGCTGACATCCCTCCCATACTTAGTCACTGCCTGCAGGGATAAGTTTTCATCACAGCACATGACAGTTTCCCACGTCTGAAGTTTTAGGTGCACAGGTGCTAGAATCAGAGTATTGTACAAACATCTAGTTTAGTTGAGGGCTGTAGCTCCTCTTTACAGATCTAGCTTTCTGCAGTTCAGTTCAGTTCAACTAATTACACCTTCCTCTGCAGAACTATGTGACTCAAAGTAAACTCCCTAAATCCCTTCTCCCCAAAAAGTTGATTAGAGATGTAGAACTCCATGGAGCACCCATTGGCTCTGCATGCAGAGTAGTTTTTCTGGGGCTCAGGAGAGAACTGAGAGGTTAAAATGTATAATTACCACCCTAATCATGTCTCCCTAAAGGCTATCTGCATACACACCTGAGTCTTTCCTCCAGTACTCTCTTGAACAAGACTCCGAGACAAGGAACATGAAATGGAGAAAGTTTGGAAAAGTGATCCAATGGTATTGCAAATGCCTAGAGCGATGAGTTCCTTTATCATATGGAAACAAGATAAAGAAAACCTAAGCAGTTCTTCAAAAAGACAAATATATTAGTCTAGTAAATAAACCTCTATATTTATCTCTCACCTTGGGTACTGTAGTTGTTTAGCACAATCGTGGAAAGAGTGAAAAGCAGTGTGAGTTTTTAATCCTGTGTTAGAGGCACATATCACCATTCTATCCCATTCCCAAGTTCAAACACAGGATCTTTTCACAAATTAAGTAAATTCTTGCACAAGAGTCCCCGCAGAATGGACACAATTCTCTATTTTAGTAAATATATACAAAATTTCTAGGTTCACTTAAATTCCAACAGTACTATGTGCCACAATGACTGTATTCCAGAGTAATGTCCTTTGGGTTGCCAGAGGAATCCTTTTTAAGGGATCACATCTGTAATCCATATTTCAATAGCCATAACTTGTACATATTTGAATATTCCCATCAAGAACATAGTACATTGCAATATCTGCATTAATACCAGCTATCCTTAATTATATCTACCCTTTAATGTAAGAGGCAAATATGTTAACAGCAGCTCTGATACTCAAAAAGTTGGAAACAAAAAGAACTAGAGAACCAATTAATGAATGAATGCTAAAAATCAAATACTCTAGAGGTCAATATGAATAAGGTGTGAACTCCCTTGTAGTAATTAAAAAGGTTTTAGGAAAAGCCCATTCAATCCATGACAGCTGATGATCCCTTGAGGAAATTCTGCCATAGTTTGAATGTATTTTTCAAACTTTCAAGATAAAGAAGGGGTATCATATGTAAAGGATTCTGCTGTAGTGGTTCCACTTTCCTAATGCTGTCCCTACATGTGTCAACATAAGTCTTTGGACTTATGTAATGAAATGAGGTTATCAGTAACAACTAATTCATATATATGATTAAAGCTAGAAATAGAATGTAAATTCCAATACTGCTTAAATATGTGCTGATGATTGTTAAACATTAATTATAGGGGGAAAGCAAGAAAGACTGCTTTTCTATCCAAATCTTTGGATCAAAATATTTTAAAAGTTCATCTGGCTTTGTATATGAAGCCAATAAACTATCTCATTGCATTTTTATGAACAATATAGAAATGCTATCATTTTACCTGATTACCATCCACCTGGTAGCCATGTTTAACTGCGAAGATTTTGGCCATTGAGATGGTCACTGAAAATCCAACTATTGCGATGGCAATAGCATCCACATAGACAAGATGGAAAAGGCTGGAGTCTGGGGTAGCTGGAGCTAATAACCTGAAAGGGGGAATGCATTTTAATATGGATGCAATGACATGGGAGGAAGCCCTCTGAACATACAGTAGCACTATTCAAAAGGATTTTAATTTCTTTTAAGATTTAAAAATTGCTTTTCTCTTGGCTCATGTGTGGTTGTTTTATTGTTAAAGAAAATCATATAACTTGTTGAAGCCATTTTTTTTTAGTGTAGAATTTAGCTGAGACCTCTAAAAATTTAACCCAAGTGATTAACTGGTTAGGAATAAAAGGATTTCTGGCTCAATTTTACTAACTTTATGTTCTCATGATGAATGTTGGATAGTTGTAAATTCAACCTAATGTTTGTTAATCAGTTTACAAATTGACCTGATATAAATTTTTCTCTTTCATTTTCTTTCCTCTTCATTTGCTTGCTATAAAATTTACCAATTTACCTTTGAAATGTAAATGATCACCTTTCTTTTTGGTGTTGTAAAATTCCAATTCTTCTTGCTGATGTAACTGAAGAATATATAAGAAACTCTGAAAACTCAGTTCAGTGTTTGGCAGTCATTTAGGCATCATGAGCTTATGCTCTAAGTATATATTAAACTGTAAACCAGTTATTAAAACTGTGATGGGCAGGAGTATCTATCAACAAATCCATGAATATTTCCATAGCACATAAATAAAACCTTCAACTTGAAGTACACTGTTAATCTAGCTTTGAAAAAATAAGGATGGATATTCCTTCCCAAGTGTAAAGAGGAGTTCTCGCTATGCAAAACCCAGTGACATTAGAAATGCTAATTTAGTGCTTTGTGTCATTCCAAAGTAGATAACATGCCACTTTTCTGACTCATGGTAGAAGATTAAAGCTACCATAATTGAGTATTTGACATATATGTGAGGAAGAAGACAACAGCTGCTGGCCAGGGTCCTAAGAAGGACATCAGCTTCTCTCTGACTCTATGGCTCTCTATATTGTAATTGTGAAGGTGTTTGGGAAGAAAGAAAAGAGAGTTAGGTGAGCTCTCTTTGTGGCAGAGCACTAAGACTTGGTTGGAAGGGGTTAGGGGATTTGTTGTTCCTGTTTGGCATTTCTGGAGCGCTTGTGTTTTTTTGTGATGTATATATTTCTGGGGAAGTCTTTTGTGTTAAGTTGGGTTGCAAACTGTGCAAGATTTTGGGAACTCCAGAATAGAGGAATAGTGACTGCCATTAAGTCAGTGACAGCTGAATCCTTGCCAACATTTTATGAGTCCTTCTTTCTGGGTCAGAGCTATTAAGACCATTGTAATCACAGATATGGGGACTCTGGCCATGAGTAAGAATGAATTTGGGCATCAAAAACATCATTTCTGTATCCCATATACCTCAGGGTATCCTTGTATGGCATTAAACAGCTGGGAATGAATGAGATTGCCAGATGCTAAGGGACCACTGGAATTTAACAGCAAAGAAAATGTACCGTTCTACATTCCAGAGACTTATTCTCAGAAGAAAAAAGATACAATAGAATAATGGGCTCTGTTCATGAAGTGAGAAGGAAATAAGGTAACAAATGTGTAGAAAAGTGGTAGATAAAAGACAATAGGTGATTTTAGGGAATTATATAGATCTAAAGCCCACAAAATGACCAAAACAAGTTCTGGAATTTCCCCTTAAAATGTACTATATTCAAATCAAGCTATTTAAAATATAGGAAAGAAATAATCTGTAACTATGTTATAAGTGTGTTAGTAGGCAGTAGAATAGGTTAACAATACTTTCACTGATCATTCCAGCTCAAAATAAAAATGTGTATTCCCTACCCCAGTGGGAGTGATCCAACAACATCCACTTTGTAAGATTCTTCTAAATTAAATCCTGCTGAAATGCCAGTTCCTATTATCACCTAAAAATGGAACAAATTCAAGTTTACCTTCAAGGTAAAAAACAAAACAAAACAAGAGGTCAGAAACAACGCCCCCCAAACTTGTATCTGACCAGTTCTATTTTCATTCATAATACTTACTCTTAAAAAATACAGTTAAGCCATTGTACCTTCTAACTTTTCTACTCACTTTATTATTTTTATATAATAGCAGTTTTTTTAAAAAAAATTTCTCTCTGTATGTTATGGTGTATGACTGATTGAGTCCATTAAATCAATCAAGTAAACAAGCAGTCAAGCAAAGAAAAGCAAGCACTATTGATTAAAAATGACTCTCTCTGCCAGGTACTAGCTGTACTAGCAGCTGAAGATATAAAGAGAAAAGACAAAAAGCAGTCCCTGTTTTTGAAGCACTTACAATCTACTGGGGAATTACACATATTAACCTTAGAGATAGAAGGAAAACCAGAATACTCACAAAGGAAGGTGAGAGAGGTGCTGTCCCTGAGACAGCTCTTTTTCAGAAACAAGGTACCACATGAAGTGAATGAAGTGAAACTCTAAGTACCAGCTATGGTTTACTCTCACCAAAACATGAGAGTGAAGGAGGGGCTCCTTTAGTTTCCTAAAGCCCCTACAGTTCCCAGTTCACAGATTCTTGAATTCCATGTCTTACTAATACTAGTTATTAGGGAAAAGGACTGAGGGGAAAGAGGGATGCTATTAGATGTCTTCACATCAGTATACCTATTTTCTTTCCACATCCCACCACAGAGGCAGGGTTGGAAGTGGAATTATGTAGGCACTTCAAACATACTTGAAACAGGCCACCATTTTGCCTATGTGTTTTTCGAATGCCAACTCACATCCGTATTTTCCATAACAGAACACTGTTTTAACATAGAATTGCTGAAAGTTGAGTGTCATGTTGGGGAGGGACAAGGCAGAAAATAAAAGAAAAAGAGTGAGAAGTTGACAACATATCCCACATCAAGACAACATGGTCATTGATACTTGGTGACTTCTATGCAAAATTTTAAATATGAATACAGGACGAATGAAGTCAAATGCATTGAGCATGACCATTTCTTTAAAACTGGCTTGTTGACATGTATGAAAAGATGTAAAATGAAGTAAGCAGAACCCCGAAAACAATATATGCAATGAGTACAAGAATGTAAATCAAAACAGCAAAAGGCAGTTGAACTCTGATTAGTTTCAATGACTAATCTAAGTTCCAGAGAAAAGATCATGAAACATATCACTATTCTTCCTATATTAGAGGCATAGGATATTATATATGCTGTTACTGATAGCCTCTGTAGTCAGTTGGTTTTAAGTTTTTTCTATGTTACTAGGGAGGGTTCAATGTGATGAAGAGATATATCAAAAAATGACTTTTTAATATAAAAGCAAAATGCATCAAAAATAAACCCAAATATTTAATTGAATGGGAAAAACACCCAACAACTTTGTATCAGATTTCTCAGATAACAGTTTTGTATCCAAGATATATAAGACCAAAAGTCATTCCCCAATAGATAAGTGGTCAATGGATATGAACAATTTCCCAAAGTCTACAAAATATTAACAACTATATAAAAGAATGCTCTAAATCATTAACACAAAATATTTATTAAAAAACATACCCAGAAAATTTAGTAAAAAATTGGACAAAGATGAGAATAGTCAGTGTAGAAGGTATTGTAAGAGGCATATGAAAGAACTTTTGTAATCCTCTCTAATGTATTGCTGTGCACATGGCAATGCTTTTTTTCTTTTCTTATTTTGTAGTTAAGTTTATAATATATTTCTTTTTATTGTGTATTTAACTTTTAGTATTTAAGTTTAAGTTTTTTTAAAAGCACTGTTGGTGGAGCTATGAATTAGTACAACTTTTCTGGAAAACAATATGGAATTATTAAAAATAAAATAGCTGATATGTTTATACCCAGAGATTCCAATGACAGGCATATACTTTAAGGAGGTCATTGTTAAAAAATAAAGGTTCCATATATACCAAAACATTTATAGCAGCACTTTTTGTGGTAACAAATTAGTGGAAACAAAGCAGATGTCCATTGATTGGATAATGACTAAACGAATCCTGGTATATAATTATAATGGAATATTACTGTGAGATAAGAAATGACAAATATGATGAGTACAGAGAAGCATGGAAAGACTTACATGACCTGATGCAAAATGAAATAATCAGAGCTTGAGAAATAATATACACAACAGTACAAATGAAAAGCAAGATTACACCAAGAAACAAACAAAAGTAAATGTTTCAAAAGTACTAAGAACAAGCTTGGCCCCAAAGAAAAGATAAGAGAGAACATCTCCTACTCCTTTGAAGAGGTCGTGGAAAGCTTACACGTGTGGAACATTGAAGATGTTGCCATTTTTTTCATATATTCATAGGTCTTGCTGATTTTTTCTCTTTACCCTCTTTAAAAAATTCTTTGTTATAAGGGATGGCTCTTTGAGAAGGAGTAGGAGAGATAGAAGGGGAGATTTAGGCAATGTAAAAACAAAAGATACCAACAAAATTTTATTTGGAATGGAAAGTTGACTTACTGCGACAATTTCTAAAGGAATAGGTGCAGGCAATTTGTTTTTAAATCTTTCATTAAACTCCTTGCCACCCAGCAGCAAAGCAAAACACATCAACCCAACGACGAGGGAACATATGTTGAGTTTTTTGACATTTGCTATCACAGCAAGAGTGCTCTGTAAGACATTAAATGTTTACCATCAAGAAAATGTCCACATAAGGTTATGATTCAGTAGCCATAAATTCTGCCACTGAAATAATTCAGAAATATGTGCCAAAACATGTTGATATTAATTCTCAGGAAGAAGGGCATCCTAAGACTATAACACAGAACCATAAAATCTTACAGTTTGGATGGATGAATTGGATTTCATTCAGTCCAACTTTCTCTCCAGTTTGGAGACCCTTTTACAATACCCTTGGGTAGTGGTGTCATGGATAACTCAAATTAGCTTTTGAGAACTAAATGTTGAATTTCCAATGTGAACATTTATACCTCAGAAAAGAACAAATTCTACAAATCAAGGTTTGATTTACTGTACTGTTGATTGTAGAGACTTAAAGAGATGGAGAAAATGGTAACATGTAAGTTACACTTAAAAATGTGTTGTGCATACTTTTTTCCCCCAGAGATCCAGTTGTTAAATATTTACCAGCACATGCCTGATCCATAGCCTCTTTTTGAATACTTCCAGTGATAGGGAGTTCCATACCTCATGAAGATCAATTCAATAAGTAGACAGTTCTAAATTGTTAATGATGTGATAAAAATGTGCCTTGTGGCACATTCTATTTACTGATTAGTATCTCCCAAATTTCACAATGATCATATTGTATTGTTGGGAAGGTTCTTTAAAAGGTCTAGTTTGTCTTACAAAGCTGCTTAATCCATTGCCCAGAGAAACAGTAGACCACTTAGGTAGTGTAATATCCTCAGAAACTGTAGAAAATGACTTGTCCTTAGTGTTAAGAAACAGAGGATATATAGAGAATTGAAAGGCCTCTGCGTGGACAAAAAAAATGCAATTAGAAAGAAAATGGAAACTATTTGGGAAAAAAATTTTCACAAAATATTTCTTTGATAAAGGAGTTTCATGACCAAGTTATATAAATTCACATGAAGAATTTATATGATATACAATATTAAAAAAAACATTCCCCAATAGATAAGCGGAAACAATATACGAAAAAAGAATTCTCAAATAAAAAATTTTAAGCTATCAAAACCCACATAAAATATCCATTAAAACAAGTCATTAAAGAGTCTTTAAAACAAGAGAAATGCAAATTTAACACTGAAATTCCATTTCATACCCATCAGATTGGCAAAGATGAGAAAAAATGAAAATAGAAATTATTGGGTTGTAAAAAGACACTGAATTATGGAAAACAGTTTGGAATCATACTAAAAATGTAATTAAATCATATGAAATCTTTGACCAAGAGACCCTACTATTAGGCATGTACCCCAAGGAGATCATGGACAAAAGAAAAGTACTTATATGTATAAAAATATTTTTCAAAGTACTTTTTTATTGTGGTAAAAAAAAAACACCTAGAAATAAAATAAGTGTCTACCAAGGGAAGAATTACTGGCAAAAATAATGTGATCTATGAATGTAATGGAAATTTGTAGAACCTTCAGAAATATGACAAATCCAGAGAAATATGGAAAATACTTGAATGAACTGATGCAGAATAAGGTGAGCAGAGTCAGAAAAAAATAATTTGTATGATGACTTATACTAATGTGAAGTGAAACAAGTTTGAAAGACCTCAGAGTTCTGACTAAAACGCTTTCCTCAAAAGACTGAGGATGAAACACATCGTTTACCTTTTGGTAGACAGATAATGGATATATGCAAGCTCACACTTGGTCAATAGCTTGATTCTTTTTGTTCCACTATATGTATTTATTATAAAGGAAAGCTAGGTGGAAGGCAGGCAATTATAGATGCAGAAGAAAAATAACATCAATAAATAATTTAAAAAGCTACAGAGAGGGAAGTGTGAGTAGGTATTAAAGGGATAAAAAATATAACACTTATTATTACCTGGAGAAGTGTACATATGTATGTATTTTATAGAAAACTGTAAAATACATATATATTTGTATATATATATATCTGTGCATAATATATAATATTCACACATTTCATATATATATATTTATAAAACTAAACTTCTTCTATAAAGTGCTTTTAGACATTATATGTATAAGTATAGCCCCTTATATCCAATTTGTTGCCAAAGACTATTTCACATTTTCAGCATCTTTCAAATATACATCCCCTTCTCTCCTCTGACATTGTCATGTCTCTGGTGCCAGCCTTTATTACCTCATTCCTGGATTACTGCAATAGCCTGCTGGTGGGTCTACCTGCCTTAGGTTTCTCCCTACTCCAATCCATCCTCCATCTAGCTACCAAAGTGATTTTACTAAGGTGCAGGTTTGACGATGTCACTCCTCTACTGAATAAATTCCAGTGGCTCCCCATTGCCTCTAGAATCAAATTCAATATCTTCTTTTTGAGATTCAAAGCCCTTCATGACCTAACCCCCTTCTACACTTGCAGTCTTTTTATACCTCAATCCCGCCATGTGTTCTGATTCCATGACACTGGTCTGTCTCCCTGATGTTCCTCAAACAAGACACTTCAGAATCTATAGGTGCTGGGCCTTTTTTTGGCTCTCTCCCATGCCTGCAGCAATGTCTTTTTTCAACTCCTTCTAATGACTTCCGTGGTTTCTTTTAAGTCCCAAATAAAATTCCATCTTTTATAGGGAGCATTTTTAACCTCTCTTAATTCTAGTGCCTAACCTCTTTTAATTATTTCCTACTTATCCTGTAGGTAGTTGTTGTTCACATATGATCTCCCCCATTCAACCATGAGCTCCTTGAGGGCAGGACTATCTTTTGCCTCTTTTTTATATCCCCAGCCATAAGCACAGTGCCTGGAACATAGCAGGGACTTAATAAATGTTTAGTGATATATATATATATGTGTGTGTGTGTGTGTGTGTGTGTGTGTGTGTGTGTGTGTATGTCTTATATACAATGTACATTATATATATATACATATATCCACTTTATATGGCAGAAATTTGGTTTTTGTTCTTTGCATCTTGAGATGTTTCTAATATATTGATGGCTGAATTAAGAAAAACATAAAAAAAGAATGGTTACCGAAGTACAGAGACAGGGAAAGTAGTCATATTCATTTTTGGCAGCTGAGAAAGAAATTACTGAAGCTTTAAGATCACCCAAAGTTCCAAGGTTTAGAGAGCTGAGTATGAAGCTTGGATATTGAAATGACAAAAATAAGAGAAAGAAGGCTAAAGTCTCTAAGATGCTGAATACAGGGAAAAATTGGAAAAAAGTTAGGAATGAGAATAATGAAGAGTTAGTGGAAGAAAAGGTAGCCGATTATATTTTGAATTTGTTTTGACAGCATGTTCTGAAAGTATTATCAGCTTTGTTAACAAATACTTCCTTAATATTTGCTATTTTATTCACATCTAAAATACATAAGAAACTGTGATTCTTAGGCCACAGTGGATAAATGACCCAGTGATATTAACAACAATTAACAATGTTCAAAGGAAAAATAATAGACTGCTAATAATCACTTGAAAAAAATGCTCACCATTACTAAAAACCAGAGACACAAATTAAAACAACTTTGAGGAACCACCTCATACCCCTAAAATTGGCAGAAATAATTAAAGGCAATGAAGTCAATGCTAGTTGAGTTGTGGAAAAACAGATACTTCATTCATTGTTGCAAGAATTACTGCTGGGAGGGGTGAAGCCAAGATGGTGGAGTAGAAAGACTCACATATGCTGGCTCCAAACCTACAGCCCATAATTATCTATAAAAAGAACTCCCAACAAATTCGGGAACAGTGGAGCCACACAGCAATGGGGTGAAGGAGATTTCCGTTCCAGAGAGCCCTGAAAAACCTATCCCAAAGATCCGTCGCACACCAGACGGGAGCAGAGTCCTCCCCTCCCCTGCCCTGGCCAAGCGGCACTGAGAGGAGCGAGCAGATATGAGCAGGCTTCAGGGACGGAATCTACAGTGGCCACGAAGGTCCCTCCACCCACAGATGCACAGGTCAGTGAAAGAGACATCTGGACGGGTTGAGAGGGGAGTGGGGTGTCTCCATGACTCAGGCCCCCTCGGGAGGCAGCAGCAGAAGCATCAGGTGGCCAGAGGCTCCCAGAGCAGGCAGGAGCTCAGCAGCAGCTCCATTACAGAAGGTCTCTGCATAAACCCCCTGAGGGAACTGAGCCTGGGAGGTGGCCCTGCCCCCACCTGAGCACCAGAACTTAAGCTCTCATTGAATAGCAGCCAGGCCTGCCACCAAAAGCCCTGAGGCTGGGGAGCAGCATTTGAATCTCAGACCCCAAGCACTAGCTGGGCAGATCTCGGCAGGGGTGGAGAGGACTCTCAGAAGTCAAGTAACTAGCTAGGAAAATGCCCAGAAAAGGGGGAAAAAAAATAAGACCATAGAAGGTTACTTTCTTAGTGAACAGATGATTCCGCCATTCCTCTCTGACA
>CM053770.1:119509976-119525162 GCA_028658325.1 Potorous gilbertii | reverse complement strand
AAAGAGGGCAGATTGGTGATAGGGGAAATTAGAATGTTTGGTGTATTGGGGTGGGGGGAAGGTACAAATGGGGAGAAAGTTTTGGAACCCAAAATTTTGTGAAAATGAATGTAAAAAGTTAAATAAATTTATATTAAAAAAATAATAATAAAAAAAGGAAAAAAATAAAAAGAATTACTGCTGTCTGCTAAACTATAGAACCTTTTTTGATAACAAACTGAAAATCCATAGGAAAAGTTACAAAAATGATTCTCCCCTTTGAGGCAAGAATCCCACTGTTGGGATACTCTGAGAGTGTTATCTGAAACAAACAAAAAAAGGTCTTTCTGTTTTTTATAGTAGCATCATATGAAATTGCCACAATCTGGACATGGTAATGGTTAATGAAATCATGGTAAAAGGGAGCAAAGGAATCTGGAAAATATTTTAGTCACTCAGTCAATAAACATTTATTAAGCACCTATGTGCCTAGTTCTGTCCTGGGGATGCAAAGTAAGGCAAAAGATAGTCCCTGCTCTCAAGGAGGTTTTAATTTAGTAAGGAAGACAATATGCAAACAGTTATGTACAACAAGCTATCTAAAGGATAAATAATCAACTGAGGGAAGGAAACCAGAAAAGCCAGGAGGTGGGAATGACCAAGGAGAGTGTTCCGGAACAGCTAGTAGAAATGTCCAGAGTCAGGAGATGACCTATCTAATTTGAGAAGGCCAGGGTCACTGGATCAAGGAGTATAATAAGGGAGGAAAGTAAGGTCTAAGATGATAGGAAAAGGTGGTACTGGGGTGTTGTTACTTTATAAAGGGCTTGAAATGGCAGAGGACTGTAATTATCCTCACCATGGTCATGGTCCTCTGGAGTTTATTGAGTAGGAGGGTGACATGGTCAGGCCTGTGCTTTTGGAAGATCACTTTGGTTAAGGAGTGAGTGAGGAGAGACTTGGGGCAGGCAGACCAACCAGAAGGCTATTGAAGTAGTCCAAGCATGTGCAGGTGAAATAAAGCAAAGCTTAAAAAAAACAATATAAAAAAAAGAAGCACAAGAAGGAAATGCATCAACTACAACTATGTAAGAGGATAAATAACAATGAATGAACAAAGAATCCTCATGGGAACTAAAAGGAAATGAATGAAAAACTTTGATGATATTTAATATATTGAATTAATTTAAATGACAATGACTACTAACAAAATATAATTGGCTACAATAATATTCAATGTTAAGCTTCAAATAAAAATATCAAATAATAATCTGCTGTTTTAATGAAATCTTTTTAATCTAAAAAGGTATGGGAAATTCATGGTTATAAGTTTGTAGGTCCCTGAGTAGAGATATATTAAACATGAACCTTTTTGTTGTTCAATTGTGTCCAACTCTCTATGACCCCAGTTGGGGTTTTCTTGGCAGAGGTGCTGGAATAGTTTGCTATTTTCTTCTCCACTTAATAATTTTACAGATGAGGAAATTGAGGCAATTGAAAATGAGTGACTTGTGCAGAGTCATAGAGCTAGTAAGTATCTGAGGCGGGATTTGAACTCAGGAAGATAAAACTTTCTGATTCCATGCCCAGGCACTCTATCCACTGTGCCACCTAGCTGTCCAGTATCAGACTTATATACCACATTATCCAGGCACCCTCCAGCTACCTATTGGCAGTGACAGAAAATTGTTAATACCAAATGTTACTTGCCACTCCACGAATGATTGTAGTAGTATCAGAATGTCAGTAGTGTCTTTACATTCCCACCCTTAAAATATGTACTGTTGATTAGGTTGAGCCTAGGTCTCCTCACCCAGAGATTGTACCTTGGAAAGGAACCTAGTTTCAGCTGGATCTCAGCTTTTAATGTCCTTACCCCCTTCTGTTGGGATTCATGGCATAAATGAAATGGTTTTCCTTGCCTGGATTGCCAAGGGCCACTGGGGTCTCATGACCAGGCCTTGTTGTTGACTTTGAGAGACATAGTTTCTGGGTAATTTAATCATTTTATTAATAAGGCCAGCATGTTAATAAAAGGATGTGGCTGTCTCTCTCAGACCAAAGACTCCTAATGGGGGTAGAGTTACAGTTTATATGCCCTTCCTGAGTTTAACTCAGTTTGGTTAACACAATGGGAGGTGTGTCTTCATATCAAAATGAAGATCTTGGGATTCTTGACTTAGGTCACTCAAATCTTGGTCAAAGAGACATCAATTTCCACATCATCTGTCTTGATAATAGGGAGACTCAACCTTTTCCTAGACTTGTCAGAACAAACACAATGAGGAGGAATATAGCCATTAGCGTAAACAGAATTGCTTTTACTATCTGATTTGACCTTGACCTGGGTAAATCTCTAAGACAGATTTCCACACTGGTTGGTTTCTGGATAAGGAAGTAGAAAAGGGGACCTAATATAATAATTGGTTATTAAACATAAGAGAGAAATATTCATTTCATACACTATCTCATACTAACTCCTTACCCTCTCCTCCTAGAGATATATAGGTTTTGCTGTTGGGAAATCTGTTGTGCTCTGCACTTCTGGAATATCCTCCAGGGTGCAGGTTTGCTATCCCGTTATTTCAATGATGCTTTATTTCTCAACTCATGGCTTTATTTCAAAACTTGAGAGCAGCATCCGCAACTTTCAGTTTATATCCTTCTGAGAAATGAATAAACGCTATTAGGAGGTATTACATGTAAAACTAAAGTCATAATGTGACAACTTTGTGACAATGAATTTTTTTAAATTGAAGAATGAAATGCAAAACCAGTAATTAAAAGAAATTGTAATTGTAAAGAACAATGGTTTCTACAGCTTTACTCAGAGCCATTTAATCACTAAAAATTTAGTAAGACCCTTCCATTTACATCATTTCAAGAAGGGCTATGAGGGATACAACTCTTCATGGACTTTCTAATCTGGTTAGCAAGAGAAGACATTTGTATGAATAGACTGCTAACAATACAAAGTCAGTAAGGCTAAGTGTCAAAACAAGGAGAGCCTGTTTCTTTTCTTCGTGATAATATATGACTTGAGCAGGACTTTGGAGGATGGGTGGCAAGAATACTAGGGAACAAGAACATGTATGCACACAGGTGTTAAAGGCAAGAATATTTTCTGCAGAGTTTGGGAACATGACTGGCTCACCCTACATGTCTGTCAGAGGATGATGGTCATGAAAAAGAGTAATTGAATTTAAACATGTAAAAGAAGGTAGAATTAGATTGCAGGGAAGCTTGAATGTAAGGCGAAGGAGTTTGGATTTCATCCTATAGGCAAAGAGAAGTCACTGAACAATTTTGAGCAGGGGAATGAAATAATGAAATCAGTGGTTTAAGAAGAATGTTCCTTAGATTCTTTTCCTCTTATTAAGTCAAAGAACTCATACTTTCTTCTCACAAAACCCCTCATAGTTGTTGTTCATCAAAGAGTACCAATGGCATCATGAAGGTGACATCTTGACCACTGAATGAATTGGATATGAGTGGGACAGAGTTGCCCTAAGTCAACAGTCTCAGTTTTTCCATTCTCTCCTCAAGAGTCATCCAAGTCCAATGGCAAGACAAAGGTCAAGATGACTGGTGATGGCCCAGGAGGCAGTGGGTGACCTTCGTCTTTCTAAATTAAGATCTTTCCCAGGTCTCAGTTTGTCTGAGGCCATGTCCATTCAATGACTAAAGGTAAAATGAAGAGCTGAGACAAAGATGGCTCAACTTATCATCACAAAGATATCAATTTGGGATGGGAAGACCCTCTGAATTTCTAGTCAGGAATAGAAAACAGTTGCTACTTACACTCTTTCTAAGCTGTCAAAACCTAAATAATGAGCCACAGAGGGTTGGGTGGAGGGTATTATTGGCTATTCAATCAATGTAAGCCAGAGTGATTTTGGTTTTAAGATGCCTGTCAAGTGCATCACCCCTGAAAGCTGAATAAGGAGAATAAATACTTCCTTGTTCCTCTATTCCTGCTATGTAGTATCATACTATTCATATCTCTGGAACTCCTGAGTATGGCAATGAGTTCTTTCTGAAATCCAGAACTATCCCAGAGCTAATCCAGCCTAGAAGAGATGATTCAAGGCCTTGTACTCCTTAAAACTTAAGGTAGAAGGAATCTTAGGTGAGTGGTTCCAACTTCCTCATTTTATAGATGACTATATTGAGGCCAAAGAGATTGTGACTGTATTACATAGTATCAAAAGCTAACAAATGTCTGAGGGAGAGGGGAAGGTCTCAATAGGCTGTAGTTTAGTCCTCTCTGAAATAAACTAGGAGTTTATTATAAGATCTTCTACTTAAAAATAAAAAAAGTAACTCAAAATCAAAATGAGAGCTCCTAGAATGAACATACCTGTCACTTATCTTTTTTAATAAAAGTCTAAGGCTTTGGCTACTGTGGCAAGATATTTGGATAAAAACCTGAATATTTTATCAGCACATGATTCCAAACCTCTACAAGTCAGAAGTACCATAAATATTTAACATCATATAGATGAAGCAACTGGATAACTGAGTCTCTTGCTTTTTTATTTTGAGGTTCTAGAATGCAGATCCAGTCTGAAATCTATTTAGATTCCTCAAATAAGATATCCTCTATATATTATTCATTGTTTAAATTAAATTCTTTTAAATGTTGCATTTTTTAGGTCTTAGAAATCTCTGAGGTTACTAAATAAACAAGCCCCTATGAGCATTCAAGATTATAAATTAATAATACACACATGCTTACAAATGAAAATTTTCTTTTAAATTAAGTCTTAGGGGACAAGGTTCTCCCAGTTTCCTGGGAGACAAATGTGGCAAAACAAATTCACAAGTAGGCATTCATCTAATTGACATTCCATTCAGAAAAAAAGGTGAAAAAAAGTACTAGGGATATGGATATTAATGAATTTAAGAGGCTACTAGTAAATAAATTGAAGCTGGGAGCTGACACAGTGTTGAAACCTCATTAACTATTTTCCTTAAAACACAAGGTCAGTTAGTCCTAGAGTCTTTACAAAGAATGGGGCTGCCAATTCCTCAGGATTTAAGCATGCTTTGCCCTTACAATTTTTCTGAGCACCATTACATTTAAAATCCTCCTGTACTTTCTTAATAAAATCTGATATTCCCATCTGGTTGGTTAGGCAGGCTTGGGAAACTACAATAATTTCTACAGATAATTAGAGTTGCCTTGAGTAAAGTTATCCTAGAAGCCTGAAAAACTTAACGCAAGTTTCCAAAGTTAGAGAAAAACAGATTAAGAACAAAGAAGAGTTGACTCAGGATTATATTTAATCATATGTCTTGTTTACATACAACTGAACACTTAAGCATATTAAAAGGTTTGAGTTAAAAATTTTAATAATACGCACAAGATACTGGGGAAATATCCAGTGAGTGTATCAAACTATGGCTAATAACACATAGCTCATTATCCTTGAGTGCTATTATTTTGTAATGGGTCCCTCGCTAAAATATGGAATTCCTTAAGTATCTTGTTTCACTAGTTCATTTTTTACAACCAATGAAATCTGTATTCACTTATCTCTATGGTGATACTTAAGGACTGAAAATGAATTTACCATCATTTACTTGATTTTTTTCTTTTGTTTCCAGAGTGCTCCCATATCCCTGCAGTTATCTGTTCATAACAGAATCTTAAGAGTTGAAAGGGATCTTACAGGTATCTAATTCAATGACAGTCAAATTCAAATGGAAGGAGAACCCTGTGGGCTTTATATTGTCTTAAACCACAAATTAACGTTACCTTCACTGTATTGTTTTTTTTGTAGATTTTTGCTAAACATTTCCCAATTACTTTTTACTCTGGTTGGGCCACACCCAAATTCTTTGGGTTGGGAGTTTTTTGTGGGCTGGCAAATTTGTCACTGCTGAGCTGATCTAATCCAACCTCTCACCCAATGCAAGATAGGTTACAGAAATGTTTACTTGTTTCTGACTCATTGTAATTTGTAATTAACTGTTTTTGAAACATGAACATACATATACATGTACATACTTCTGTTATCTGTATCATACACAAATTATACACATTTTTGTCTCTGTAAATTATTTGAGGGTAAGACCCACAATGTCTCATATCCTCCAAACAGTAGCACATGTTTAAAAAATCCTGTCAACCAAGTTTAAAGTAAATATCTAGTCATAAAGGCCATAGAACAACAGCAATGAATCTCTTTACTTAGACAAGATACTTGAACAGCTGCACATTTTAACTTATAGTTCATAAAGAGAAAACACTTTGTATCAACAACTTCCATAATGGTGGTCTGTGAATTTGGACAGTTAGACTAAAGATACACCATCAAGCTAAACAAAATTCTATGCTCCAACTATATACATACTTTCATGGAATTTTAAGATCCACTTTTCCTTACTGTGCTTTTCTTAGAAAAGCTTTAGTTGAACTTTTTCCTGATGGTAAAAACTCTTAGAAATAAAAAAGAGGAATGTGAAGGCTGAGAAGAATCGAAGGTGGTTACTTACATAGACAACTGAAAAGGGTCCACTGTGTCGCTTTGTTTTCACTCCAAAAAGATATTTTAACATGGAAGTGAAGACATGTACGGCTGCTGCAGTCGTGAAACCACGGACCAAGGGCTCAGTTAGGTATATGGCCACAAATCCAAACCGCAGGACACCCAAGCAAAACTAATTTTTAATGGCAAAGAGAAGCATATCGTTTAATAGGTCAGACATTCAAAAATACTGACAATAATGGCTCAGATTCTTATACATACACAAACAGAGATATAGCTAAGATTGAGATATTTTATGGTTACAGAGCACTTTGCAGACATTATCCCTTTTCATCCCAATAACAACTCTGAGGTAGAGCAAGTGGTATATTACCATTTCATAGATAAGGAAACTAAAGCTTAGAGAGATTATGTGCACACAGAGTCAAAACTCAAACTCAGGTCTTCTGATGGGAGGTCCAGGACTCAATCATAGAGCTCAATCACTCAGTCAGTATCCTACTGCCTCTCCTAGAGAATGTGATGAAATCCTACCTGCTGCAGAGCAGTAACTGAATTCACTTATTGTTTGTGCAATTAGTGCTAGATTATTGTGTGTGATTGTGTGTATATGTGAATGTATGATTCATTCCCTTTTAAGTATCACCTAGGACTACTTATTTATGTACAACCACCCTTTTGCAGCAGATTGTAAGTTGCCTGGGGGCAGGATTAGTGTTGTGTTTTGTGCATCCCTAGCACCTAGCTCTGTTTCTTGCACATTTCTTTGTCTAAAACTGAGATTTCACTGGTGTAAGGGACTCTTAGTGAGGACTGACCTTCTACTGATGCATAAAGATGACTGTTTTAAAACATTGTTCAAGAAAACTGTCTAGAAGTACTGAGAAACCAAATGACTCACCGAGGATCACATAGCCAGGATGTGGCAGAGGCTCTAAATAGAGTGATTAATTAATATTTATTGAATGAATTGATAATCTTATCCATGTTCTCACAGCCTTTGCCTCTATCTAGTATAATTAATACTCAACAGGCTGACATTTTAAATCCAAACCAATTGTTCCATCAATGAGAATTTTACCTGAATGATTCCTGAAAGCAAAGTTACCGACATAGCCACTTTTACTCTCATAGCATCTCTTTCCTCTGTACTGTTGGTTGAATTAGCACCTCCTCCACCAACATACATGTCATCAGGAACTAATCGGACAGCCACTCCACCAATCATCAGGCTAATCACAGCAAAGGGCCCTAAAATAATGACATATCCAGGGGTTAATGCAAATACAAAAAAAATTTATTTTCCTTGAGTCCAAGGAAATGGTTTTCAATTCTAACTCATCTACTTTTAGGCAAAATATGTTGTGTTATTGTCACCAAGAAATATCTTTTCTATGTCATGTAGCAGCTATTGTTATTTTAACTACTAACCTTGTATTTAAAAAATACTCTGTGTGTGTGTGTGTGTGTGTGTGTGTGTGTGAGAGAGAGAGAGAGAGAGAGAGAGAGAGAGAGAGGGAAAGAGAGAGAGGTGAGAGACAAAGAGAAACAGAGAGAAAGGAAAAAGATGGGGTTGTAGTATACATTATTCTGAAAACCTTGCCTATCTAAACTAATATCATAACCTTAAATCAATTATAGAAGGAATATATATGTGTGTATATATATAATATATATACACAAATATATGTCCATATATGCATACAATAAATGTTTATTGACTGACTGACTCAAATAGTGCCTATAATAGAAGTATAGAGTGATAGAATCCTAAAGTTCACAGAAACCTGTCACTGGACATGAACTCTTGTCTAACCTCTCTCTGGTGGATGAAACTAGCAATGACTTTACACCTTCAGAGTAATTAGGTGCTATTACGAAATTAAACTTTTATCTTACTTTACATATTTCAGCAAATTGCCCCCCTTCATGATGAAACTGACTCTGAATTTTTCAAAGTATTTATTTCAAAAATATTTGGTTGAATTTTGAGACATGAAAGTTTCCACAAAAAGTACCATACTGGACTTGTTGAATATTCAATAATAGAGATATACAATTAAAAACTAACAATGATCTTATGGATGATGTGGCATACTATAGTACTTATAAAATAGAAAATAAAATTTCTCGAGGATCAAATGTGAACTTTTACCTATGGAAACGTGCCTGGAAGTGCCAAAAAAACAGTACAGGATAACAGGATAAAATGAAGAATACAGGCCAAATACTGGAGGTACAGCTGCCAACATTGCAAAAGCTAAACCTGGGGATGCAAAAGAAAGAAAAGAAAAGGAAAAAAAAAGAAACAGTCATGAAACATAGTGAATGCATTCACATTTAAAGGTTCTTTATCCTTAATGAAATAATTGTAGTCATAAATAACCAGAAAATCCAAATCTTAAAAATATAAACAGTTTGTGAATGTTTCCTTTAGTACATGAATGTCTCCTTTAAAAAAAAAACCCTCTATATGTACAGTTAAAAAATAAAAACAAACACTTTAAAGGGTGATTTTTTTTTCCAAAAGAACTCATCATAATATTCTTTTGAACAATGAGGTCCCCTAGTATATTTTAATTTATTCAACTTACAAAGAAAAAAATTTTAATACAATTTTTTAGGAAGATAACTTTTATAAAGTGAGTTTCCCTTGTACAGTGTTACAAGTTAGGCCTTGAAGAGAGTTGCCAAAATGATCAAAATAATGAGACCACTTCTCTGTCAAATACCAACAGATTTTAGTTCTCAGGAAGAAAAAATTCTAAGAAAAAAAATAATTTCTTGCTATGTTCCACATATACAAACACTTTGAAATTCACAAAAATATTCTCAGAATTAGCACTTAAGAAATCAACACACAAGGAGAAGAATTCCCAGTATGACATCTCCTATTTTATGCATGTGGTTATACAGCATTTGCTAATGTCTAAGTGAGGGGAAATCCCTTACTTCCAGAGTCATCCCATAATACTTTAGGATAACTGCAATTATTAGAAAGATTTTTCTTACATCAGGTCTAAAGTCTCTCTTTCTCTTTAAAATTTTTATCCATTATTCCTCCTTGCTAAATATTGCTAATTAATTCAAATGATTCTCACAGAGAATAATCTCAGCATCCTTTAATATGTTAGTTATCCTCCTCTGGATACTCTCCAAGTCATCAATATTCCTGCGTAAAACATGGCAGTCTGAAATGAATTTCATACACCATATGTGGTTTGACTAGAGAAGAAGAGAGCACTTTTATCAACCCCTACTCAACTCCAAATGCAAGCTAAGATTGCATTAGGTTTTTTTTTTTGGCTCCCATCTCACCTTGATTTTGTAGTTCATTAAAACTTCCAGATTTGTGTGTGTTGTGTGTGTGTGTGTGTGTGTAGAAGCCTATCCCTATCTTTTGCATTTTGTTTTTTTAACTCATGCATAAGATTTTAAACTTGTCCCTATTAAATTTCATTCTGAGTTCAATCCAATATTTTAGCCTGTCAGGATTTTTTTTGATAAAGACTTTATCTACCTGTTAACTATCTTTATATTGACTTCAAATTCAATAAGTATGCTATTTGTGCCTTTATACAAGACAGTGATAAAAAATACTGAATGACACAGAGTCAAGTATATATCTTTAGAATGCTACAATAGAGACCTTTCCAATTAACGTTGGGCTGATATTGAACCTATTTTAATCTAATTTCACCTCACTGTACTATTTTCTAACCCATACTCTTTCATCTTGTCTATAAGAATAACAAGAGGCTTTGTTAAATGCTTTGTAAAATTTAGGCAAATTATCCTGCATTCTTAAAATCAACCAGATTTAATTACCTTAACAAAAAAGGAAATGAGGCTAGTTTGACATGATTGGCTTATTCTTGATCATGTGACCTGACTTATCACTCCATCATTTTTTAGAGATTCACCATGCACAACTTGAGTAATATGTTCTAGAACTTTTCCAGAAATCAAAATGGAACTCACCAAGCTAGTTTGCAGACTCCATCCTACTCATACTTTTCTTTTATTTGAAAATCGACACATGTGCCCTCCTTTATACTCAGCAATCACACTTGCCATTACTTTTGTTACTCTGAGATGTTGTTTATCAGGGCCTGATGCCTTGAACTCACCAAGGAAGGCAGGATGTGTTTTTCCTATTTTTCCATTTCTCATGAGTTTCAACTTACTTTTAGTAATTTTTCTTTTGATATTTGAAGTTGAAAGAAATTCTCATTGGTAGAGAAAAAAGCTAAGAAACAGTTGAGTAATTATACTTTCTCTTTGTTGTATATTGTATTATCTATGCCATCTCTAGGTTCCTCTTTTCCTCCAATATAACTTTTAAAAACCTCTCTCTTTTCTTTTCTTTAGCATGTCTCATCAGCTTCTGTTCGTTCTGGGTTCTAACACTTCTGACAATATAATTCCAGGACTATTCCATATATTTGTATTTATCCTATATTATTTTGCTTTCATCTTTTCTAGATGTCTTTTAAAAACCTAGGGGCAGTCACATTAATCTCTTTAGGCAGCTCTTTTATTCTTTGGAATTATCTCTCTTTGTATTCAGTATTTTATTTTTGAGAGCTTCCTGCTTCTCTAAAGCTGACATATGTAGAATTTATGCCATGAAATTCTCCTTATCCTTTATTTGAACCTTTTGAAATTTCTCAAGGTTTCTGGTGAAGATGGCCATGTGAAAGGGGCAGAGCAGTTCAATTCTCCTACTTTTCTTCAGCAATGATCTTAAAGCAGACTGAACAATAACCAAAAATTCCAAAGAGAATTTCATTAAGTTTCTTCATCCATACCGACTGAATAGAAAAAATAACTAGAAGCCATGACACTGAAGAAAAGTCTTGCCAAAGAAGCCAGGTGTAGATAGGCTGGAAGCTATTGTGTCCCAAGGAGAAAAATCCCTGCAGGGGGCAGCAGATCATAAGAGTGTCACAACAAAGAATCCCAGAAGCAAAACACCCTGACCTTTACGAAAGCCCCAAGGGGAGCAGTAGACCACAGCAATGTAATGACCGGCGAAACCACAGGGAATTTTTTGGAATCTTCTCCTTCCAAAGCAGTAGTCTATGAATAGTATGCTGATTAGGCACAATTAATCACAAAGCTGACGGAGACAAAGCCAGAACTCTGAGTCCAGTAACAGGAGGGGAAGTGTAAGTCAGCAGCAGCAATTTGAAAAGTGGAGGCAGAATTTAACAGAATCTAACTACCCCACCATTCCAGAGTGTAGCAGGGTGTCAAGCCTGAGCCTGACAAAAATGACAAATTAGGAAATGATATTGGCGATATGAGTAAACAGAAGATATCAAATGACAAGAAGAAATATTACAGGTCAAGAATTATTATAATTTATAATATTAACTAGTAAAATTAATATATTATGATTATATATTATAATAATTATATTATTAATATTATAAGTCAAAAGAGAAACTCAGAAGAAAGTAACTTCACAACAACTACCGGTTGAGACTCAAAGAAAACAATGCTTTACTGTTAAGGACTACATACCTAGAATACCTAGAAGAAATGAATTAGAGCAAGCTCTGCAGGAAGGAGAATAAGAGCTCAGAATAGTATATGAAAAGTATTATTCAAGTAATGGACTTCACAGAAATAGGAATGAACCCAATGGATCTCAGTAACTTCATGAGGCAACAAAAATATTAGGAAAAAAGTTTTTTTTAAATATGAGAAAACATAAGATACATACTATTAAAAAATTTGATCTGAAAAATAGATCACAGAGAGGTAGCTTAAGAATTATTGGACTGTCTAAAAACCACTGCCAAAAATAAAACCTATATACCATATTTTTAGAAATCATAAATTAACACTGCGAAGACTGATTAGGACTAGATGGCAAAGTCAAAATAGAAAGAATCCACCAGTTATCTCCAGAAAAAAGTTCACAATGAAAATTCTCAAAAATTTTTTCACCAAGATCCAGAGCTTTCAAGTCAAAAGAAAAAATAAAGCAAGCAGCCAGAAAGAAAGAGTAAAAGTACAGAATAGCATTTGGGATTTACACCACAACAGTGTAAAACTTAGAGAAAAAGGGAAGCCATTAATTTGTTCATAAAGATCCCTGTGGGAAACCTATTGATTTAGTTTTAAAATGTAATATTATTTATGTCTTACTGTATTTTGATTTGCTTTGCTAAATATTTTCCAGTTACACTTCAGCATGGTTTGTGTCATAGGAAGGAGTGCTTTGGGCTGCATTCACATTGTTGACACCCTTGTCATACGAAATCCAGTAGCTATTACTTATAAAAGAGAGAAAATCTTGGAATACACTATTCCAAAAGATAAAAGGTAAAAACTAAGACTAACTTACCTCAGAAAACTGAATTTGATATTATAGGAGAAAAAAAGGAACATTTAATGAAAAAGAGGGCTTTCAAGCTTTCCTGATGAAAAAAAACTGAGCGAAGAACTTTAAAAAACAAACACAAGATTCCAAAGAAACCTAGAAAACTAAATATACTTGAACTATTGACAGGGCCAACAGGATGATGAAGTTTTTACATTTCACATTCTAACAAAGGGGAAAGAGATAGGTATCTCAGGAGAATCCTAAAAATTGCAAGAAATACATAGGTTGGATTTATCTCTGTTTAAGTGAGGGCTGTTCAAAGTCACCAGCCTTGCTTCCTCCTCTGGAGCCAATTAGAGTCAGCTGGGTAATGGTTAAACGATTGTGACAAAAATGTATACTAATATAATCATATATTATGGCACTGGAAGAAATAGTGAAAGACATGGTTTCAGAGAATCCTGGTAGTCATGAACTGATGTTCAGTGAAATGAGAAAAACTTGGAGAACAATGTACTCAGGGACAAGGAAGACATATTTAAAGACTTAGGAACTCTGATCAATGAAATGACCAACTATATCTCTGGAGGACCTATGAAGCCTGTTACCCACCTTCTGACAGGTGATGGACAAAAGGTACAGAAGGAGACATACTTTTGGACATGACCACTGTGTGGAATCATCTGGCTTGACTGTTTGCTGTCCAATCTTAGGCATGTGTTTCCAGAAGACAACAGTATTCTTTTATTATTGTCAACTTGACAGACAGCAGTCTCAGTAGCCCTCAGTATGGAGTCAGCAAATACTGTTATTAATCTCTTCTTCCACTGAGTCTTAGCTGACAGCACCTACATATAGACCTATATCATCATTCCCTAGAAGACAAACAGTTACTTCCTCTTGAATGGTCCAGGTCATTCTTCTTAAGAAGAGTCTCATATCTATTACTTCGTTCCAAAGTATTAAGGACTCTATATTAGAGCTAGAAATTCCTTAGAAATTATCTAGTGAAACCTCTCATTCTACAGATGAGGAAACTGAAAACCAGAGAGATGAAGTGACTTATCATAGAGGTATTATGTAGCAGAGTCAGAATTAGAAGTCAGGTTCTCTGACTCCAGGTTCAGTGCTCTTTGTACTGTATAATGATCTTTAGCCATCATCGTAGCTATTGTCTCCTCCTTCTCTTCTTTCTCTTTCTTCTTCTCCTACTACGTTGACACTTTTATTCCACCTTTTGAAGGAACACCTCATTTTTCCTGATAATCTAGAGAATGGAGAATCATTCCTCATCTGCATCCACCTTCTCTTCTAAGAAAGAATTACTTGGCTAAAGCAGAAAGGCAAACATTGCACATACTATGTAGGTCATCATCAAATAATTATACCTACTCTACACACTTTTATAAGAGCCTTAGTCTTTTGTCATTCTTTCCTGCAGCTCTTGGGTCTAACTCTGTTGTAGGAATTGTCTGGTTGGGTGTTTCAGCTCTGGAATTTTCACTTTCCATTCTCACCTCTGTTAGTATCTTCTTACTCTTTTAGTATCTTGATAGACACACTCCACTTTTCATTCCTGGTCTTACCAACTTCTTTTCCCTTCTTGTTAGGTTTTTCTGTTATTCCTGCAACTGGAATCCTCAAGTCTCTTGAATTTCACTCTTTCCTTTTCACATTCCACAGGGTCCAGACCTCCTCCTTTACAATTCTTTCTGATCTCATTATTTCTGCTCTACTGAGATTATTCTATTCAACAGATGATAAGTTAGCTTCATTTCTGAAATCTTGAAAACATTTTCTATTTACTGATAATTCAGTTATACATTTTCATATGCTTGTTAAATGAATACTTCAAACTAGAACTACATTTTCTTCATAGCGTATCTGACTTTGGGATATGTTCTTGCATTTTTAAAAATATAATTTGCATTAGAGAGTTGGAAAAAACCCCTCAAAGACCTCTAAAAGGTATATCTCTATGTATAGCAAGTACTCAACATGTATCTGTTGAGTGAATGACTTTGTGTGGCTCTGGGTAAGACCTGAGTCCTCTAGTCAAGTTTTATAGCTATAGAATCAATATTACCATATACTATTCCTCCATTTCCTATGATCCTGAAACTTTGGGAGAATTAGTTGATTTTCTTTTGAATACAATAAATTATATTTTTCACTTACAACAGCAGTTACATGTATTCAAATATATAAATAAGAACAAAAGAAAGAAAAGAAAAAATTATAAATGACTGCGTGTAACCATACAATCTATTTCTTGCCAAC
The DNA here is from genome assembly GCA_028658325.1 of Potorous gilbertii. Taxonomy (NCBI): domain Eukaryota; kingdom Metazoa; phylum Chordata; class Mammalia; order Diprotodontia; family Potoroidae; genus Potorous; species Potorous gilbertii. The sequence goes on along the minus strand of CM053770.1, from coordinate 119,510,072 downwards.
TGTTAAAAGGTATCAAAGATATATATATATATATATGTATATATATATATATATATATATATATATATATATATATATATATATATATATATATAT
>CM053770.1:119450929-119509476 GCA_028658325.1 Potorous gilbertii | reverse complement strand
TATATATATATATATATATATATATATATATATATATATATATCTTATCAGGGTCATCCTATATATTTGACATACATTTTGTTGCTCTTAGTATTTTCTTTATATAGCCACAGTTAGATTATCTTTATACAGCTATAGTTAACAATGTCTTTATATAGCTGTAATTTGAATATATATTTTTCTTTTAAATATGCTATTTTTAAAAACCTCCTGTGATTTCACAGATGTGCAGAGTCTTCAGTGAGGAAGTTCCTTCTAACAATGTAGATGTGAGACTGTTTTCAAGTTAGAATCCTATACAAAGTAGCTTTTGTGATTTGCCCAGGGTCACAAAGGCAGTTTATGTATGCATGCATGTTTATACTTATACACATATGTGTGAGTGCATATATATACATGTATATGTGCATATGCATACACGTGTATATATGTATGCATATATGTGTATATGTGTGTGTATATATATATGTGTATATATATATATATATATATATATATATATATATATATATATATATGGATTGATAGATATGTAAGTGTATATATTTCAGTTAGATTGAGCTAACTGAAAGGAGAGGCTACCTTGCTTTTTTATTTGTATCCCCAACACAGAGTCTAGCATCTTGTGCATATTATGTATTCAATAAATTGTCTTTTCATTCATTCATTTCTGATTCTGAGGTTGCCTCCCTATCTCCTATGTCATGTTCCATCTTTATTCTTTTTTCATGGAGTGATTTTCAAAAAGTTTTTAGAGGTAGTAAAAAAAAGAAATGAGAGTGATATAAAATACAGTTTATACATGAGCACAAATTCTAATGGAACATACAAAAAGAAAGAAGTCATGTATTTTAAAAGTAGGCAGTTATTTGAAATAACAGAATAAACATGGATTGTATTTTACTAACCTTGAGGAAGATGTAACACCCCTGTACTTATACCTGAGACAAAGTCCCCAAATACATATTCCCTTGGTTTATAAGCTGGCAACCATTTACATATGGGCAAGAACATATAGATAATATTCCTTATTTTCTTAGGCGTACAACTGAAAAAGACGGAGAGATAAAAGACAAATTAGTCAAATATAACTTAGTAAAATTCATAACAGCAGACATTTCCTGCCCTATAATTATTCTATTATAATAAAATAGTCATAAAATTTGTGCTCTGGATAACATACCCTTCTCCTTACCAAGACAGAGAAAGAATCTTTATGAGGGAAGCTTAGTTGCTACTATGATCAGTGGATCTGTAGCTGACTCTGAAAAACAGCAGAGGTTTCATTCAGAAGCCAATGAGAAATACCACAAGAGAAACCTGGTAAATTGGACTCAAGATGTGCACATTCACACATTTGAGTGTGAGTAAGCTAAGTTTACTCACTTAGTAAGCTGAAGTAAGCTTACTTTGAGTAAGCTAAGCTGAAGACAGGCATGATGCCTATTTTTCCACTCAGGAGGAAAGGTAGAAAAGGACGTCAAAGACAGTTTGGTGGCGTGAGATGAGGACACAAGACTAAGAGAGGCTGGCTAAGGTATAAGAGCAGGAAACCTAATTTATTGTCCTAAATAGAATGTATCCTAGGGGAATTCGATTGCAACAGGTTATAAAGGAATCAAGCAAAAGAATATGTAAGGACCAGTGTATATTTGTCACCACTACTATAAGACTTAAAAGTCATGAATCATTTTGTTGATGTGTCGACTTTATTGTTATACAGAAGAGACATGGCATTTTGACTGTTTTGTGAATTGTTTTGTACGGTGTGCCCTCTAGTGGTTACCTGTATCTATTAATTAAATAAAAGGTATTCTGGAAAAAACCACTAACCTAGAATCCTAGATCTCTGAAGCGTTAAAGGAAATCAAGAGATCATCTGATCTAGGACAGGAGGATATTTATTATCTCCATACTGCAAATGAGATAACTAAGGAGCACTGAGGTAAAATGACTTATCCAAAATCATGCAGCTAATAAGTCCAACCTTAGCTCCATTTTCACCTTTTTTGCTAAACTTGTGTCTAGCAAATGTATATTTTAAGCTGTTTCTCTTTCATGTTTTTAATACCTTGTATCTGACTCTCTAATTGCTGTAGTACTTAAAGATCAGAAATCTCTAAAAACTGCATGCTTTTAATTCATTATTTTTCCCTTTTTTTCTCTATGTTCCATTATAATTCATATTCATTGTACAAATATTATTTTATAGGATTCCCATCATCTTTTTTTAATTTCCTCAAAATTTTTTAAAACATCACTTCCAGAACCCAGGTCTCCCATCTCCTAGTACAGTGCTATTTTTAATATAACCTGTTGTCTATCATTTAATTAAGCAGAAACATAAAAAATATAAATCATACCTATTTCTATTTCTCTTCTTGTTTTGGTTGTGCTTGTCTACTTTATGAAAGTTTAAAAGGATCCTAAGTCTTTTCAGGAGTAGAATTGACTATATTTATTACAAATACAAAATCTACATAATTTTCTTATACATCCCTTTCTAATTCTTTAAAGAAATTAAAAAGTATTAGAACAGAATGACTCCATTATTTACTGCTATAAAAGAAATGTTCCTATGTAAAAGAAAAACAATTAAAATTATATTCCTTGCCACCCACACCAAAAGGAATAAATCTTCAGTACTAATTTTTGAAATAATGAGGGATCTGTTGGGCCCTGGAGATGCAGGACCATTGAAACAGCAAGAAAATAGAATCATAGCTAATTTTTCTGAGTCCTATCTTTTACTTCTCAACAAGAAGACTTTTTAGCATGAAGATTAGTTAGTACTTATCCCATTGGAACCAATTTGGGGTTTGAGAAACTGGGATTCTGACTTAACAAGGTGTCAGTAAAAGACTGGAATTTATTATTATTTTGGCAATGAACTATTTCTTTTTTCTTGTTTATTTTCTTCGATATTATCTGGGTTTATTTTTGCAATAATGTATCAACCTGTACTCTTTGAGGCAAGTCTTAGAGCTAATGGAATAGTAGAGCTAAAAGAAACACTCCAGGCTGAATCATCCCTACTTTCCAACAGTAAATGTAGGTCTATAATCAAAGATATAAACATTATCAATCAAATTAGGAGGCAACACAGTCACATTTTGTGGTATATTGTAAATTGTTTTTTCAGGGCAAATTTTGCTAAAGGGCATATTAGTATCTCTAGGCTTGATACTGCCTAGGTAAAGTGCTTCCCAAAATGAGAGGTCCTTTTATTCTGGGGTTCTTTGATAAAACAAAAGGTAAAGAAGTTAGGGAAAGAATGGGGAAAGAGGATGAAGAGGGCAATTCTAGGGAGAAAAGGAACAGATGTGGATAGTTACTTTGACAGTTAGAAAGTACAGAGACAGTTGTTCACAAACTCTTATGCATAGGCAAGATATAGTAAGCATTTGATAAATAGTCATTTTCAAGATGATTATTCAAGTTCTGTCTCTGATATAAAATGGCTGTGGGACTTAATCTTTCTGTGCTCTAGGCAACTGTCTAAGAGTATAATTTGCAGAAAAGAGGCCAGTCTACACTGGTAGAGAAAGTTTCCTCATCCCCTATACCAATGAAATCACTTGTCACTCAGGCAGTCAGTAAACATTTATTAAGGACCTACTATGTCCTAGGCACTGTGGTAAGTGCTGGAAATACAAAAAGAGGCACTTACCTCTTTCACAAGAGTCCTTGCCCTGAAAGTGCTCACAATTTAGTGGAGGGATAAGAAAATGAATATGCACATACGAGTTATATAGGCAATAAATAGGAAAAAAATTGAGAAGGCACTAGAATTAAGAAGGTTTGAGAGAGACTTTCTGTAGAAGATGGGATAGCCAGAGAAGTCTGTAGGCAGAGATGAGGAAGGAGAGCATTCCAGGAATGACAGACAGCTAGAGAAAATAACCAGAGCCAAATGATAGTTTCTAGTTTGTGATACAACAGGGAGGCCAGTGTTACTGGACTGAAGAACATATGGTGGGAAGTAAAATGTAAGAAGGCTGGAAAGTTATGAAGGGTCTCAAATGCCATTATCTTTATTCAAGATGACATCTGCGAAAAGGAGACATTTAACTCTTTTCAATTTCAAGTGTACAATAATGGGGTTGGACTAAATCACCTCTAAAATCTCTTCATGATCTCACTCTATGTGCTCATGTTTCTATATGTCATTATTTACATATCTATATATCCAACACTAACAGGAATGGTACAAAGGACTTTATAAATTATGAGTGTTCACCATTCATTTGTCTTTATTTCAATAAACAGAACTTCTCTATACTACTGGTCTTATATTTCACAAAGGCTTATCATAGACTATATAAAATACCTTAACCCTCTCTTCCCTATACACAAAGTACAAATATACTACCTTAAAGCCCGTTTTATCTTATCTCCGATAGGATCAGAAACTTTGTCCTTCTTGTGTAGCTTCCCATGTAGAACTGGATAGCTATAGATGGGTCGCTCCACGCAATATGTTTGGGTTGCTACAAGAATTTCATTTTCTTGTGTGTGATCCATAGTATCTTGGAAGTTATTCATTGTCAGGAGTAGACAAGCTTAGCTTGAATGTCACTGTGAAGGGAAAAAAAATAAAAGGAAATTTAGATGATAGGTTGTACGCGGACATAATTAGAAAAGTTGAAAGGAATCCTTAGATGTCCTCTAGGACAACTCCTCTCAAATACAAATGCACCTAGTAGCGTAAGATATTTATGCATCATCTTCCTAAATGACTCTAGAGAAGGCTCACCTCTTGGCAGGTTGTTCCAGCATTTAACAGGTTTTTTTGTTTTGGTCGGGAGCTTTTCAGTAACTTTATTTCACACGTCTCCCACTCGTCCACTTCTTTGATGACATGGAAAGCTATTGGGTAGCATCATCTTTATTATTGCTCTGTATATCTTGAAGACTTCACCCTTCAGCTCATTCCTTTTAGACTAAATGACTCAATTTATTATTATTGCTTCTAATAATAATTAAGTCATTTGGGGCTTTTTCAGAGTCATGATAATTATGGGAGAAAGTACAAATATTTTAATGACATATTTTACATAACATGAATTTTCTCTACGCAAGAAGTTTTTGTTTTATTCGTCAAACTTACATCTAAATAATTACCTATATCCATTTCTTGCTTTCCTCCAAATTTTCTTGTCTTATGAGCTTGGCAGACAATAAAAATGAACTTTTCCATATGTAAAGAACTGAAAAGAGGACTGCATGTAAAACAAATCTCTCTCACCAATAAATAGTATCTTTAAAAGTATATGTTAAATTTGACATGGTAGCACCAATATTGCACTGTTTGGGTCCCCTTCTGAACTTTTTTCTTCTGCATATTTAAAAAATGTTTTATTTCTTTTTTTGCATCCTTATCAGTACCTTCCCCTGATTCTCCCTTTAAATAATAAAAATTTCTCTCTTGTAACAAATAAGTATAATCAAATTTATACATTGATTGTCTATGAAAGTGTTTCATAGTGTACCTAGAATCCATCACCTCTCTGCCGAAAGTTGAAAAACATCTTCCTTCCTTTCTTTCTTCTCTCCTTCCTTTCTTCCTTCATCCCAAACTCCCTCCCTTCTTCTGGATTCTTTACTACTTTAATATAAGATATGAAGTCTTTCAAAGTTTTTTTTTTTTTTTACTGTATCATAAGTCACTTTATACATGGTCCTCCTGGTTTTGATCACTTCACTCCACATCAGTTTACACAAGTTTTTTCAAGTTTCTCTGAACATATCTCTTCTGTCATTTCTTATGGCAAAATAACACTTACTTATTTATATACCATAATTTGTCCAGCCACTCCCTACCTGATGGACGCTTGCTTTGTCTCCAGTTGTTTGACAGCACAGAGTGCTGCTATCACTATTTTGGTATATACGGATCCTTTCCTTCTTTGATGTCTTTGGGGTATATGCCTACTGATGATATTACTGGATAAAAGGTCATGTACAACTTAGTGTCTTTTTTTTTTTTAGTATGGTTTTAAATTGCTTTTTTAGAATAACTGGGCCAAGAGTACATTAGTATGTTTCTCCCATAGTTCCTCCAACAACTATCACTTTCTTTTTTGGTCTTCTTTGACACTCTGATAGGTGTGAGGTGGAACCTCAGAATTGTTTTAATTTTCATTTCCATTATTAGTGATTTGGAGCATTTTTTACATGATTGTTGAGAGTTTACATTTTTTCTTTTGAGAATTCACTGTTCATATCCTTTGACCATTTACTAATTAGACAATGACTTTTATTTTTATATACTTGTATCAACGCCCCCAATTTATTTTTAATGTTTCATTATAAATTCTATTTTCTATTCCCTTCTTTTGGCAATTTTCCCTAACTTATTTTCCCGTAGCCTTAAACTGGGTATTTGGGTAACAGTTAGTGTATAACACCTCCTATGTGCCAGAAATTGTGCAAAATACTTTATAAATATTATCTCATTTTATCCTCATGTTCACTGATGTGTGCTTATGTGTCTGATTCAGTCTCAACTGCTAAGGACTACTTATTAAACTACTATGATCTCAACATCTTACCGCTTCCTTTTTAGTTATATTTGTCTCCAACCAATGTGTATTTTAGTTTGTTTTTTCTTTAAATTTCCACCTGATATATGAAACTACAGTTCATAATTTTGATGCTGAAGGCTCATTTATCTAATTTGTTGATGTTATTTTGAGTACTACTTCTTTCTTCTAAACACCTATACCTGACCTAAACCAATTTGGGCACTAGGAGAATTTGGTTCATTTTTCAAATATTTTAATTAGTCACATGGATCACGAAATTACATTTACACTGGGTCCCAAATTTACTTTTCAGTAATAAGTGAGACAAAGATAATCAAACCACAGGCAGTCCACTTAATACGGACCTTCTGCAACAACTTAAATGCATCTTAGATGAATCTTCTCTGAATCTATTTTTCTATCTCATTTCCTTTACTTTTCTGAATAGGAATGGTTCTATAATGATTTATAATATTAAAAAGTATACAAGTAACATAAAGTTCTCTTACACCAGAAGTCCAAAGAAAACCCCTGGAAAGAGGCTATGGTACCAATGAGGCCGTGATCCCTGTTTAATTCAGCTAAACAATTTGACAAACATTTGTTGTAAGGTACTATGCTGGCAGAGGATACAAAGATGAAAAAATGACATAGTCCTGCCCCCAAGGAGTTTATATTTTACTACGGGGATATGAGAAGTACACAAATACATATAAGACAAAACAATAGAAGAGGGAAAACGTCAGTAAGTTAACAAGCATTTATTATTTTTTAAAGATTTTTTTAAACATTCAGTTTTATATTTTCAGCTTCATGTTCTTTCTTTCCCCCCACCTTCTCCTCTACCTATTGAGAAGGCAAGCATTGTGACCCTCATTATACATGGGAAGTCATGAAAAACATTTTCATGTTAACTATTCAACAAACATTTAGAAAATGAAAAAAAAAAGAGAGTGTCAGACTGTACTAGGAAAATTTCTGGAAAGAAAGAATTCTTTTAGCTGGAGGAAGGATTCATGGAAGAGGTAAGCTGAGCTCTTCCTTGAAGGAAGAGAAAGATTTCAAACAGTAGAGATGCTTTATAGCCAGGGGAGACAGTCTGTATGATTGCAGAAAGATGCAAGGGATAGCATGTTACAGATCAGGGTACCAGTTTGGCTAGAGGAAAGGGAATAATGTGACAAAAGGCTAAAAAAGCAGATTGGAGCTAGACTTCCAGGGGCATTAAGCATCAGGCTAGGAAGTTTGTAATTTATCTTAGAGGCAGTAGGGAGTCACCTGGATTTCTGAATAGGGAAATGGCAAGGAAGTGACTTGCCCATTAAGAAGACCATTTTGGCAGCTATGTGAAGAGAAGATGAGACTAGAGGCAGAGAGACTAGGAGTGACAAACAGTCCAGGAATAGGTGATGAAGCCCTGAACTAGAATGGTTTGCAATGTGAGCAAAAATGAAATAAATTCAAGAAATAATATAGAGACAGAGTTGATAGGATTTGGTCACAAGTTAGAGGGAAGAAGCAAAGGTGGTTCTATGGTTTTGAACACAAATTACTGTGAAGATGAAATTGGGAAATTGTAAAGGAGACAGGGAGACGATTAAAAGTTAGTCTTGGGCATTCTGACTCAGTGGTGCCTGCAGGACATCAATATTGATATGTTCAAGAGGCAGTTAGAAAAGCAGAACTGGGTCTATTAATATAACATTAAAAAATAAACATATATCCTCCACACTCTCTGGATGTTGGTGGCCTTGGGTTCTTGAAAGATGTATGTAGTTTTTTTGAGATTCTGTCTAAAGTTCTCTAGTGAAGGAGTATGGCTGACTCCTGCAGTTGATTTTTTGAACCTAAGAACAGTTTGTAACTGTCTCTATTAAATTTCATCTTATATGATGACTAGCCCTTGTAAACCTTTCTGGAGCTTAGCTCTATTACCCAACATGTTACCTATACCTTCCAGTTTCATCTGGAAATCGGATAGGTATGTCATCATTACCTTCAAATAAATCATTGATAACATTTTTGAGCAGCTTAGGGCAAAGCACAGATCTCTATGCTGTTCCACTAGAGACCTACTTCCAAGTTGAAATGATCCATTAATAACAACAGCTTAGGTTCTACTCAACAAGTTCCAGATCTATTTAAATTTTATTACCTAGCCCACATTCCTCCACCAATGTCCACCAGGATAACATGAGGGATTTCATCTAATGCTCTGAAATGTGAATTTCTGAATACTTAATTTATCCTTGCCATTCTCTTGATTTCTTAGTGTCTTCTCATTCCTCATTCTCACTACCCTCCACCCTTCTGTCAAGGTGATTTTATTAAATCATAGTTCTCATGAAACTACACTTCCTACCCTGATCTTCTCAATAAATTCCAATGACTTTCTATTATTGCTACATCAAATATAAACTTTGCTATTTGGCACTTAAACTCTTTACACCTTCACCCTATCATATACTTCTCTGCTCCATACATCCTATGGTCCACCAGCTCTTTGACTTTGTACTGGTTGTCTCTCATGCCTCCTTACTCTCACCAATTAGAAGTCTTAGTTTCCTTCAGGATTCAGCCCAAGTACTACCCTACCTTCTATATGACATCTTCCCTGCATCCCTAACTACTAGTGACTTTCAGCTAAAGGTTACATTGTATTTGCTTTGGATGTATCTGCACATAACTCTATGTTTTCACAATATTTCCCCCAATAAAATAAACTTCCTCAAAGGTGGTAGCTGTTTCATTTTTTTTTCTTTGTATCTTCAGTGCCCAGAACTGTGACACATAGTAAGCACTTAAAACTTACTGAGTGATAGTCTAGTAACCCTCCCCACACCTACCCAAGGGATAGGATGTTGGCCTGTTCATGGTTCCTGGTGCTTCTCCAAAACGCTTACAAATCATCCCTTAAATAACAATGTGTTCATATTTTCCCCTCTCTTTTGAAGTTCCCATGCTTGACTGACAGTGACATTAAAAATATCATCTGTACCCATAAGGTCTTTAGTTTCTTTATCCAGACTTCATAATCCCTAAAAAAGCTACCCAGCTTGCTTCTGCCAGTGTCACTTGTCCCCATATTAATCTAGAATGAAACAACAAATTTTTGTCTCCAGATTTTAGAATATTGTTGTTCTATTGTTCAGACAGGTGAGACTCTTCATGATCTTGAAGGGGGGGTTTCTTGGCAAAGATCCTGGAGTGGTCCGTCATTTCCTTCTCCAATGGATTAAGGCAAACAGACTTGCCCAAGATCATACTGCTAGTGAGTGTCTGAGGCTGATTTGAGATTCAGACCTCACCTCAGATTCTACAGTAGAGGAGGGCAAACTATGGCCTCCTGGAAAAATCCAGCCTTTTTCCAGGTTTTGTACAGTTTTCAAGCTAATAAGGATTTTTACACTTTAAAAGAAAATTTTATTGTATTAAAAAAATGTAAAAACAATTCTTAGTTCTGTACAACAAGATTTGGCTCTCAGGTCATGGTTTCCTGACCCCCTTCCCAAAAACAATCCATCATCACCCCCCCACCCCCAAAAAAACCCCAGCTACTGAACTTAAGGAAGTTAAAACCTAATTGAGAGGACAGGAAAATGCATAAGAAAATACAAGACTTTCATTTGGAAAGAATCAGATGAGCAAGCAAAAATTTTATAAAATTCTACAAAAATTTAAATGAGAGATTATATGAGTTTACTCAAGGAGGACTTCCTGGAATAACTGAATTACGAGAAGTGTTTTGAAAGAGATGAAATAAATAAATTGATAAAGAGGAAGGAGAAGTATGTTCTAAATGAGGACAATGCTTTGTGACGGAGGAGAAGGTAAGGAATAAGGAGCTTATTCAGCTGGAGAATTTGAGAAATAATGAGAGTGGTAAATTAGGTGGGCGGAGGCAGCTAACAAAGAGGTTTTGAAGCTCAAAAAGTATGTATCTCAGTTTAACATGAGAAGCATTAGGATGCTAGTACAAATTTTTGAACAAGAAATTGTGAACTCCTGCCCTGCAGGGACGTCTGCAAGAGGGACAGAATAAAGAGGTAGCAGCTGGGTGGTAAAGACTGATTTCTTGAGAATGTAAAATTGACACACATTTCTTTGTCTAGTGCTTGATTAAGGGGAACACATCAGAGCTTGCTCTCTAAGATGTGGGAGTCAAATCAATCATTCAACAAGCATTTATTAAGTGCCTACTATGTGCCAGGCACTATACTATACACTTAGGATACAAATTCAGGAAGAAACAATTTCTATTCTCAAGAGCAAACAGGGAGACAACAACATATATACAGTGATACAGAATAGAGAATCAACACACATAAACACAAAGTAGTTTGAGAGGGAGAAAGCTAGTAGTGGGGGGGGGGGTACAGGGAAAGCTTCAGCTGAGAAGTTGGCATCTCAATTCAGACAGAATGAAGATAACAACAATAAGAAATAACAACAGATACTTAACTTGGCCTTTAAAGTTTGCAAATGCTTCACCTACATTCTCTCATTTGGTCTTCAGACTGACTGGGAGGTGGGAATACAAATCCTATTTCCTCATTCTGTAGATGACAAAACTTGGGTTAAGTGTCTGCGGTCACATAGCTAATAAATGCTAGAGGCAGGATTTGAACCCAGGCCTCCAATGACTCCAAGTGTAGCACACTTTTCACTTCATTACGCGGAAAACAAAGAGGAAGACTCAAATTCAGTTTTGAGTCAACGCAGAGGTTCTATCAAGGCCTAAATTAGGGAAAGCCTCAGATGAACTCAGGTCACGTACTTTTTCTTGCCCCCAGGTAGGCTTAAAAAAAGGGTTAAAATTTGTACTAGCAGTAGATAAAGAAGGAATATGGAACTAGAGTCTTTTATAGTATTAGGATACTCTGTATATCAGTTGAAAGATTTTTTTTTCTTTCCTTTCTGAGATGTGTCAACTAGGATAAGACAATGATTGGTCCTGAGGAAGAGGACAGAGAAAAAAGGGAGAGAAATGCAATGTTCTGCTGAATAATTTTCATGCTCAACAACAATGATTTAATAATTAATCACCAGAGACTATCGGTACCCTGTTATCAACTAGGCTGGGTGTCAAAGTAGTTAAGGAACTTGAGGTATTGAATAACAAGACGGTTATCTAACTCACCATAGCTTTCTAGGGGTTGACTGCAATTATATATCACTGTGGTAGTTAAAAAGAAATAACGTAGAGGAGATTGTGACTTTTGTGAGATAGTCAAATTTCTGGTCTGATTCTGATATAAAATCAAGACACATCCAATATTACTACAAAATATTTTCATCATTAAATATTTCAGGGAAGAAATAAAAGCTCCTAGCAATTTTAACTTCCTTTTATCATTGGGCACATAGGTTATGCAGAGCATAGATACTGGGCCTGAATTCAGGAAAACCTGAGCTCAAATCTGACCTCAGATACTTCTGTTTACGTCAGTTTCTCCATCTATAAAATAGGGATAATGACAGCACCTACCTCCCAGTTTTGCTGCGAGGATCAAATGAAATAATTGTAAAGCACTTAGCACAATGCCTGGCACACAGTAAGCACTATGTAAATGTTAACTACTACTACTGCTGCTGCTGCTGCTACTTAAAAGGAGAGTGCTTAAAAAGTTTCTCATACTAGAGGAGACATGAATCCTGGAAACTTAGAGCTAGAAGGCTCCATAAAGATCATCTCCAGGGTTGGGGAACCTGTGGCCTTGATGTCACACGTGGCCCTCTAGGTTCTCAAGTGCTTGTGAAGTTTGGATTCAAAGGACCACACACTTGAGGACCTAAAGGACTTGTGGCCTCGAGACCACAGTTTCCCCACCCCTGATGTCCAAGTCCCCTTATTTTACCAATAAAAAAAAAAACCAAAGCCTAGAAATTCTCACTTGTGTATCTCTATTTGGTGGCTCAGTCAATAAAGAAGTTTGCATTATAAGGACAGTTGGGAAAATATATTCTATTGAAATGGATAGAGTGCCAGACCTGGAGTAAGAAAGACTCATCTTCCTGAGTTCAAATCTAGCCTCAGACACTTACTAGCTGTGTGGTCCTGGACAAGTCATTTATCCTTGTTTCCCTCAGTTTCCTTATCTGTAAAATAAGCTGGAGAAGGAAATGGCAAAAATGCTCCAGTATCTTTGCCAAGTAAACTTCAAATGGGGTCATGGAGAGTTGGAGTCAACTGAAATAACTGAACAACAAAATTCTATTAAAGGTAGCACCCAAGTATATAATTTTGAAATCATCCTTGACTCTTCCCTCACCCTTACTCTCCATATCCAATCACTTGCTAAGTCTTTTTTTACTCTCCTGCCGTATTATCTCCGACATCCATCCCTTATTCTATCCAATCTCAGAGTTTCTACTTTATATCACTACCTCAATATCATTCTCCTGGAATGTTCAACCAACCTCCTAACTCATCTCCTTGCTTTCAGTCTCTTTTTTTCTTCCACTTATCCTCCATATAGCCACCAAATTATTCTTCCCTTATAAGATGTAGGATAACTACATTACTCCCTTACTCAGAAACCTGTAGAAAAAAAGGGTTGGACTTCAGCAGTTTTCAAAGTATGGTCTGGGGAAGGATCCTTACAAAGGGACCTCAAGGTCAAAGTTGTTTTTAGAACCAATACTAAGATATTTTAATTTCTAATATGGCAAATATCAATACATTCAATCTTCATAAACAAATCCTCTTTGTGATCCTTAATAATTTTTAAGAGTATATAGGGGTCCTAAGAACAAAAAGTTTGAGAACTATTGGACAAGATAATCTAGAAGATTTTTTTCCAAGTTAAAATTTTTATGCCCAGTTTTTGATATAAACTTATCTGCTATACCATTTGCCATAGTTATGGTCTCTGATCCAAGAGGAGAGAATCTAGTTAACCACTAATTCCCAAACCTTGAAATGTCAGACAAGAAAGGTCAGAAAGACAAATCTAGGTTAGTACATTTTTCTTCAATACTTTGAAAGATCTTTGGTTTTACTGGAATGGATATTCCTTCTGTTGATATGGATCTGACTCTTTCATGCCTTAGTAGATAGTACAGGACACGAGTTTCTGTGGCAGAAAAGTTTTATCACCAGGTAGCCATGTTTTTAATGACTAGGTTCTTCACAGTTACCTAGGCTGATCTAAACTATCAACAGATAGATATTCTCTTGCCAGATTCATCCTGTAAGAGTGAGCTACTTTTAAAATCAAGATCAACTCCATGCTGAAATGAGATCATGGGATAGGATCCATTCATAAAGGCAAGTATTTATTCATTTATAACTCACACATTGCATACTAACCTTTAATGTCTACAACTGGGAAAACATTTAAAATGTTTTTACTTTATGTATGCATATATAGAGTTTTTACATTTGAGACTGCATTATTTTCCCCCAATGAGTATTCCATCTTTTAGAGAAGTAGCAGATAAGATACTATGCTTGGAAACAAGAACATGGTTTTGAATCCTACCTGTGAGACTATAGACAAGTTTTCTTAACTGCTTTGTGTCTCAGGCAACTACTTATCTCCTAAATCATGGTAGATCTGAATTGATAAAAGAACCTTCCATATTAGGAGTCCATTTCCATAGTGGGAGTAATTTTCTTTTGGTTATTTCTGGTTTAGGTATCAAGACAATAGCTGTTATTATAAAAAGAATTTGGTAGGATACCCTCCTTTTTCATTTTAGGAAACAGTTTATTTAACATTGGAATTAATTGTTCTTTGGATATTTGATTGAATTCATTTGTTAATTCATCTAGTCCTAGGCTTTCTTCCCCCTTTGTTAGTTCATCTATGACTTGTTCAATTTTTGAGTATGGTATTGGGTTAAGTTCTCAATTTCTTGTGCTCTAAATCTATTTTATAATTTTGTAAATATTCATTCACTTCATTTAAGTTGTTAATTTTATTGGCATATATTCCACTGTAGTCCTATGCACTGAAGAATTCATGGAACCTTTATTTCTTATACTTTAGTTTAACATTGGTCATAAATACAAACGAATACTTCTAACAGTTGGATGCTAAAATGCTAACAAAGGGGGAATAGCAGACAATTGATAATATGCCTTTTGATTGGATCTATAATTTCATCAACCAATGAAGAATTACAATTGTTCTACAAATTATAGTCTTAAGGAATTTCTTGGGGAGAGGTTTAATGGTTTGCCTTGATATGGGTCAGATGAAACTTGAACTCATGTTTGATTCCAGAATTGGCTCAGTTCCCATTAGGCCATGTGTCTCTCATAGTTCCCAAGTTACTATGTACAGAAATGTACATGGCAGTCCTCAAGCTGCTTGTTGAAATTAATTGAAATTTAATTTTTATCTGAAATTGGGGAAAGAAAAACAGGTTTTTGAAAAGAAAAAGATCAAAATGGCAGGAGAGTAAGAAGGAGGGAAAATTTTTGTGGTATAGAGTATTTTTTCATTGTATCTGAAATCAAAACACCTAAACGTGGCCCTTTAGATGGGATGGATCAAAAAGGAAGGCAGGGTGTTTTCCTTACCTTTACCTTTCTCCTTTTTTTTTTTTTAAACTCAACCTTTTTTCTCCTATTCTTTTACTCAAGAATCCAGATGTAACAGATCCAAGAGTCCACAATGACCATGCCATTCTGCTTTCCCTTCTTGGTTTGTGTTTCCTCTTCCCAACTCTTTCAAGTAAAGATTTTTCATCTTTTTAGGGTTATGTACCCCTGTTGGTAGTCTAGTAAAGTCTGCGGATCCTTTCTCAGAATACTGTTTCTAAAAATTGGAAAGAAATGCTAAATTTTGGTTAGAGATGAGTGAAAATAAAGTAAATTCTCTCCCATCTGAATTCACAGATGCCCTGAAATATATCCAATAAACTCTTCCATCTAAAATATAGTGATTATGATATCACAGGCAGGCATTCCAAAATCTCGTAACTCAGAGTATGTGGTAGCTTAGGCTCTTTTGCACCCACACACTCAGTTTGGGGTTAAGGTAACAGAGTTGCAAAAGCTGTTTAATGATGCCCCCCTAACTCCCTCCCCCACCCCACCTCCAGTAGTAGTGATGGTCATGAGGTAAGGAAAGAACCACAGAAGATGACGGGTGAAATGGGAGCTGACTCTAGAAAACTTCAGAACTGGGGAATGATAAAGGAAAGATAGGGAGTTGGAAGGCAAGAGAATGGTAGCCACTGGGAAGCAAAATCTAATACTTTTGTCTTTTAATGTACATTTATGTGATTGTGTGTTAAGAGGTGATGGTGATTAAATTATACTAATACTAGAGAACTAAAAGTGAGAAAATCAGAAACAGTTTGACTAACTGTGAAAAGGTAAAAACTAATTACTGTAATTTTTTGTGAAATGCTTACCATTTTTCTCTAATTTTCATGAAGCAAAAGGATTCTCTATCATTAAAGATGTCAAATAAACTTTTGTTTTAAGTCTCATCACCATAATTTATTGTCCTTAGACAAAACTACATAACTAGCAATTCTGGTATCTAGAGAAAGTACCACAAAGTGACATCAGGCCAAGCAGTGTGAAAGGTACCTTTTAAAACTTTTAAAAAACAAATTCAGTCTTTTGAGGGACAACCTCAGGGAGAGATCAGGATAGCACAAGGCTGTTTCTGGAGACATTATAGCTAGCAAGTCTGGGATGGAAGGCAGATGATCTTACTTAGAGCAGTCACAGGTAGATGGGAGTGGAATTAGGTCATCTGTTAGCTATTCGTTTTAACTAATCATTAAGGTTAACTAGGTACTAAGCTTAGCTGCTTCTATCTGCCAAAGGAACATCATTGTTGTCAGTATCCATGGACAAGTCTCAGCTGCCTTCCCTAGTTGTGGCACTTCTTGAAGATCATGGATGTTGGCTTATTCACAGTCGTTGCTTATGATAATTATTTAAAAGAAGAAGCAACATAATTGGCTAGGAAAAGTTTCATGGGACTTCCAGGATTTGAATTAATTTTGGATAGAAGGCTTTTCACATTGGAAAGAAGATAAAGGCAGAGGATAGAGTAAATATGGGGTGTTGACAGGATCAGGGGAGAGACCAGTCTGACAAAAGTAGGAGGAACATATTGAAGAATAATAGGAAATAGGATTATGGAAGGCCTGGAAAATAAGTCAGAGGAGTTGATAGTTGATACTATATGTTCATTTTTTATTATATTCTAAGCCTCACCCACCAGATACTCAAAGATCAAAATAATTAGGGCACTGAAGAATTATTCAGGTTTATTAAATGCATTTGATCTATTCTGCTAGTATAATGCTATCTTTAAAAGCTGCACTATCTGTTTTCTATCTAGGGATATTTCAAAGATGCTCAGTACTCGGCTTCCATGGTTCCATAGCCTTAGAAGGGTAAATATTCCAATAATTCAGATTTGTGTTCCATGTTAGTGGTTTATCATCTAATAAAATAAAATATCTTTAGATTCAGGCTATGTAGGGAAAGACAACATAGCCTAGTGGATAGAACGCTAGTCTTAGGGTCATTGCCTCAGATGCTAGTTATAATCCCGAGGAAATTATCTCTCAGCCTCAGTTTCCTTATCTGTAAAACAGGGGTAACAATCATAGAATTGTTGTAAGATCAGATGAGATGATGCATATAAAGTGCGGTGCAATTTTATAGTGTGGCTATGATGATTATTGACAGAAGTAATTGGCCTAAAGAGGGAAAGGAATAAAGATAGGGGCTAAATCTGCCATTTCATTGGCGTAGAGAATATCCAAGTGAAGAAAGCAGGTCAGCAGCTTCTCTGCAGCATACAGTCTTAAGAGAGTTGCATAGAGCAGCTGTTAGCAGCTTCTACCTGACAAAGGAATGAAAGGTTGTCTGCACTCTTGGGCAAAATCTCAGCTGCCCACCCCAAATACAGCCCTTCTCATAGGTCATGGTTGTCTGATCCTTCAGAAAGGTCACTTGTTCAGATTTTTTTAAAAAAGAAAGAAACAGAGGGAGCATGACTTGCCCAGGGTCACTTATGAAGCCATGTCTTCCTGGCTCCAGGACCTCCCGAGGTCATCTCTTTATTCAATATACCACACTGAATTTTATTATGAAAGAGAAAAGAAAGATGTGCAAAGGGGATATTCTGGGATGGTTTAACGTGGGTATGAATGGGTAAGAATAGGGGAGATAGGTCAGTTAAAATAGTAATCATTTAGTAACATAGGGAAATTACAGATGCTGAAGAAACCACAAGGCAGTACATTTACAGACAAAGACAGCTTGGATATCTGGTTGGAAAAACCACTGATGAAGGGAATTCCTGGATGAGAATACTCCCTCTAACAAAGGAGACTGACAGCTTGTCTTCATCTTTCAGACTGCAAACTCCTAGACAGCAGGGGCTGTCTTTTTATTCCAGAGTTTAGCATAGTAGGTACTGTTTATAGAATTGAATAGGATTAAGAGAGCTCTCTGAAACATTAAGAAGTTAAGTGACTTGCACAAGTTCAAAAAGACAGTATAAATCAGAGGAAGAATTTTAACCCAAGTTTTTCCTGACTTTGAGACCTGCTCTCTATCTCAGGTAATAGAGTATGATTTTCCCATTGTAGCGTGTGAAGGTTAATCTAGATTCTATTGATTTGTAATCTAGTCATATGTTGAGGCAGCATGGTATAGGAAATTAGCTTTGTGTGATGTTGAGTAATTCACTCATTCTCTAGGTGCTCCAGTTAATTCAGCTTGTAAATTGCAGAGAAGGTTCTGACCCACATTGATAGAAGGAGTTCTCAAAACCAATGAAATGGTATGGAAAAGCAACTAGACTGCTGGATTTGGATTCAGGAAGACGAGTTTAAATCATACTTCAGATACTTACTAGATGTGAATATTATTACAAAATAATCGGTCTAGTTCACCTCCCTATCCTTAATAATAAGTTGTATGCCATATGCTGAAGTTGGCTTTTTAGGGTGTATGAGAGGGGAGTTTTACTTGTACTCAGGAGTTGTTCTTGCTCTCCAGAAGACTAAGGAGTAAGGTGCAAACACGAATTATTATCTACATTCTATATATTCAAGGGTAAGTATTATTTGCATGCTACGTATCTCTGGGCAGTGATGAACTGGGGGAGTCACTTAAGTAGAATGAGTTAGTAGAGGGTGACCACTGGCAGGCAGTAGGTCTGCAAATTAATAAAAACTTGGAGGGTGAATTTACTTTTGGTGGGTAAATTCTCCTAAGGCAGTCTTAGAGGGGGCAACTATTCATGGCATCCAGGCTATAACTTATCAAAGACCTCTAACAACAGGTTGAAAATCCTCTATTCTTAGAGCAACCCAACTGCTAAAACTCAAGTCATGACTAAAGAAGGCATTTATTCTTTCCTTCTCTGCCTCCTCTCAACCTTTCCCTATCCCTTCTTTTGTTTGTATCTTCTAACCTGTATTAATATGTAAATTCATATATACTTGGCACTTTGCTTTGCATGGATGACTTGGGAAATGGAGGAAAGTAGGAAGCAGATGAACACAGAATGAACCAACAGGTGAAATCTTTAAATGTAAATGATAATTCCTCAAAGTGTGAATACCTACAACAGATACAAAGTGATGGATAGAGTATGCAGATCGAAGCAGCAGATTAAATAGACAATGTCCTCTTTTTTCCTACCTTGTTTCTGGTAATCCAATAGTCTACAACTGTTGATAAGGTGTGAGGATCATTTTTTATCTCATATTGAATGAGGAAGCTCACATTTCAGCAGTGACCAAAGCAGTCATCTTCACCTCACTTGCTTATTTGCCCAACCCCACAACTCAGAGACCACATGGAGAAAATTTCAAAAGGCTGTTAAACACTGCCTCATGTTAACAGAGAGAGGTAACAATCTTCTAGTTGTCTGGAATGGGCAGGGGTATATCTAACCTGATTGGTCAGTCAGTCAGTCAACATTTACTGGATGCTAAGTACTCTGCCAGGTATTGTGGAACAAGTCAAAAGATGGGATGTTGCACCTTTGCAAAGAACCAGAGGAGGGATAAAATGGAGAATTTCCCATGATCTCTTCTGAGTTAAAAGTTGAGTCAAATCTATTTTCAATAGATATAGTACCTTAAAGTCCCTGATGGCTAGATGGAATTCTCAACAATGTAACCTAGGCTTTTGTGGAGGTTAATCTGTTTCTAGCCTTAGAAATAGTTTTCATAGTAAATAATTGGTTAGGGGAGTTACAACTGATGTGAAGGAGTTAGAAAAGTGCTGATTTTTATTCTTTTTTACAATCAATAAATTTCAAGAAATCAGGAGAATTTGGGTAGCAGTGTAAAAAACTCAAATACCTAACATTAAAAGTTGTATTATTCATGCATTTAACACTAGAACGGGTTCATTGTATTTGAACTGAGTTACCTTTTAGAAAATCTGGCTTCATTTTATACATACACATACAAATACATATATACACACATACATATATAATATATAATATATAATACAATTGTATATCATATACATAGTTATAGGATTCAGATGAGATACTGGCTTCATCATCATCAAAAGTTGTGACATGTCCAGTGGCTTATGATACCATTCTGGGCACTGCATAAAGAGAATGCCACAGACCTGGTCTCTGCTCTCTAGAAATATCAGTGACATTCTAGGACTGGTGGTCTTTGTTATCAGACTGAGCTGCTGATTCCTGTGACTGGTCAGTCTGCCAGCTGTCTCATAAGAACAAAGGACATCCAAAGTTCACTCTCCCCAAGGACCACTTAAATCATACCCTGATCCAAATGAAGGAAAGTGGAGGATGTTGAGTTGGTTAGGTCATTCTCTCTGATATTTCTTTTCTAAACTAAACCAAACCAAACCAAGTACCATGTTTACTTCAGACTTCTGTGTATCTTAGGTTCTTCTTTAATGCAGACAAAATCTAATACAATGATGATGTGGCTTAAAGAAAATATTGCTTATTTACTATTTACCCAAATCAGAAGGAAAAATGCTGCAAGCTGAAGAGCAGGCTTCCCAATGATGGAATCCAGTGTGACTCAGTGCTGCTTTGATTAAAGGGTTTGAAAAGGCTCTTCCTTTTAGACAGTTTGATAAGAGTCTCTGCCCTCTTCTGCCCTCTGTGAAGGATGAACAAAAAAGTCAAATTAGAGCTTTCTTCTGTTACAGAATCCACTGAAAGTACCTGAAGACATGCTATATATCAATCCTACCCATTCATCACTATATCATAGCAAGAGACCTGGGCTTGGAGCCAGGAGGGACCCAAGTTCAATTCCTGTCTCAGACACTTACTAGATACGTGACTTTGGGTAAATCCATTAACTTCCCTCAGCCTAGATTTCCTCTTCTATGAAAGGAGGATAATACATATATATTGCAGTTACCTTACAGGATTGTTGTGGAGATCAAAGAAGATAATGAATGCTAAGGGGTTTAACTATTAAAGAATAGTTGCCAGCCCATGTCAATTGCTTAATAAAGTCTGCTGAATATACAAACTTTGGTTATTACATATACTGTGAAGACATACGGAGTGCAATAAAATGTCACCCTCATCCCATGGATACATACAGTCTTTCTAAACATACTATAGTTCACAAAATAGCACGTCTCGCCAAGATACCAGTTAAATCAAATATATACAACTTTTTTTTTAAAGAAAAGGAATATGTATATGATTTAATTCTATAGATGCACAATTTTGAGTTTACAAGCCTATAGAATATTTGCTAGTCTTTCAGACATCTAATGGTGTTAATACTTCAAAAGATTTGATGACATTGAGGAACTGAAGCTGGAAAGAATACACACCAGAACTTCAGATCATGGTTTTAATATTTTTTTTTTAAAAATTCCAATACCTCTTGCTTTGATAGAGATAAAACCATGGAATCATAGATTTAGAATTGGGATGGAGTCTGGTCTAACCATGGTCTTGGGGTGGTCTGATTTAACCCTTTCATTTTACAGATGAGGAAACTGAAACCTAGAGAGGGTAAGAGACTTGACCAAGATATGCAGTAGCAGAGTAGGGATTTGAACCAAGGGTCCTCCAACTCTAAATCCAGTGTTCTTTTCATTATAGTACACTACAAGAAAAAAAGAAAGAGAATTCATGTACTGTTGGTGGATTGGTAAATTAGTCTAGCCATTCTGGAAGGCAATTTAGAACTGTTCTCCAAAAGTGATTAAACTATGGATACCCTTTGAGTCGGTGATACCACTACGAGGTCTGTATTCAAAAGAGATGAAAGAGGAAGAGGACCCATATATACAAGAACATTTATAATCTCTTTCTGGGGCTGCCAAATATTGGGATATAAGGAGTGCTCAATAGTTGGGCAACTGCTAAATGAGTCATGGTATATGAACATGACAGAATACCATTGTGCTGTAGGAAATAGTAAAGGTGATGATTTCTGAGAAACCATAGGAAGATGTATGAATTAACACAAAGCAAAGTGAGCAGATCCAAGAGAACATTTTATACGACAATACAATTGTAAAAGTAAAAAATTTGAAAAGACTTAGGAATTGTCAACACAACACACACACACACACACACACACACACACACGCACACATACATTTTGGACATAACTAATCTGGGAATTTATTTTGCTTGACTACACATTTTTGTTAAAGGTTTCTTTTTTCTTTTTTTATCAATGATGGAAAAGGGGGGTGGGTAGAAGGAAAGAATGTGGTCATGAAGATAAAATAAAATTGTATTAAAAAAACTGAGTGGACAGGGAATCAGAATGTAGAAGACAAAACATGATCTTGAGGAGCTTAAGATGGAAATACATGTGTTTTCTTATGAATCTTTGTCTCTCATGAACTAATCTGTTTGATACACTTAAAGGATCATTTACTAAAAAGACCAAATAACCTCAAAGTATTCATTAAGCTTGTATGTAAACTCTTTGTAAGCAACATAAATTTCTGAATTATCCAGGTCCTTTAATTTCACTTCAGTTTCTCTCCTGCTACCTTTCCTTTGGTCAGTTTATGGTTCAGTTGTACTTGTACTAGTGTGAGAAGGGAAAAGGATGTAAAAATAAAATCAATAACTGATACCTGAAAAGACTAATGATGGAAACCACTAACCCATTTTCTAAAAGGTGGGGTTAGGATAAAATAAGGTGTTAAAATCACTGGGGATTTTATACTGAAATACAGAATAGATATAAAAGGTCATCAAGAACTGAGAAAACAATCACCTCTGTCCCATTTTCCATTAGTTTTGTTTCTCCTTATTAATTCAGAGATGATTCAACCTCAGTATCAGGTATAAGGTCCAATATTTTTCTTAAATTTTTGCTTTGAAACCTATTAAGGTTTTTGAAACACATTGCAGGGGTACTTGCAAAGTGACTTGACATAAGTAAAAATATATGGCACTTAGGATGATATTAAATACTCAATTATTTGATTTTGAATTAAATGCAATACACAGAAAGTATTGCTGAGTCAATTCACTGCTAGAATTATGATTATTTTCTAAATCAGAGAATCATCCATTGAGGCCTCTCAGCCTGAATGAAGAGCTACACTTACTTAGTATTTCACCTGGTTTCGTTTTAGTGTTGTTCATAAATAAGTGAGGAACGTGAAACTCTGTGTAGTTTCAGAGTAGTTAGTTCCAGGGGGAAAAAAACCCCAACACAAGTCAGGCTTCAGGTGTTAATAAGCAGAATGCTTTCCAGAAAAGCACTTAGGAGATGTGTTGGTAGCAACCCTACCTGTTAATTCTTTACCCTAAGTTTGTTTCTAATGCAAATTAGCGAGGATTTTTTTCCCCAAGGAAGTCTTCAGATATAAATCTACACTGCAGTAATTAGAAAGAGTGCTTAGTGTGAACAAGTAGGACAGGGAAGTGAGGAAACTTGAATCTTTTTACAAATTTCACTTTACAAAGGTTTCTCTCATCTGGCTAGTCTATGACTTCATTAAGCTATACACTATGCAAATGTGTAACAGTTTTTGTAATAATTTTAAGTGTATCTGACTTTGGTAATAAATTTGCATCTGACACAGAAACCCTAAGGCAGAAAGTTCTCAAGACTTGCCCCAGTTTTAACCCAGAATTCAAAGAGAACTCTTAGGTATTTCAAAGGAATCTGTTAACCCTGTTCCAGTTCAAGGAGAATGAAGATGCTAGAATATAATTTTTTTTCTGAAACTTTATCTTCATCTTCTAGTTCTAGACATGTGGGCACCACTAAAAATAAACCCAAACTTCCTCACCACCCAGATGCATTTGATTAAAACCTTTTCAAAAGAACTCATCCTATCTTCTCCAGAGTATCGGACATGATCTAGACACTCCTAAATTTGCTTTCTTCACTTAAATTCACTTTTCAAAAGTCAGGATTAACTAACTCTAAAACTTTTGTTCTTTTCACTACACCATCATTTTTTTTTTGCTTATTTGAGTAGTTTTTCAAAAACACAGCTGCTCATTTACCTCCAGTTTTATAGCCTTTACTAAATATAAATTACTCTAATAAATTTCTCAAATTCATGCCTCTTAAATATTACAGTATTTCACATTAAGTGAAAGTGCTATGAAAAGTATTTTTATGAATGACAGCACCAGATTGTACAAAGTGAGAGCTGAAGGGACCTAAGCAAGAGGCTAGAGTAATTCTTTATTTTACAAGAAGAACCTGTAAGACTCAGCAGCTGGGATTTACCCAGAGTCATATATAGTTAGTGGCTGAGCCCTTTCTAGAACCTTCTGTTTCCTCATATATGATACTTTGGGTTACACTGTAGCCTCAAATGTGCCTAAATTTGTCACTTCTATAACTAAGATGGATGTGGAAGAGGCAACCTGAAGGGTGACAAAGAGGAACTGTTTTTATTTCAAAGGTGCTGGTAGGGAAAAGGTGACTTCAGAATGCAAAAGAAAAGAGATGAGGATTAAAAATCTAGCTAGGGATTCTAGAATTTTTTTTTTAATTACAATAATTCAGATTGAGAAATTGACTGTAAGCTAAAAAACAAACAAACGCCCAAACCTAGGAGAAACACCTCATCCAACAGGAAATAGAGGATAACAGAAGTTGGGTAAAAGGGGAGAAATTTCATTTTCTCCCAAATTCTAGCACTACATATTTGGAGTCTATGCTGAGGAAGCAATAGAGTGTAGAGGTAGAGCTGTAGCAGTTTTGGAGAGACAGTACCTAGGTTCGAATTCAGCCTCTTACTCCAAAGACCCATGTGACCTTAGCCAAGTCAATTAACCTCTTTTGCACCTCCATTTCCTTATCTACAAAATGAGATGGTTGTTTTAGATGACCTGTGAAGTCCCTTACAGCTCTAGGATCCTTTGGCTATAATGTTCATTCATCAGTCCAGCAAATATTTATTGGGCATTAATTTAACCAAAACTCCCTACTATGTGTTGCAAAGAATTCAGACAGGAACATTTTAGAGTCCTTCAAAGTGACAGTGAGTGAGCGCATTGCTACTACCTGTTCCTAAGAAGGGCAACAAATTTCCAGGCCACGAATTTCAAAAACCAAACACTCTCTCCTTAATCCTAAGCTATTTCTTTATCGTGTGCAAGAAACAGGCTCCTATTGTCTTTTTCTTCTTTCCTGTCCTGTTACAGGTGAAGGGTCTGCGATTTGACATGTGAGGCCATTGCCTCTATGAACACTGGAGGACTCCCAGCGCCTATGAATCTGGAACTCTTGGGTTCAAACCAAACATTAGACATTGTGACCTAGGCAAGTCACCTCATCCCCCCCGGCCTCAGTTTCCTCACCCGTAAAAGGAGGGGATTTCCCTTAATAGCTTCTGAGGCACTCTAACACTCCGACCCTCTGATTTTAATAGTTGCTGCGGCTGAAATCATTTCTCAGCCAGGTGAAGATGATTTTTGCCTTCCGCTAGATGGGCGCTCCGAATACACTCACCCCATGTACCCCCGGAGCCCACCTAAATAAAGCCTTTCTGGCTCAGCAGGACCTGCAAGAACTTGCGTGCTCCGGGCAAAAGTTTTTAAGAACCCGGAGTCACGACCAAGGCTGAAGGGGCTTCAGGAGAGAATCCCACCCTCCGAAACGCAAAGCCTCCCGGCGTAGAGAGGATGGATGTCTGCGCCCCGCATCCCTGCATCCCCTGCAGAGCATCACCCAGCCCCCGTGGGGCCGTACTCACCCCTGCAAGCTCGCGGCAAAGCAGCGGGAGCCCGGAGCTGCCGCCGCCGCCGTAGCCGCCCGGCTCCCGCCCCTGTCCTTGTGTCCCGTATCGGCGAAGCAAGTTTCGGTTAGTTGTACACTAAGCCCCGCCCCTCCTGCGCTCAGTCAGTCCGGGTGCAGGGCTCGGACAGGGACCTAGCCCTCAAAGCCTGGGGCGAGGCTCACCTGTAGCAGGTAACACAAGCCACGCGCACGGCCCAAGGCGCCCCTGGGAGGCGTGGCTCCTCATTCCCCCGCCCCTCCCCCGGGTATCTGGCCCTCCCTCAGCCTCGCGGCCCGCTCCTACCGAGCTCCTGCGAACGTGTGTCAGCTCTCTAGCCAGCCCTAGCCTCGAAGCTCACGGGCTGGGTCTCAGCCTTTCTCCCGGGGCTGCGAAACCCTGTGTGTCCCGGCGAGTCGGCCCTTCTCCCCAAAGCTGCAGGAGCCACGGTCCTTCCACTGCGAAGGCAGGACGACCCGACCAACTGAACTGTAAGGTCCCAACGCCTTGCAACTTTTGTTCGTCAAATCTCACATCCTGAAAGTTTTGATTAAAAAAAAAATTTTGGAGTCAGCTCCTAGATTCAAATATTAACTGTTATTTATTATCCGTGTGACTTTGTCGCTTAACATCTCTGTTTTAATTTTGACATCGGTAAAATAAGGTGTCTGGGACCTTCTCAGGTCTAACCTGTGACCTTTCTTCATCCTGCCTCTATTTCTTTTCCTGAAATTATTTCCTGACTTGGATGCCTCAAAATTCAACATTTCGTCCCACCCTCCCATTTTAAGTAGCCTTGTACCTCACAATCACCATGTCTAAAATCTAACTTATCATATTCCCTTCCAAAACAGCATCTCTTCCTTAGTGTCTGATTCTTTTCATGCCATCAGTTTCTTTGTTCACCACATTCTAAACATTCAAGTCATTTTGGACCCCCCGGGCCCTCTCCCATCTCCCATCTGTAAAATAGGGCTAATAAGAGCACCTCCTTCCCAGGGTGATTGTGAGGATAAATGGAATAATAATTGTAAAGTGCTTCCCCCAATGTTAAAGTGCGAAATAAATGCTAGGTATTCTTCTCACACCGCACTGAAATAGCTGATCAACAAATTATTCTCACAGTAAAGTGTAATAGAAAGAATATAGAACCTGGAGTTAGAAACCCTGCCTTACCGTCCTCTCCATTTAATAGTCACACAAGAAGTCATTTAACATCTTAGAAGCTTCATTTTCTGTATTGGTAAAATGGAGCTAAAAGTACGTGTACTACCTACTTCATAGAATTATTGTGAGTTCCAAATGAGATTACATGCAGAAGTGTATCATAAAATCTGCAAAGGGGCTATAGAATGTAACCTTCTTCACATGAATGAGGCTTATCCGTGTGAGTATTTCTTCCAACCAGGCAGATCACGACCAGCCAGTGCCAAATAGTTTTGGTGGTTACTGAATGCATTGTAGGATAGTTTGAAATTTGGTACTTTTAGGACCTCTTACTTCCTATTTTTAAAAGTTATTTACCTTGCGGTCCTTGATCTTTTGTTCTGGCTAGATGAATTTTGTCATTGTCTAGTTGTATTGTTCGTTCTGTGCAACTCCTGTTCATTTCCTCTCACAAATACTCCATATACTCAATGTGCTGAGGACTTGCCTGTAGTTCACTGGAGGGTGTGTAGATACCAATGGAGAACATTGGTTATGGTCATTGGTTATCTCTAGTTCTTATGGCTAGTCCACATCCTTTACAAACTCCTTCTTCTGCTTAAGTCTTCATTACTAATGTGTTAAAGCCTGTTCTTGCTCACTGTTTACTTCCCTATTTACATTTAGGTAACCCTCAATTTTAATTCTTCTGAGATGATGTTCCATGACTTGCACCTATACTACATCACTAGAAGAATATGTTTACTAAAATGGGCCTTATATTCAGAGTATTGAGGCAGTAAAAGAACTATGATTTCCCAAAGGCAATTCATTCCATTATCCACTTGTACAATTTTTGTGCAGCTTATTACTATTTGCTGTTTTGTTCCATCTCTCATCTCTTGGTTTTAATAAGCTTTATTATGCATTTGTTAAAACTTTACTAGCTTAAAATTGAACTGACTTTTGGCACGTCATATATATGTATTTATATGTGCGTATATATCCATAATATACACAGGCATATATGTGTGTGTGTGTATGATGGAGCATGTAGAAAAGTAACCTCATGATGATATATATGCCTTTCTAAAGCAGAGAAATTTCCTGCAAAGATTTTTTTCCCCTCAGTTAACTTTTTTCCCTTCTAATTCTAACTTGATTAATTTTGTTCTTGCAGATACTACTTTTTGATTTTATGTAATCAAAATTGTCCATTTTTCCTCTGATCATTTCTATCATTTTTTTGGTCAAGAACTCTTTCCCTCTTCATAGATGTGAAAAGTATCTCCTTCCTTTCTCTAATTTTTTTTTTTATTACATGACTTTTTATATCTAGGTCAAGTATCCATCTGGAACTGGTACATAGTGTGAGATATTTGCTTGAAACTCCATTTTTTCCCAGTGGTTTTTATGGATTAGTGAATTTTTATTGCAGTATTTAAAGTCTTTGGATTTATTGAACACAATGCTACTCTTTTCAGTTGATGCTGGGTGTAGGATGTATTCCCTTGTCTACTGACCAACTTTTCTATTTATTAACCAGTACCAAATAGTTTTGGTGGTTCCTGAATACGTTGTAGTACAGTTTGAAATTTGGTATTTTTAGAACCTCTTTCTTCCCATCTTTTTTTATTATTTTACCTTGAGGTCCTTGATCTTTTGTTCTGATTAGATAAATTTTGTCATTGTCTAGTTATATAAAGTAATCCTTTGGTAATAAGATTGATATGACTGATTCTATAAGTTCATTTAGGTTATATTTTCATTTCTATCATATTGCTATATGTATATGGAATATGCTATGTGTATATATGTTATGTGTATATTATATACAATATGATAACATACCTATGCTCTATCATATCAGCATGAGCATTTATCTCTAATGATGGACATCTTTATTCCTATAAAGTGTTTTATAGTTTTGTTTATTCCTATGTGTCTCGGTGGGATTCTCAAGGTAGTTTATTTGTCCTGTAATCATGTTGAATAAAATTTCTTTGAATTTTGTTGGTAATATACAGAAAACCTGGTGGTTTGTGTAGGTTTCTTTTATATTCTGTTACTTTGCTGAAATTATTTGTTAGGTTTTTTTAATTGGATTTCTAGGATGCTCTAGGTGCAGTGGTATTGTCTGCATATCTGAGGGTGCTGCTATTTCTCCTGGCAACTTTAATTCCAGCTTTTGTTTCATCCAACCTGGCATTTGGCATGTGAGTTAAATAAATAAGATGACCATATGCAGGAAGATATGAGTTAAAATGTTGCCTCAGGCACTTACTAGCTATGTGAACCTGGGCAAGTCCCTTAATCACTGTTTGCTTTGGTTTCTTTAACGTAAAGTTGAGGCTTCCAGCTGTTATAGTTTTGCTGTGTGTAGCTCCCTGCAGATCAATTAATTTGTCTCTTAAGTAGTTAGATGCTATACCTTCAAGTGAATATATATTATGTTCATATCATTTTGTGCTTTATTGTACCGTTGAACATAATGTAGTTTCCTTGCTTATCTTTCTCAATACATCTTATTTCATTGTTGACTTGTCTGATATTGTTGTTGGCATCTAGTCTTTAAAAAACACTATCTTGAGGTATAGCAAATTCTGCTCCAGTTCTTTATTTGAGCCATTTGTCAATTTATTTTTCAAAGTAAAAGTGAGATCATCTCTATGCTTAAGGAGCTTCTAGAAGCCCACAGGTATGTTTCTTCTAAGTAACATATTGTTGGATTCTTTTAACCAGTTTTTCTATTTTCCTCTTATTTATAGATGTTTATCCCATTCTTGTTTACAGGAATACTTATTTATTACCTTCTATCATTTTCTCTTTTACTTTTTACTCTCTTCCTCACCCCCCCCCAAAGAAAGAAGAGGTAGTAAAAGAGAAAGAATGTGACCAACATGAAGTTAATGAAGTGTCTGCTTCCAGTGCTCTGCCTCTTGTATTTTCTTTACTTTTAATGCTTTATGTATGATCTATCCTCTTTGTTTGTTTTGATTGTAACTATTTTCTGTCCTTAAAGTACTTTCCAAATCTGTTACAGATATTTTGCAGTTCTGAAAGTATGTACAGATCCAGACAAGTATTAGGTAGATTTTTCATTACTTTAATCATATTTTCCCAATCAGTTTTGATTTCAGAATACCCGTAAATTTCTTAACATTCAAAGTCACTGTTTTCTCCTGTGTGCCTTTATGTTTCATATGTTTTGCACTGAAGGGAACAAGGCATTTGTAGGACTTCTTTCATTTCTCTGATGGCATGGTCTTCTTCAGCAGCAAAGGATGAACACAATCCTCTCATCTTCAGATTCAATGTAACATAGCTCAAAGCTTCCATTTTTTCTCTCTCTCTGAAATATGTTAAGAAATTTATGCAAGTCCAAATGACAGACAGGGTATCACTAGAGAAAGATTCCAGGAGATGAAGGAACAACTATTGAGTTAGTTTCTTGATGTAACCACATAGCTTAATATCATCTATATAAACAATTGGTTAATAAGATGCTTTTGACTCCTGTAATTTGAAGGCCACATTTAGTTTTTTTAGGAAAATTGAATAGAATTAAGATTAGACACAATCATGAAGATTAAAAGTGTTTCCTTGAATAATGGCATATTTTATGAGAATTGTTCTTGACATCATTGTCAACATTAGAGACATGTTTTGAATAAAGAAAACCAGGTTTTCAGTGGTTATCAAATATTCTGGTGCTCTCATTGTACTTGGGTCTAATTTATATGTTTGAGGTATGTGAATTAGCCAGGAGTGTGGAACTGAATCAAAGGCTTAGTAATAATCACCAAAGACAGTATATCCATGCATTCAGTCAGCTTGTTGAATAATTACCAAGTTAATAATAAGCTCTTTATACATGTGATAATTTTTGGCACACTTCTTTTGCTTCTACTGATATATTTCTTACATTTGTAGTTTTTTTTTAGGGGGGGGATTGTTGATATAAGCAGTGAATTCTTTGTATAAAGCATATAAATGTGTTGTCCTATTGTAGAGGTCACAAATATTTTTGTTTTTTGGTAACAAATATGTTATGCTGTCTTTTAATGATTAAAATAAGGCCTTTGTCTTAGAGGAAGCTACTGAAGTGCTTTACTAGTAATTCATGCACAACTGAATTTTTTGAATAATAATGGATCTCATCTCTCCCACTTTACAATTTTGCAAAGTGACTCATTTCAATCACATTTCTTGGTATGTCTTTTCTGTAATTTATCACAATAACAGTGAGAGGTTGGGGTAGAAAGAAATATTTCAGAGTAAATTGCATAGAAATGGTAGTTACAGCTATGGGAGAAGATGACAGCATTCAGACAGGCTGAGAGACCAGGATGGACAAACAATGATCAGATGACTTTCTTTTAATCCAAGGAAGCAGAGTTTCGATAAGATGAGGGAGAGTCAATTCAGAGAGTGAGAGGCCTATTTGGAGTATGCCATTAGGAGTTTTTGGAAAACCAAAAGGAACAGGAAGGTACTGGGTGGGGCAATGGAAAATATTGAACCAGAAAAAAAAACTCTGAGTAGGAAGGAATTTAACCCAAACCTGAATAAGACTCCTTTCCAGAGCACACATGATAAATGGACATCCAGATTTTACATGAAAACTTCTAGTGAAGTAGAACCCAGTACTTTGAGAGGCAGCCTACTCTTTTCCTGGATTGGCAGAAAGGTTGTCAGGAGTGACCAAAGAAAAATTTCAGCCATTTTTCTATTTCTCCCTTGTACATGGAATAAATCTTTGATTTCAGTTTTTAGCAACCAGGGGATTGGTGGTTATAATTTTGTGTGTGTGTGTGTGTGTGTGTGTGTGTGTGTGTGTGTGTGTGTGATTTTTTATTTTAAACCTAATACAAAACAAGAAAACAGAAAAAAAGCTTTTCCATGTATGCAGGAGGATATGAGAGGACTAAATATAAAACAATACATTTCTGTTTCATGAAAACCTATTTAATAAATACTGCATCTTGTTTTCAGAGCTACCCAGCCTTTCTTTGCTTCCTTTTAGGTTTTCTTTTGTTCTGTGTTGTGCACTTTTTAATTTATTTTTTCTCCCTCCACCTAGGGCTACAATTAAACATGGACATATACATAAATATATGTCCATGTTTAATTGTTTATACACACACATAAATATCTATGAACACATACACACCTGTACATACACATATACCTATATGTAAGACCATACTATACATATTTCTATCTGTCATTTCTTTCTCTGGAGGTGACTAGCATCTTCCTTCATAGGTCCAGGTTTTTCCATGTTTTTTTAAATCAACCAGCTTATGATTTCTTATATCATAGTTTCAACCCAATCATATCCTATCTGAGAAATCATCTATGAAAGTTTTTGTCTCCAATTCTCTGCTTTCTTTCTTTTCTTGGCTACATTGATTTCATTTATTCAAGAAATTTTTAATTTAAAATAATCAAAGTTATCCATATTTACATTTCAACAATGCTCTCACCTTATAGTTTAAGGTCTGGTACTGTTGGATTTCCTTCCTTTACATTTTTTCTCCTTAGTTTCTTTGAAATTCTTAACTCTAAGGGGTCTGGAACTCTTGGGTTATCAGGGTCATGATGTCCTCGGGAGAAATCTCGAGACGACATGTCCTTGCGTGACTTACGTGATGGACCACCCTTATGCAATAACCAACCTTCACAATTATCTTGAGCAAGAGCAACAACTGCCAAGCACGTAAGCTCAGCTCACAGTGTTTACAAACTTCTTGCTTGTATGGAAGTAAGAATGCCTTATATATACTCTGAGCCAGCTGAGACTAAACGGAGTGCGTACCATCTTTGCTCCCGCCTCATTCATTCGTGTCCGGAAGAAAGATCTCATGCAGGCATGAAATCTTTGGGAACTTAACACTTGACCTTTTGGTTCTTCCAAATGAATTTTGTCATTTTTTTTAACTCATTAAAGTAAGTTTTTAGTAATTTAATTGGGATGGCATTGAATAGATTAATTAGGTAAAATTGTCTTTTTTTTATTATATTGACTTTAGCTACCTATGAACAATAAATATTACTCCAGTTATTTAGATCTGACTTGATTTGTATCAAAAATGTTTTATGTTTATGTTCCTGTAGTTCCTGTATCTGTTTTGGCAGGTATACTTGATATTTTATACTGTCTAGTTATTTTAAATGGTCTAAAACAATATTGAATAATATTAGGGATACATCATGTAGTTTTCCTATTAATCTCTTTTAATTAAATTTATTTTGGTCTTAATTTTGAGATCATGATTACTACTCCTGCTTTTTAAAAACATAATAAATTCAACTCCACCCTTTATTTTATCTCCATATTTATCTCTCATTTTTATTGTGTTTCCTGAAAGCAACATATTTTTGAATTCAAAATTTTTCAAATATATTTTATTTTTTCCCAATTACATGTGAAAACAACCTTAAATATTTTTTTTAAAGCTGAGTTCTAAATTCTGTCTCTTGTTCCTTCCCTTCCCCCCTCCCACCCCCATGAGATGGCAAACAATCAGATATAGGTTATACATATATAATCATATAAAATGTTTCTGTTAGTAATTTTGTACAAGAAGACTTGAATAAAAAAAAGAAGTAAAAAATAGCGTACTTCAGTTTGCATTCAAACAATATCAGTTCTTTCTCTGGAGGCAGTATGTTCCATCAGTCCTTTGGGATTGTCTTGAATAGTTGTATTGCTGAGACTCGCTAAGTCATTAACAGTTGTTCATCATACATTCTCCTGGTTCTGCTCACTTCATATCAGTTTGTATAAATCTTTCCAAGATTTTGAATTTAGGTTTTAATGCATTCTGTTCCCCATTTCCCTTTTATGAATGAATTCAACCCACTCACATGCTCAAGTATAAATACTTATAATTTTCCATCTTCCTATTTTCCCTCACTATCCTTCTTGACATTTTTACCCTATTTCTCTTTACTCATCTAATTTACTTCTGTTGGCTACCTTGCCCTCCTATTCCTTAATCTACCCATCCCACTAAGAGTCCCTCCCTTATCCTCTCTCCTCCTATCTTAATCTACCTATTTTTCCAAGTTTTTTTCTTATCTCCTCCACCTACTACTTCTTAATCTACATACCTTTCTAAGAGTCCCTTCCTTTATCCTATCCCCTAGCCCTCTTATTTCTTTCTGAATTTAGAAGACTTTTATAGTCTTCTTCCCTTCTAAATGTATATGTTGTGTCCTCTTTAATCCATTTCCTTTGAGAGTAAGCTTCCAGCACTAGCAGCACCCCCCACCCCCATCCTGTATCAGGTCTTTCTTTCATGCCGCACTTGTATGAGATAATTGATCCTTTGTACTTCTCTCTGCTCAGTTCTACTTTTTAGAATCATCCCATCATACATAGTTCAGCCCAAGTCCTTCTTTCAAACTACTCGAATAATGGTGAAGTCATAAGAGTACTGATAATATTTTCACATATAAGAAGTAAATAGTTTGACCTTATTGAGTCCTTTGTCATTGGTCTTAATGTTTACCTCCTTGATCCTATATGTCAAATTTTTCATTAAGTTCTGTTCTTTTTGTCACAAACTCCTGAAAGTCTTTCAATTTATTAAATGCCTATTGATTTTTGATTCCAGATTATACTTAACTTTGCTGGCTAAGTTATCCTTGGTCTTAACTTCAGCATTTTTGTTCTGTGAAATACGGTATATTGTATCATCTTTTAATGTAGGTGCTGCTAGGTCTTGTGTAAACCTGATTGTAGCTCCATGGTATTTAAATTGTTTAAATTTATTTTAATTTTTTTCTTCTTTTTTGCAATATTTTCTCCTTGGGAACTTTGAAATTTGAATTTGAGGAAATATTCCTCTTAAGTTTTCCTCCTGGAATCTCTTTCAGGTGGATTGGATTTTTTTCCATTTCTACTTTACCTTCTTGTTCCAGACCTTCAGGGCAATTTTCCTTAATGATTTCTTGTAATTGTATCAAGATTCCTTATTTGATTGTAGCTTTCAGATAGTCCTACAGTTCAAGTATTGATTCTCTTCCATCTGCTCTGCAGATCAGTTGTTTCTTTGAGATGTTTCACATTCTCTTCTAGTTTTTCATCCTTTTTCTTTTCTTTTATTATTTCTTGGTGCCTTATAATGTCATTCACTTCCCCTTGCCCAATTCTAGTTTTCAAGGAATTATTTCTTCAGTTTTTGATTTTTGAAGTGGGCAAAGGGAAAAGGAGGTGGTGGTGAGAGGATAAGAGAAGGACCCTTAGAGGAGTGGGTAGGTTAAGGAATAGGAGGACAAGGCATCATGTGGAAGTAAATTAGAAGAGTGAAGAGGGATAGTGAGGAAAATATGCAACATGTAATTATATCTTAGAATGTGAATGGGATGATTTACTGGTAGGAGAAATGGATGGCAGACTAAGAATTTGAGTTCAACAATATGTTTCTTTTAGGAAACAGTAAAAAGTGAGAGACACCCACAAATATAAAATGAAGGGCAGAAATTATGTAACAAAAACACCACAGGAGTAGTAATCATGACCTCAGACAAAGTTAAAACTAAAATAGACTTAATCAAGAGAAAAGCAGGGAAACTATACTGTGTCACCAATGTTAGCACTGTTTTAGACCATTTAAAATAACTAGATAGTATAAAATACTTTAGAGTATACCGGCCAAAGCAGACACAGGAACTATAGGAACATAAACATAAACCACTTTTTATAGAAATAAGGTCATCTAAATAAAAGCCAATATAATAAAAATATGATAGTTTACCTAACTAATTTATTTATTCAATGCCATCTCAATTACTAAAAATTATCTTACTGAGTTAGAAAAAATAACAGCAAAGATTAGTTGGAAGAACAAAAGTCAGGAATTTAAAAGAAGTCAAGGGAAAAAAGATATAAAGGAAGGAGATTTAGTAGTATCAGACCTTACATAATGTGAGAGCATTGTTGAAATGTAAAGTGGACAATTTTGATTATTTTAAATTAAAAATTGCTTATATAAATAAAATCAGTGGAGTCAAGATTAGAAGAAATGAAGAAAGTTGGGGAAAAAACTTTCATAGACAATCTCTTAGGATGTTATTGTGTTGGAATATTGGTATAGGAAATGATGAGTTGGTTGATTTAGGAAAACAAGGAAAGACATGGACCTGTGAAGGAAGGTGCTATCCACCTTCAGAGAAAGAGATCAGAAGTGGAAATATGTATAGTACAGTTATGTATATTATGTGTATGTTTATAGATATTTATGTATATTTATGTACATATACTTATTTATGTACATATATATTATGTATGTATTTTTATATATATATTTATAGATATTTATGTATATATCTGTATCTGTATGTCTCCATACTTAATTGTAGCCTTTTTTAAGGTGGAAGTGGGAAGAGAGGGAGGGAAAAAAATTAAGTAAAAAGGTGAATGATAGAGAATAAAAGAAAACCTACAAGGAAGCAAATAAAAACTGGGTAGCTTAGAAGACATTATGTAGTATTATCTAGGTTTTCTTGAAATGGAAATTTATTGTTTTATATTGAATCCTCTCTTATGTTCTATCATACATGGGAATCCTTGTTTTCCTTTTTGCATTTTGTATTTAAGTTTAAAATGAATAAAAAATTTACAAAAAATTTTTGATTCTGTATTTCCCATTGGTTGACTTTCTTTTAATATTTTTCTTGGGTTGCTTCTTCACCCCCCCGCCCCTGATTTTTCCCTCAGTCTCTCTTATTTGATTTTTAAAGTCCTTTTTAGGTTTTTCCAAGAACTCTTTTTGGACTTGTGACCATGTGCTACTTATCATTGAAAATGAGTGTTTTTTGTTTTTTTTTTTAGCTCCACTATCTTCCTCTGAGTATGAAGCCAAATCTTTTCTAGCTCCATAGTAGCTGTCTGTTGTTGGATTCTTTCTCCTTTGTTTACTCATTTTAATTTTATTTTTAGCAGTTATTCATTTAATGGATGTCCCTGGTCTTGGGTCCTTCTTCCTGTTATCTTATGAGATCTCTCCCAGGGCCCAACCTTGGGCATTCTTCTCCACCCCTTGTCCATGATCAGAGCCCCCAGTCATGATGTATTACAAACATTCTTGCTCACTGTGGCCCCTCTGACTTCGGACTTCAACTGTCATTTCTGCCCTGGAACTGAAACTATGCACTTTGCTCTGCTGCAGGTGCCCACACCCATCAGGATCCCTGCCCTTCTGCTACCACACTCACTAGGTGACTCCCTGACGCTTGTATTCTGGGACTGTGCTTCTGGTCAACACATCTGTGCTTGGCATCCCTTGACAGTGGAAGCTCCTTCAATCTTCTCCTGTTCAGCCATCTGACCCCCAACACTGTCGTTTAGGTGAAAGTTTCCAAGACTGAGGTTGCCTCCCAATCCAGCTGCCCCCCAGGACTTGTTGTTTTTTTGATTCTGTGGAGTTGGCTGAATGTCACTCAGGCCAAATCTCCACTCCTAGAGTTTGGGTTTTTTCTGGGGTCTTCCTCAAGTTGTCTTAGCTTTACATCAACTTTTATTTATTTCTACTGCTCTGTATTCCCTCAGGGGTGATGTTCTGTCTTTTTTTTTTTTTGTGGAAAAAATCTGGAGAGCTGAAAATTTTCTGACCTACTCTACCAACTTCCTAGAATCCTTTCCTTGGGCTATACATTTCTAATGATTACTACTTACTTGATAACCATTAATGCTCCCTGACCCAGTGACAGTGACCCATGATTTGTTAGTTCTTTTTATATAGTTTTATAAGGCCAGCTGCAAATATTTGATTTGATTTCATTAGAAAAATCACCCCAGTAAATGCTTTGTATATTGAGAAAGGTTGAATGACTTAGTTTTTACTTTTCAAATTAATGCATTTCTATTGCATTAACATAACCCTCAGGAAAATCGATACATATTTTCCTTTGTTTTTATTTACTATTAACAGAACATTTCTTTTAAAAAAATTATCCCTGAAGTAATTAACGATTTAGAGACGTTTTTCTGACCTAAGTTAAAAAAAAATCTGAAAAATGTTTTAAAAACCCAAGAATAAATTAGAATACATTATATAAGTATACTTAGACTAATTTTACTTTCAAATTCTTGATAACGTGATTATTTTTTCTCCTTCATGTTATCTCTGTTTATTCTAATTTGGTAGAGTTGGTAGATGGGCCTTTGTATCTCCAGGGAAAAATATATGCAAAGATAAATAATAATAGTTTAAATTTTTATGCCTACTTTGTTTTACACAGTGCTTCTTTCCTCCCCCCCCCCCCATTATCCTGTGGGTAAAGTGTTGCAATTATTGTTATTTTAAAGATGAGAAAACTGATTTTCGAAGCAGTGAAGTGACTTGTCCCTGCGGTAGAATTGGGATTCATCTTTCCATTGCATCAAGCCCTTTTCTAAGGTAAGAGAGTGTAATATGAGGTGGGTGTCTTTCAGCATTCTGAATTTTGATAACCAGCTCCAGTGTGGATTAGGAAGTCTGAGGAAACTAGATGGTTCTTAAATTCCTCACAATTGAGGTCTTCAGCATATGGTTTCAATACTTTGTATGAAACATTATTAATTCCCCGGGCATTATACACTCATTTGTACCAACTTCCCTTCCCCACGCCCACCAAACCACAATTGTATTCCAAAGTATGAGCTTTCCATTCTACTTATGTGGATAATTGAAATTTTGCTGAAAATTGAAGGAAATGAAATGATGGCCCATATGACTTCTACTCAAAATGGAACCAGAAGAGAGGTGAGACATTGTAGCTTACTAATCATTTCCCCAACACACATCATTTTTTCAGAGAAAAATACCCCATAAGTCTTTTGGCAAACTCTCATTTTCCATGTTTCTCCCCTAAAGAAAATTAAGAATGGCAATCATTTATCTGTTAATTGCAGGCATAGGAAGGGTATGATAACTCTCAGTGAAAAATGCAAGTCTTGAAGTCATAAGAAGTGGTCCGGCCATTTACTTTTTGTGCAGCTTAACTCCTCTGAGTCTCATCTGTAAAATGAGCATAACATAAGGCAAATAATGGATATAAGTTCATTGCTATATAGTCATAATAACCTCGAGTAAAGAATAGGTGTCACTGAACTTATTGTCACACAACTTATTGAATTGAACTCTGCATTTTCTGTCAGTAGCTGTGCTTGGTTTCCCAGCAATAACACAATATCATTCCCCTGTGTCAAATACCCCTTGGTGACTTCCCTACCCCTCCCTGCTCTTCTACTTCATTTTGTGTCTTTTCTTCACACCATTAGATCGTGAGCTTATTGTGGGTAGGAACTGTTTGTCTTTTCCTTATTTATACTATGCCCCTGCACTCCGTGTCTTTATTCTTCTCCATACCTTGTTTTCCACTTCCTTTTGTGTGTTGCCTTCCCCCATTAGATTATAAACTCCTTGAGTGCAGAGACTTTTCTTTTTCTTTTTTGTATCCTCAGTGCTTAGCATAGCTTCTGGCACATAGTAGACAGATATTTACTGAACTGAAGAAGATACTACTTACTCTCTTGAGGGTACTATAATACTCCCTGTGACTTGGGCTCACAACCTCATTTCCTTGACTTCTCACTTGTACTCATCTTACATATCCAGTCTGTTGTGGAGCCTCTTCATTTGTACCTATATAATCCCTATCCCAAAGCCCATTGATAGGGAACTTTCTCATTATTGCTGGAGATAAATGCCCTGCCCTATAGAGGGGTTGGAATAGAGTTGGTGAGAGGAGAGAAAGCTTCAGTTCTTGGCCAGTCCCCTTTGGGACTATTCAAGCTTCTAGTCTACTTTGGGACTTTCTATAGGACAGTACCCCTTCAAATCTCCATTTGGGAGTCATCAAACTTTGAGTCTTCTTTGGGATTCTTCAGTCATTGAGTCACTCTAGATGCTCTTGACTTCCAGCTTTGAGAGGGAAGATGGAAAATACCAATCCCCATTGCAGGTTGCTGAAGGAAAAGACTGGGAAAATCTGAGAGGAGCTGGCAATCTCCATCAGGTCCCTGTCCTCAGCTAGCTACAGTGGAGACTTCAAGGGTAAGATCAAGGACAATCTCTTTTGGGTGAAATGACTTGTTTCAATCACAGTGCAAGAGCTCTTTCACTCTGTTGTCTGATACATAACCTCCAATATATATCTTCTCTGATTTCTGTTTTGCTGTAATTTGGATAGGTGAATTTCTTTGCTATTTTTTATGTGTGTTCATTGCACTACTGGTGTTGGATGGGAAAGAGATCAAGCCTTGGATATAGATCTTGAGGTTTCCCTTCCCTTGATAATAATGACAGTGATCAGAAGTTACATGGCACCTGGTTATATCTTTTAGATGAATAATATTTAAGGGACTAGATAGACGTACTTCTAGCCTGATATTCATTCTCCAGTAATCTCTTCTCTCTGAGGAGAGCAGAGTGGCCTTTGACCCCAACCTCCTACTTGCCCTCCTGGCAGGAATGAAGATCTCCCTTGGAGAAGGTTGTGGGGAAAAGAGGCTAGATAATCTATTCTGCCTCCCTTCAAAGTATACAACTTCCACAGACGTGCACTCCCACAGGTTCTTAAAAGTAGAGTTCTTACTACACAAATGGGCCTCTGGTACACTTACATAACTTCTCTCATATGTGTCCCTTCCTCTCTACTCACAAAGCTACTACCCTACTACAGGTAGTACATGTCTACCAACCTTCTCAGAGAAGAAGAAGAGCCAGATGTTCTTCTGAGAGTGCCTTCCATCGCTTGTTGGGTGCAGTGTGTTCCCTGAGGAAAAGTGGCTAGGGGAATTGGCTTTTCCATATGCCACAAAGGGCTTCCCCTGCCCGAGGAGTCTACCTCTTCCTGCTACTGCCGAAATGGGTGATTATTGTGTTCCATACTTTCAATCTCCTGCTGGGTGCAGCATGTCCCAAGAGAAGGTCTTTCATTTGCCCTAAAACAATGACTTCAATCTGTGCCAGCACAAAAGAATGTCTGCCTTGTGTTGCTAACCTGACCTCCCAAAGGGGATGTGGAGAAATTCAGGTGCAGAGAAGAGCAACCTGACAGGTCCCTGTTATACAACCTCAACAGGGCCCTCAATGCTGCTAGGCAAGTCTACTGAACCTCCCTTACCAACTTGCTATCCCACTCTCCATAGAGGCTCTTCCAAAACTTCCCATCCTTTCTCAAACCTTCCCTGGCTCCTCTTCTGCCCGTCTTCTCAGCTGAGAACTTTGCCTCATATTTTACAGAAAAAATTGAGGCCATTTGTCATGAGTTCCCTATTCTCTCTCCTCTGTCACTCACATGTCTTTTGCTTCTACCTCCTCTTTCACCTCTGTCTCATATGATGAAGTAGCCTTATTCCTTACCAAAACTAGCCCATATTAAATTCAGCATATCCCAAATAGAACTCATTACCTTCCTCCCTAAGCCCTGCCCCACTTCCTTGTTATTGTAGAGGCCACATCATCCTCTCAGTCCCTCAGGTTTTTAACCTAGGAGTAATCTTTGTCTCCTCACTATCTCTCACCCGCCTCCGCCATCTAATCTGTTGCCAAGGCTTTTCAATTTAACATTTGCAATGTCTCCTGAATATGCCCCCCTTCTCTTCTCTGATACTGTCATCATTCTAGGGCAGGTTCTCATCACCTCATGTCTGAACTACTGTAGTAGTTTGGTAGTGGGTCTATATGCCTCAAGTTTCTTCCCCATTCCAATCCATATTCTATTCAGCCGTTAAAGTGTAGGACTGACTATGTTGTCTTACCCCACATTCAAACTCTAGTGACTCCCTATCAACTACAGGATCAAATTCAAAATCCTCTCTTTAGCATTCAAAGTCCTTTATAACCTACTTCACTGCTACTTTTGCAGTCTTTTTAGATTGTACTCCCATCCACATATGCTTAGGTCCAGGGACATTGGCCTCCTGATTGTTCCATGAACAAGATGCTCCATCTCTTGACTTTGGTTATTGTCTCTGGCTGTCTTTCATTCCTGGAATACTTTCTACCTTCCGTGTTACTACCTTTTGACTTTCCCGATGTCCTTTACATCCCAATTCATATCCCTTCTTTTACAGGAAATCTGTTCGGACTTCTCTTCATTTTAATGCCTTCCTTTTGTTAATTACTTCCTTGCTGTTTGTCCTTCACTCTTGAAAAGGACCATGACTTCAAGGAGGTGATGTCATAACATGTAGGTGAATTGGATTTAAGTGAGGAGGGCTGTGCAGAGTCACCAGCTTCACATTCTCCTCTGAAGCCATCTGGGTCCAGTGGCAAGCTGTAGATCAAGATGATTGGAGATGGCCCTGGATGCAGTGGAAGACCTTGGCCTTTTTAATCTAACACCTTTAACAGGACTCAGTTTGACTGAGGCAACACTCATTCAATGATTAAGGTTAGGTAAGAAATGAGGCAGAGAATGGTCTCTTTTACCTAGACCAAAAAAAAATCAGTCTGGGAGGGAAAGATCCTCAGGGTTTCTGGCCTAAATAGAAACAGTAGCTTTATGTTCAATCTGAGCCAATCAGGGCCCAAACAATGACCATTTGGGGTCTGTCCTGGGACCTATTGTTGGCCAGTCAGTGATAGAGTGATTTGGGTTTGAGGCATGGTCCTTGAGAAAAAAAGGTTTCAGCAATCAAAATTTACATTCCTTTGGGCAGATCACCTTTAGGCAAGGTGGACAGAGGGAATGGAAAGAGAAAAGAAAAAAAAGAGTGAGCTGTGTTGCCCAACTGGTCAGTTCCAGTTGGGTCCCCAGTGGGGCAATTCCTACTTTCTGCTTGCAAAGGTTGCTGCTTGTCCTCATTTTCAAAGAGGTCCATGACATCAGGCAGTGATGCCATGATATATAAATGAATTGAATTTGAGTGAGGGAGGGCTGTGCAAAGTCACCAGCCTCGCTTTCTCCTCTAGAGCCATGTGGGTCCAGTGCCAAGATATAGATCAGGATGATTAGAGATGTCCCCTGATGAAGTGGGCCTTTCTATTGACTTAAATTACTTCTTATTTATTCTGTATATATCTTGCATATGCCTAGTTATATGGTATTTCTCCTATTAAAATGGGGGAGCTCCTGGAGAGCAAGATGAGTGATTTTACCTTTCTCTCCAGTGCTTAGCACAGTACCTGGCACATTGTCAGTGCTGAATTTTTGATAGTTTACTTCAAGCCCTTATGAAGTTGAGTTTAGCTTTACAGTTTGTGTGGTATTATTTCAGGGCATTGGGAAGGGCTCCATACCCTTGAATATCACTCCTATGGCTGACTTATTACAGGTACCTGCAATTTTACCAGTAGGGAATCATCTCCTTTGATGTCTTCAAGAGTCTATGATATTAAAATATGAACTCATCAGAAAAGGCATCACTTTGAACTAATATTAGTGTGGATTAGTTAACAGCTTTCTGGAAGCAAGACCTTGTGGCAACAGGATGCATTCCTATAGAGTCTTATAGTATGAGATGGGCAGACTTTAGGATGAAGGTCTCTGAAAGCCGAAATGGGAACTTTGCCTGATCCAGAATTATTATGTAAGCATGCAGGAATATAGGGGTAAAGACAAACTATTCAACATGTCAATAACTCTTTACTAATCATCTGTTGAACAGTTTTTCAGTATATCTGGAGTACTGCAAGATATAAGTTTTTCTGCTTGTCTTATTGTGATAAAAATTTTCTTACACAAGTTTCTGTGCTTTTATGTATGCTATTTTAATAATCACACACTATTTTACCAAATATTTTCTCCACAGACAAAATGTTTTTTATAGGTGATAGGATAGACTTCTCTTTCTGTACTCTACTGTCCTAAGAACAGATTTTGAGTTTGTGTCCCATTTGAATTTCTGGAGAATGGAATCTGGGTAATAAGGCCACTGAAGAATGGCTATCTCTCTAGTTGTTACTTTAAGGTCTCCAGTGATAATTAAATTAGTGTTAATTTCTGTTACATATTGGAACTTTTTAAAAAACTAGACCATAAAAATTCATTTGTAATAAGATCTCAACTCTTTAATGACCTCTGAAATGCTTTTGATCACTAGTGAATTTTTCATGACCAAGAAATTAAATT
Organism: Potorous gilbertii; assembly: GCA_028658325.1. Taxonomy (NCBI): domain Eukaryota; kingdom Metazoa; phylum Chordata; class Mammalia; order Diprotodontia; family Potoroidae; genus Potorous; species Potorous gilbertii. The sequence goes on along the minus strand of CM053770.1, from coordinate 119,465,556 downwards.
GAGTTCATTCCTATATGTTATACATAAGAAATAATTTGTAGATATTCTGAAAAGGGGTTATTGTTAAAATTTCTGGAATCATGCCATTTTAGAATTGGAAGAACCCTTAACTATTATCTGGTCACTTTATTTTACATAAAAGTAAACCAAGCAACTCAGAAAATTTGAGTGGCTTGACTTTTCCAGATAGATGTTAGAAATTATAATTCTTTATCATCCATCCATCCATCTATCCAATGGTTGATTTCTTGTTATTATATTTCATAAGTTGTCCCTTGAAATAAAATGAGAAATTTGAATAGATTCTATGGAGTTGTCTAAAGATGTGTCTACTTTTTTTAAAAAAGGAAAGAGAATTGTTTAATTTTGTATAAATTTTGCCTTTGTCATGACTCTGCCACTTCAGCCTTGTCATTCTTCTTTACCCAGTGGACCTGTCTAGACATAATCCATTGGAATGATATTTCCTTCTATAGCATTTTAGTACTAAAAAAGGGGACACAGGGAGGGTCCCCAATCAAGTAATCTGAGATTTCATGGCCAATGCAAGAGAAAAAGTGATCATCTCTTATAGTTGAGTTTTGGTACATCTTTAGTGACTTCAAATGCTCCAGAAAATTCAGTTTCAATGGGAAACTTAAGAGAATTTTTGCTAATGGCAAATCAATAAATAAAATAAAAAAAGTGACACACCTGCACAGTGCCTCGTTAGTTATCAATCATATTCCCTAAAACTCAGTCATTAACATGCCTGGGGGAATATAAACAAATTCTTAGAAAATTTATCTAATTTACCGTAATCTACACTATAAAAATAATAGGTTGAGAGAAAATATTGCATGTCTAAAAATGGAGTGGTTTCATTATTTTTTTGAGGCTTTGAATAATACTTTATTTTCCCCCAATTATCTCTAAAGATATTTTTTAATATTCAACTTTTAGGTTCCATTGTCTACAGTTATTTTAAGTGAAATTTATGTTTCTTTGCTGCTGGGTTTTAATTAGTTATATATAGTAATGCTGATTATTTATGTGCACTGATTTTATATTTAAACTATTTTATACTTATGTGGGTTTTATTTTTTATAACAGCTTTGCTAAAGTTGTTAATTATTATTTCAACTAGTTTTTAGTTGATTCTCTAGGATTTTCTCTGTCTTTTAAGAGGCAGTTGAGGTTAAGTGACGTGTCACGCAGCTAGAAAGTGTCTAAGATTTGAACGCGGGTCGTCCTGATTTCAGGGCCAGTGCTCTATTCATTTTGCCATGTAGCTGCCTGGTTCTCTAAGTACACCATCATATTATTGTCAGAGTGACAGTTTTCAGAGTGCCCATTCTAATTCTTTAATTTCTTTTTCTTTTCTTATTGCTCTAGTGAACGTTTCTAGTAAAATATTGAATGGTGATCATAGGCATTCCTGCATCACCCCTGATCTTATTGGGAAACCTTTTAGATTGTTCCCATTACAGACATGCTTGTTGATAGTTTTAGATAGATACAATTTATCATTGTAAGGAAATTTCATTCATTCCTTTGTTCTCTAGGGTTTTTTTTCTTAACATGTAAAAATTTAAAAACATTTATTTCTTTAAAAATGTTGAGTTCCAAATTCTCTCCCTCTCTCTTCTCATTGAGAAGGCAAGCAATTTTATATAGGTTATACATGTGCAGTTATGAAAAACATTTCCTTATTAGTCATGTTATAAAAGAAAACACAGATCAATCCCCCTCCACCAAGAAAAATAAAGTAAAAAAAAAAGCATGCTTCTGTCTCCTCCAGTTCTTTCTTTGGAGGTGTATAGCATTTTTTCAACCTAAGTCCTTTGGAACTGTCTTAGATCAGTGTATTGCTGAGAATAGCTAAGCCATTCACAGTTGATCATTAGAGAATATTGCTGTTACTGTGTGCAGAGTTCTAGTTCTGTTCACTTTGCATCAGTTCCAGGCTTTTATGAAAACATCCTGCTCATCACTTCTATTAATTTATTTTTAGTTTTCAACATTCACTTCCACGAGATTTTGAATTCCAATTTTTCTCCCCATCTCTCTCCTCTCTCCCACTCCAAGATGGCATGCGTTCTGATTACTCCTTCCCCAAATCTGCTCTCCCTTCCATCACCAACTTCTGTCTTTCTCCAGAGAACTTCTAAAATTCTATTAACCTCCTGAACTTCTTTCTTATCTAGTTCTGAGTGGGGAAAATTGAGATCCTTTACTAATATAGTTTTACTGTGTATTTCTTCCTATAATTCATTAAATTTATCCCTTAAAAATTTGGATGCTGTACCATTTGGTGCATATATGTTTAATATTGACATTACTTCATTGTCTTTGGTGCATTTCAGAAGAATGTAGTTTCCTTCCTTATCTCTTTTAATTAGATCTATTTTTGCTTTTGCTTTATCTGAGATCATGATTGCTATCCTTGCTTTTTTTTTTTTAACTTCAGTGGAAGTATAATTCTGCTCCAGTTTTTTATCTTTATTCAGTGCGTGTGTCTCTGTTTCAAAAGTGTTCTTATAAAAAACATATCATCAGATTCTGTTTTTTAATCCAGTCAACTTCTGGTCTATGGATGAGTTCATCCCAGTCACATTCAAAGTGAGCACTTTTTATCTGATCTCTCTTTTCATCCTGTCCTTCCTCCCTAAAATGTTGCTTTTGACCACAACCTTCTCCAGTCTACTCTTTCTTCTGTCAGCTCCTTTCCCCCTTTCTTGTCCCTCTCCTGTCCCCTTCCCTATAGAGTAAGATATTTTTATATCCAATTGAACATGTATATTATTCCATCTTTGAGCCAATTGCGAGAATAAAGTTCAAGCAATGTCCAGCCCCAAATAGTTTCGTTGTCATCATTATTAGGGATAAGCAAAAACCAGATTTTTCCCCCCATTTGCCTTTATAAACTTGACCAAATCCACCAAACCTTTTTGATAATTTTAAAAAACTGACAATAAACAAGTGAAATTTTCTTGACATAATCTTTATTGAAGCATGAAACTTTAGTTTATTTCACCCTAGAGTGAAACTGATTTATGATGATAGACAATTCAGGGCTATACAACCATCATACTGTTGCTGGTGTAGGTACAACTTTATCAGAAGATACAAATATGACCCGCAAGAGAAACAAGTCACAAAGAGAACACGATGAAAACGTCCACTGTTTTACAAATCACTCTGTTACCACAAACACAAAATGGCAGTTACTGTTAGTAAATCAGCCACAAGAAAATGGTATTTACCTTTAGATAAGGAAATGGGGAATTTTTTTGGGGGGGAGAGGGGTGTGAGGGGGTTGTGCTTTATCCACAGTCCTTTAGTAGAAAAACAAATTCGGTCATTCTTATCCACAAAACAACGCTAACCCACAGACATATTGAAGAGTATAATAACAAAGGAGATAGCAATGTCTTTACAAGTGTCTTCTCAATCATAATTTTCTATTTACTTCCTGCATGATATCAGAGTGTAAGTAGCCCCAAAAAATCAGCAGCAAAACATTACAACAACATAACAAGTCAATACAGTGCCAATATGTTATGTTGTAGAAGAGAGTACATAAAGGACAAACAATGATAACTTAATCATATAAAACATGATACATAGCTGAAATACAGTCCACTTAAATAGCTATGTGACCAAGAATGTTAAATACTGTATTAAATGTCATTTTGAAAAGATAAAATCTCTTGTTTTTGTGCTTAAAGTTTTTTTCTTGTTAAACAGTTAGTTGCTTACTTCCAATACTGCCACTGTAACTGATATTACAACAGATCACAATTTTCACAGACACATCAACATTAAAACATTTATCTATGAGAAAATAAGTCACTTCTCATTAGTTCACAGTGTGAAAAAGTGGTGTACACTCTGTCTGGAGAAAAGCTTTCAGTTATTCATCAAGCCTTTCACAGAAAAGTCCTGATACCAGATGCAGTGCTAAATTTAGAAGATTGGAAAGCAACACATCACATGTTGGGAGGGAAAATAAAACAATTTGTTTCTTCATGGGTATCGTCTAAGTGACCTTCGTCTTCTGTTGTAGAAATGCCTGAGCCCATGTTGTCGTGAAAAATTCATCATGTAATTTTGTTTGCGAGTGCTGTTAAAAGGAAGTGGGGTGGGGAGAAAGAAATGTAAATATCATTTATAGCAAAATCTGTTTTGGGTCCTAAGTTATTACCTTGTGATTACTTCCTGCCCTCTCTGGCTTCCAAGTCTCAGCTAAAATCCCACCATATACAATGAGTTTTTCCTTATCTCTCTTAATGCTAGGACCACCTTCTGATATTGCCTGCACTTTATCTAGCATATACTTTGTTTGAACATAGCTGGTAGCATAGTGCCTGGCACACAGTAGGTGCTTACTAATGTTTGCTAAATTGATTTGTTGATTTATTTTGAAATTTCCTAGGGCAGTTGGATAACTGGGACATTCCTATTCAGGGAAAGATTAACTAAAGACGTATGTGGTTCTTGGGTCTTAATAGAAATTCTTATAGCTTGTAATCTGTTATAATCAGTTATCCAAATTGGTAAAGATGTATTCTCTAGCATAAATGAACTGAAGCTGTTCTGCTCTTAAATTTTCTACAACTGAATCACTGCTGTTAATATTCATTTGATTCAAATTATTTTAAGACAGGAAAGAAGCTTACCCTGTACCCCAATCTGACTCTTTCAGTTTTTCTTACTTTACAAGACTTTTATTTTCATTCTATTTATTTTTTTGGTGAGTGCTGTGGGTTGAATTGACTTAGCCTCTCTCTATTTTGCACATTCTCTGCTGGACTGCACTGTGATGCTGCCCTCCTTAAATAGTAGGCAGCTGTGGCTACATGGATTCTCCCTTTCTCTCTCTCTTTTTTGTTCATCATAGTCTTTAATGTGGAACTTCCCACTGACTGTATTGTGGTTTTCCTTATAGTGATGTGGGACTGCAAACATTCAGGATAACCAGAATATGAGACAGAAGAGGAGGCTGAGCAGATGCTAGAAAAATATCATTACACAGAGAATGTTCTTTTCAAGAATAAGAAACAAATTGCAAGAGGATCTCAGGGCATATTGAGAAAAAACTTAATACACATTTATTAAGTAAAATAAGTGCAGTTAAGATGACAGGTTAAGCTATCACATATGACTTACTTATTCTCTCCTTACATTGCATATGTACCCTAGGGTATTTTCAATGAAATATTCTTTATAAAATCACTGGAAGGAAACACAACTCTCAAGCACACAACAAGTTTGTTAGGCAATTGCTAGTAACTCCTTGTACTCTTTTGTAGCTGCCAAAAGTGATCTGCCTTCTAAAAAGTCACCGATTTGGTTGAAGTTTTTTGTGGTCTCAAGACTATTTGTAATATCATTTCATGGTACCGTAAAAAGCGTCAAGTGTATGGATTAATATAACTTTGATAGGTGAAAACAAGAGCTGGATGTTGACTCAGGAAGACATGAATGAATTAAAATATTGCCTCAGACACTTACTGTGTGATTTTGAGTAGTTCATTTTACCTCTCTGTGCCTCAGTTTCTTGATCTGTAAAATGAGAATTGGACTTGGTAGCCTCTAAGATCCCTTCCAACTTGAAATTTATAATCCTGTACCACAGATATGTTCATTATTCATGTGTTTAGAAGATGAAAAGGTAAGAGATTTATTTTTGAATGAATGACATAGTTCTTTATTTAGGTAATTCGTGACCATGGTATTGGCAAGGGACCTGTTTTTGCTAAAAATTATTTTTATCTTAATAGAAAAAAGGTAAAATATGAGATGCCTTTTTAAAAAGGGGCAAATTTAGAGGCAAAATAGAAAACTGGGCTTTTAGAAGGGAACAAAAATATTTCCAAGTTACATTTGTACATGAATTTTTAAATCAGGTTTTATTTAATCAAAAGCACTATGATCTACTTGACAAGCACTTTTTCCTGTTTATAATAAAGCACAGATATAAAAAAAATATTTAAACACTAATTTTTTTGTACTTTTTAAACCCATAATAATTATATATTTATGTATATGTACATATATGAAAAAAGTACAAACTATTTCTGGTAGTCTTCTAATTTTCACTTGTGTCAAAGTTCTGGGAGTTACAGGATCAATCTCATCTAGAAGCTATTGGTAGAAAAACACAAGAATCAGATTTTGTCTAAAATTTTGAATTTCTCAGTCTAATTTTAAGCTAGGCTATGTGATGTCAGGAAGGGTTCTTAACCTCTTAGTCTGCCTGGCCACTCTCTTAAGAATTAAATTACAATTCTTTTAGCCTTATAGTAGTCATATTGAATCTTTGATAGAAAGTCAGCCAGTTAAAAATATTAATTGAATGCCTGCTCCATGAGAGGCATTATGCAAAGCACCATGGGGCTATTGATCTACAACAGTAAAGGAAGTTCTTCACCCATATCTTTGTACAATGATAAAATGACAGAACTGACGAATAAATTTTTTTTTTCCAACAAGGTCCACCTTCTTCCACCTGAGATAAGTCTATTTACATGAACTTGCCAGTGATCAGTTATGATTGATAACTGAGAGATATTTAGCGTTAGCAAAATTAACTACTTTTTTGGTGGTTTTGATTGCTTATATGAAGTAGACTTTATATGTATAGGAAACTTTTTTCCTTTTCAAAACATCAAGTCCATAGACCTTTTCCATTTCTTTTGTCAGCCTCCTACCAGACTCTGGTGTGCCCCTAGTATTTCTTCCTCCATCTTGCGGAACTACTCTTCCTAAAATGTTGCTTTCATCACATCATTCCCTAACTCAAAAACTATGAGTATATATCCTCAAGACCTACAGAAAACTTCTAGATTCCTTAGCCAGGCAGTCTCCTACAACATCACCATCATCCTCAAGTGCAGCCCTTTGACTGAATCCAATATTCACAGAACAAAACAGTGCACTTGCTTCCTTCTTAGCTCTCTGCCTTAGATCCCTTCCTCATTTCAGTTCATCTTTCACACAGCTGCCATATTGGTTTTCTTACAGTGTAAATTGGTCATGTTACTCCCCTTCTCAATAATGCCTGGGAATAAACTCCTTCAATACTTAAATCCCTCACAGCCTGGTCTTAATCTACCTTTCCAATCTTACCCTCCCTTTTATATTCCCTATGGCCCAGCCAAACTGGTTGCCCATATGTGGTAACTCATTTCTGTGCCTTTGTAGTGCTGGTTCCTCTCCCTCTCACTTCTATCTCTGAAAACATAACACCTACATGGGGCTTTTCTTGACCTACCTTCTCTTTCAAAAATTATCATATAATGATATTGCAAGTATGTGTAATATGTGTGAGTTGCCTCTCTATTAAAATATAAGCTCCTTAAAGGAAAAGACTGTTTATCATCACTGCCTGGTATCTTTCAATGGCTTAATAAATTTGTTAACTGATCTTTGCCTGAAAATATAAATTAAGAAATGTATATTAATGAAGTTCCTACAATGCTATTGTATTTGCAATAGTATTTGCTCAGTCATTTTTCTAGTGGTCAAAATACTGACCAATCTGTATCTTGAAATAGCTTCTGCTTTGTGATGTGGCAACATTAGCTGTCTTTGGAGTAGATTACATATAATTCTAATGCACATGGGTTTTCTAATAATCTCCAAGTGTACTCAGGCTATAAGTCAGACATTTAGGAAATTGCATTAAAACTTTTTGCATTTTCTAGGAAGCAACTTAGTAAGCTGGTACGGTCACTGAAAAACTTACTGCAAGCTTTCAAGTACCTAGTTTACAATCCATGCATTTAGGAGAATTTTAATAAGCTTAAAGATGACAGGCTTCTTTTGAGAGCAGTGATCCATACTGCTTTTGTGCCCTGTTTAATGTCTCTTTTAAATAGATCCATGGGCTTGTCTTTCTGATGAATATAATGAGAGAACCTAATAATGGAAACAGTACTAGGTCTGAAAGAAACTAGAAGGATTCAGTCTTTCACTGAGATTATAATGGTAACCAGACTTTACTATAAATTCAGAGAAATTATTTAATTTGTTACTTAGTCATTTTTCAGCTCATTTAGAGTTTTCTTGGCAAAGGTACTGGAGTGGTTTGTCATTTCTTTCTCCAGTTCATTTTACAGATGAGGAACTGAGGCACACTGTTGAAGGACTTGCCCAAGGTTACACATCTAGTAAAAATTTAAGGATGGATTTAAATTCAGGAAGATGAGTCTTTCTAACTCCAGGCCCAGTGCTCTATCCACTGAGCTACCTAGCAGCTCTGAAGTATGTAATACTTGTCTGCAAGTCACATTTATAAGGACAACATGATCTATCTTCAATGATTATGGCAATGGCCAGAAAAAAAAACCCAAAAACTCTTCCAGTTATCTTTGATTGGTTGAAGGAAGACAGAATGAACTACAGCGGATCTTTAGAAGCAAGTGTTTTCTGTTCTTTCAGTAGGAGTTTCAGAATTTGGATAGCATGCTGAATTACAAAACACCACGATTCTAGCACAGCAGACATAGATATGGAAAGATCCTTGTAGTCAGTGTGACTCCTGACCCTTTCAGCTTTTATTCTTCAATTTTTAAAAATCAGGTGGTTTCTGAGGGGGTTCAGTTTCTAAAAAGTGGAGGATGATGAAAATTGGGAAAGTAACAGCAACTTTAGAAGCATTGAGACTTTTTAACTAAGTCATTAACTTCTTCACAGCCAAAGTAATTTCTGTGTCCCTATTAAAAAAAAACAAAACAAAACATTGCATTGGATGCAAAGATAAGCCACTTGGAACTCTCTGGTAGCATGGTGATTTGTACTGGTGAACGTAAAATTATATGAACCATGTGGACTTTAATATCAACTGGGCTGCCATTCATACTCACCAATGAAATGCTACTGCATTTCTCTGTAGTCGAAGCAATAGAAGCAATTGTGAATCCTATACTTTCTACACTATTCCTTACATAAAATCCATACCTTCATTTTTCAACTTTAAAATAGAAAAATCATATATATACATATATATATATATATATATACACATACATATACATATGTATGAGTATATACATATATATGAGTATATACTAAGAGTGACCAACTCGACCCAGAAGTAGGAACTAGAATGTATGGATGGATGAAAGACTCTTTGTCTATAATGAAATATTGCCTTCCCTTCTAATCCCCCTAAAGAGTTTACTTTTAAACACAGGCTTAAAACAAGTTGAAATGCAATTTTTCATCTTCATGTTTCCTTCCGGGCAGCTCATTAAGATCTGAAGATCTGTATGGGGCCAAGGATGATTGACCATGCTTTGTATATGCTGTATTGATTCAAATATAGGCTGCATTAAAAAAAAATTAAAAAGCCAAATGTATTTAGCTTACATGAAACCAAAAAGACACATAATAATTTTTAGCATGTACCTAAATGTTTTTTTATATTTAGGGGCAACCAGCAAGGTATGATATGTAGAAGTATAGTGTTAAGTTATGGATAGTTTAATGACCTTGACTGACAATTCTTAGTTCACATGAATAGATAGTTCAAAGATTGCTAGTAATCCCATTTGTTGAATAGACTTTCTTCAATGGTAAAGTTATCATTCTGTTCCCCAACCCACCCCTCTTAACAGGTGAAATTGAAGAAGCTTCACTACTAACTATTTCCCAACATTTAGTGATAGCACTTACCTTACTCTAGTGTAAAACCAATGACAGCAAATAATGAAATATAACACAAGTTAAAAAATGCCTTTCAATGCATGCAGCACTGTGATTAGTCATAAAAGTCTGATGAGGCTTAGAGGCAATATAGGATTTTTCATCTCTTTTGAAAATAAAAATGGAAAAAAATTATTTCATATTCTTTTCAAACCAGTGTATATAATAATCTTTTTCTATATGACACAACATGCATTATTTGCTCATAATCATATGTCAAAATACAAATAGCTATAGTACTACATTTGGCATAAATGTTGTGAATAAAGTACAAATGTTAAGGTAATAATGTAACAAGTTCTTATTGTTTTAGTTAGCTATTTTGTTCATTATTTTACAAAATGCTAATTTCTAGAGATAATAAATAGTGGGCAATAGGAAAGCCCATTAAACTAGATAATAGACTTCAGATTTAAATATAGGACAAAGATGTTTTGCAGTAAGTCCAGAATGCTCTTTTTTTTAAACAAATCATTTGTGCCAAAAAAGAGACATTATCTTGAAAATGAATAGCATGATGTGATGGTGATGGCAGAACTAATATACTTATCAAAATGTGATAAATGCTTTTGGATTGTAGTTGATAGTACATTTCCGCCCCCCTTCTTAGGAAGTCTGAATGAACTTTTGAACACATTTTAAAAGGCTCATATTTTACAAAGAAATTACTTTCAATATACACATGCAAAAATTGTGCCACTTCATTGTGTAGATGACAGGTTGTGACTTGGACTAGGACAAAGGATAATGAAATGTGCAAATGAAATGCATAGTTGGGTGTGGGAAGTTCTTAGGATACAAGCAGGAGTCCCCAGCAAAAAAAAAAATGCTCCTAGATTGGCAGGACATACTCTTTTATCCTAAGAAGAACCGCCCCCAGCATGGATCTTGTGAGGGATCTGCCCAAAATGTATTCACAAACATTTCTTGGAGAGAAAATATTCTATTCTAGCTAACAAATCCAGACATTCTTTCCTTCCCCTCGATTGCTTCATGGTTGTTTCATCCTATATCATTCTGACTTTATAATGTAAAACTTTATAATGTGAAAAATTGCTTACTTCATAGAGTTAAAGAGGCTGGAGTGGGGAATGATGCAGTACATTAGTATTTATATTAGCAGAATATTAGGAATGAATTTCATTCTGAAGTACCTTTTTGTTCAGTATTGTTGAGAAGTATCAGAAATGGAAGTTATTTTTTTTCAATCAGCTATTAGACATTAAGCAGGTAAGTTAAATGTTCACAACATGTTTAATTTCTGTCTTTGAAGGCATGCCAGTATGTATCCTCCTATTTAGAAAACTGAAATCCTTGTCCCAAAATATGTTTTTAAAATCAAACAGAAGTAGTCAAAATAAGACTCATCCAAATAGTTACTAGGTGATGTAGTCATTTGAGGAGAGGAAGCATGGCATAGTGGATAGAGTCTATTGGTTTTGTCACCTTGGCAAAGTCGCTTAATTCCTCAGTGCTCTAGATACAAATTACAGAGTAGGTGTCAGCCTGCTTTGATGGTGAGAGTTTTCTTATCTGGGTGTGCCCTTCATCAATGATATCGAAGCTTCAGTCCCTATCTTTGTTCATTTAAGATTCATTCCTAAGTTTTCAAACTGTCCTGATGCAATTAAAATTGGTTATCAACTAACTATTGCTTTGTGGTTAATATTGAGGGCAGGGGCTGAGATTGAACTCAGCATAAGATACCATGCTTGACCACTCATTTACTGCCTGAAATACAGACCAAAAAAAATAAAAACCAAACCCCAAACAAAACAAAACCCAAAAATAAAACCAAAAAAACTCTGTGGTCAGTCTTGATTTAAAATACAGTCAGACACATTCTAAAAAAAATATCTAAGCAGCAATAAACATCCTAGACCCTTAGTTTTAATAACATATTGACAGCTACACTTCTAGGGAGGTTATTCTTTTGAGACGTGCAAGGCTAACATTAGAAAAAGCAACTTTCAACTGTTGGAGCTTTCTAGGTGTACTTTTCTATTCCTAAACAAACAATGTTTGCTGCATAAGTAATTGGAGATAGTTTCAGAAGGCAGCATAAGAGCTGCTTAGGCACTTTGGTTCCCTCTGCTTTTAATTGTTATTTTAAATATTAGTGTGTTTTTCTATTTATTTTAGACACAGAAAATGAATGAATGAATGAAGTTAGCTTACTAAACTATCAAATTAAAAATTAGCTGACAAATGCTAAAAATATACTTGGAAAATATATAGTGGCATAGAAATGTTAAATAATAAGACAAATGGAAAACATCAAAAATATGGTTCTGAAAATGTAATTTCCTTAAAAGTTAAACCTTTGAAGGGAAAGATGTAATCTAAAGTGTATTTTAGAAAGAGAATGATTTACTTTGTAAGTGAAAATAAATACCTCTCTTTGATCATATTGAGGCTTTTGCCCTCACAATTAATTTGGAAATCTTCTAGGCAGATGTGTTTATTGGGGAATACTTAAGATGAGTTGTTGTGAATTGCACCTTATATACTAAATTGTCTTGTCTCATTACTTAAATCATACATTCCCAGATATGCAGAATGCATGACTGAACTGAAATGCTTTTGTGATGTGAAGGTTTCTTAGCAAAACTAATTTACTGAACTTTGAGGTAAATGAAGGAAAAGCAGAAGATATTCATGTATTGGTAAAAATAATGTTTGAATGTTATACTATTAAACTTCCTTGAAAAAGAATGAACAACAGAACAGACTTTTAGAATTATTTACCCAAGAAAGAAACTGGATGAATCTCTCTCTCTCTCTCTCTCTCTCGTGTGTAGAAAAAAGAACTGCCTTCAGTGCATTTTGTAGCAATTCTCATTTCTTTCTTTAAGGAGGTAAGGTATTTTAGTGTACCTGACAGCCAAAGGCAGTAATATAGCTTGAGTGTATACAGAACCTATAGAAAATTTCTAGGATTGTCAAATGATTAGTGCTTTGAGTTCTAAGAATTATCTGACCTGGGGGTAAAAATGTAGTTACCTTGAAAGTCTAGATTGCAGCGGTACCAGTGAAATAGATAAGCATTATGTTATCTGAACTGTTGATAGTTCCAAAAATGCAACACCAACAACTCTCTCTACTGGTCATTAATGAATGACTCAGTCCAAAAAGTTAGATGACATGATTCCCAAGAGTTGTAATACAAGCACTTGCTGTTTGTGTCCTTTCTGATACCATGGGTCAATTTAAAGCCCTGGATTGAGAGTGAGGAACGTTAAGTTTTCTTTCCAGCCCTGTTTTATTAGATTACTTTGTATCTTGGACATGTACATTTCCTTTCCCTCTCTCATTAAGTCCAAGGGGATATGAATCATAGTGATTTTGGGCTTCTCAATCATATGATGCAAATAAAAAAAGTAACTGCAATTTCTTGGGGTAGTTGAGAACATATCGTGCATTTCTATGTTAATGATTTTTGGGGTCCATGAGTATAATGCCAAAATAGTATGTTCTTTCTGAGACCCAACAACTGATGCTTCCATAGGAGCTGGCTTAGATATTCTAGGAACAAGAAATTGATGCAAATTTTTCTTGGCAAGAGATGCATGATTTGAAAGTGGACTGTTATCTTAGGGAGATGTTTAATCACTGTAAAAGGAAAAATAATCATAGGAAAGTTGCTCTAAAATCTTTTATCTTATAAACATTCCTTTCAGAACCCTTAGTAAAAATCACTGTCTATCTTAGAAGTAGTAGGTCAGCCTCTTATTTTTATTTCAAGGTGAGTCTGGAAATCATTGACCCTCCCTCCATCTTTTCAACTTCACCTTTATGCTACAGAGGCAGAGCCCAGCAAGTGGTGAAGAAGCAGCAGAGCGCACAGTGGGGACTGGTGTGGAGATCATTTTGCTCTTTGGTTTGGGGGTTGATATGGATGCCATGCAAGCAGGTGCCTCAGTGAAAAACTAAGTCAAGAGCTAACTCAAGATTAAATACTTTGGTTTATGGCTATGATGGAAAGAAAACAAATCTGGTGGCATTCCTACCAATTGATAATTTAAATTTCATTTCCAAAATGACTGAACTCAGCAAAAACGACTGATTTCAGTGCTTTTGTTTTTTTGGTAAACAGAATGAACATTTGAACCTATCTACCGGGAAGATTCGCCTCTCCTTGTCAACCACGGGGAGCCATCAGTCCGAACCCGTCGAGACATAAGCATTTCAGTTCTACAGGAACTAGATTGTTAGAGAAAAAGCAAGTCATCTCTCTGTGAGGGAACATAGTCAATTGGGCTAAGTGAGAGTGATGAGACACCCCTATTATTATGTGGGAGAAATGATGAAGTGAAGACACACAATTTGAAAGCTATGGAAAAGACTTGAGAATGAGAATCTGATAGAGTGAAAGCTTCTCTGAGCTGTATTCTTCCCAGTAAAGGGAAACAATACTTAAGGCATCAGTGGTTAATACATATTTTTGGATATTTCTATCAGCGATAGTCTGCATAGAGAGCTAGACAGTTCACTCTGAAACGAACATAAGTGCAAATCACCTCATCAAGCCAACAGTCATAGTACAATGTTTTCCCTCTTTTTGGAGACTCCTGCCCTAATCAACTTTACAAACATTGTAAAACTTTAATATGAACATATTCCTTATGGAAGGAAATTTGTAAGGTACATAGGCTATTGTTCTATTAAGTTGTTTTTCTTCTTCTTCAGTGATTGACTATAATTTGATAGATTTTTTGAAGGATGTAAGCCAAAGTGATCTGGCAGAGAGCATTATTCAGGAACAATTCTAGCTGAGTTAAAGATCATGCCATATTGAAGGAATTTCAAAAGCCCTCTGGAATGGACATGGAGCAACCTAATTCAGATACTTACAGAACAACTTCGACATGGTCCAAAGCCCACTGATCATGACCTGTTCCATTGTGGCGTGGCTGCCACCAACGAAGTAAAAC
>CM053770.1:119415129-119450829 GCA_028658325.1 Potorous gilbertii | reverse complement strand
GGGCTTGTATGAAATCCTTTGGCTGATGCTGTGCGATGACTTGCCAAGTGATGCCGTTATTTACACTATATTGGAGTAAAACTGCCTTGTCCACGGTATTGGGGTCACTCAGATTGGTATTACAGCTGTCTGTCTGTGAAGTGCTCCCGATTTGTAAAACAAACATTATTTTGCTGTAAAAAGAAAAAAACCCCAAAACGAAAGTCAGGGGAAATAATTTTAAAGAAAATGACAGCAAATATTACAGTTGGTTTTATACGTGCGTGTGAATTTCTCTTGTTTCAAAATTTGCATAAAAGAGAGCATCCAGTTTTCTGATATACATGCCAGTGTTGCAGTTTGTTAAATTTCTATTTAATAATATTTTAAATATCTCACAAAGGTTAATTTCATATTTTAAGAAAAAACTTTGATGGCTAAATCTGCTTGTTACATATAATGCTTTAAAACTTTACTAAAACGTTGCAAGCCTCTATGCCTCGTATGCATTGGAAGACAACGTAAGTCAAACAGGTCACTGAGCATGTTAACAGGACAATGAAATAAAAATACCTTCACTCCTAAATCTCTACCCCTCAGTCAATGTGTGTTGAGAATTGTAAACAGATTCTAATAGTAATTTAAGTAAAGTATAATTGGGAAGCCAGGTAAGCTGAAGATATACTAAAGTCTAGGCATATATAGATTATCTGCCTTTTGAGAATGTGCAGTAGGGATCCACTCCATTACTTCCATTAGTGGAAAACTGGTTCTATATACACTCAGTACACACTAACAGAACTGAACTTTGAGTCATTTATTACCTTGCTCGGGTGAGGTCCAGTGGTTTTGTAACAGCTTGCCTTATCTGACATCCATTAAAGTATAGTGAGTCTCCATGGGCATAGGGTGACAGCTGTCCACATCCATTTCCAATTACACCACCTTGTATGGTTTCCCAGTTTACTTCAGTGACTCTTTCTGACTCAAAATTGTCCTTAATGTAACTGGGAAGGTCATGACTAAAAACAGAACAGTCATCTCCTAGAGAGGAAAAAAATAATCATTGTAAGAGCAAGCTGGGAGACTCACCAGAGAGCAAAATTATAATGCAGAATGACCAAATACGAAGCTTTGGTTTTCCTTTATTCAAGACATTCTCTTAGGGTTGGGACAGTCCTTAATCTCTAATTCAGTGTTTTCTAAAATATGCAATTGCCAAAGCATTTTTTTAAATGCACCTATTGCTCAAATCAATGCATTTAAAATATTCTGATATCTTTGGAATTTCTATCTGTTATGCTTGCTGATGGATGCTGTAGAAAAACTGAGGTATATGTGCTTAAATAACTGTTGCTGCTGCATGAGAGTTCTACCTTAATTTAAATGGTAGAAAAATAGTGATGGTTTTAATTCATTTACTTCTCAGTGTCATGGTGAGCTGCAATGAATCCTAAAGATTTTTTATTTGATTAAGTGGCCCAGTAGGTGCCAGACACTGTTAAACTCTAGGGATAAGAAAATGAAAATAGGCTCCCTCAAGGAGCCTATACTCTAATGGATGACATAACATGCAAATAAACAGGGCTACCCAAGATATATACTAAGTAACCTTAGAGTTAATTAGCTCTTCTCCCCCACATTTCCTTTTTTAGCTACATATCTACTTGGTACTTGGAGGATTCCTTCCAGTCCAGTTTTTTCTAAAGCAAATTGTCCTTAGTAGCAGGCTATCTTTCCCTATGGTTTCCATCCAGCTCTCACTTTCCTTTTGACCATGGAGGCAAAATAACTGCTATGGCACTGATGCAGAAGGAACCCTAGAGATAGGAGCCCAAACTCCTGCTTCTCTACCTCCCAATCCATCATTTTGCAAATAAGAAATTGAATTCCAGAGAGTTAAAAGGTTTGCCCAAGTTCTTCTAGCTTATCAGTGTCAGCAATTCCGAGACCCATATCTCCTAATTCCCAAATGAAGGGTAAGTATACTGTAAAAGCAGCATGGGAACAATTCCATCTTTGCCCTTTATTTTTCTATTTTTTATACAATAGTTGAGTTTCTATTTGGGGTCTAAAAAATTGGGACAAAAAAACATGACCCTTCCAAGAATAAGTGTGGCATTTATGCCTCTAATTAGTCATTATGTAAAATAGACCTGTAGATAGGGCAGACTCAACTACAAAATAAAATGAGATAGATATTTTGAAGGTTAAAAAAAGACAGTAGAGTTGTAAGTGAACTCCAGAACTATGCCCCATTTGTTTGAAGTTAAAATTTTGCAAACAGGCATCAGGAAAACCTAAGGTAATCTAATGCAGGGCAGCCAGACGGTAAAGTGGATAGAGGGTTGAGCTTGGAGTCAGGAAGACTTAACTTCCTGAGTTCAGCTCTAGCCTCAGACATTAGAGGTGTGACCCTGGATAAGTACTGCATAAATATAAACTATTATGCCCAGAGTAGATGTGTTGAGGGGATTTAGAACAACTGGTAGTAGGAATGAGTTATTGTTTCTATGTTCCTTTGATTGAATTCAGATACTTGGTGGGGGTGGGCAGTAGAAGACCTCTGATTTCAGGGAACTGTATGTGTTTGCCCCTCCCTACTTGGAAAGTCCCTGATCTTTTCTCCAACTAGAAATCAGATTACCTAATTTGAGTAACTGTTTTTAATGCACAAAAGTCTATCTTCCCCTGTATTCTGAGGGTCTAGCCCTAATCTGAAGAGGTCTGGTCCCAATCTGTTAGGCAATTAGCATGCATTGCTTAATAATCAATACCCTTGGATTGGTTTCCTCAGGCATTTCATCTTTCACCTGCCAGGGGTGTCAAACATGTGGCCCATAAAACTTCCAAATGTAGCTGAACCAGATTACAATGTAATTAAGAAATATTTAACAAAGTAAATAAAAATACAACAAAATATAGAGGATATTGTATTTTAAAACTAAGTCAATATATATCCCTTTTGTACAGATTAGTGATCTCCATTTCTATGTGTTTGGTATCAGTGCCCTATAGTGGTAATGTCAAGCTCAGATGAAAACAGATCCCTGGCAGCATATTGACTTAGAAATAGACCTTTAACATTATCTAGATTTCTATTGTATTTTTATTTTGTTAAACATTTCCCAATTAAATTTTAATCTGGTTCCTAGAGGAGTTTTGCTGGCCTTCAAGGACAGTTGACCTTGAATTTGATCCCTTTGCCTAGAGGATGTAACCCTTTTGCCCCTCCAAAATTCCTTCCCTGAGGTCTTGCTGACCTGGTTGGAAGGTGAATCATATCTCCTACTTAGTCTAGGCTTAACTTCAGCCATGCTTCATTTCACTCACTGATCATTTGCTTGCATTGTGAGAGCATCCTTTGGCCTTTGTTCCCCAGATACTCACCATACTTGTAACTTTCTAAACTAAAATACCCCTTCCTGGTGGCTACTTCTTTATACATATTTTCTCTCCATTAGAATGTATGCACCTTGAGGGCACTGACTATCTTTGATTTTATGTTTGTATCCCCAGTATCAGTAGAATGCCTACCTTATAGTAAGGCTCAATAAATGCTTTTCAGTTACTCATTCACTCATTCTTGAAATGTTAAGAAGGCATAAATTCAGATAGTACACTGACTATATTGGGAAGGAAATTCAGGAGTTCTGACCTTGGAAACCTTCATCACAGATACACACAGCTCCAGTTGTACAGTATCCATGGCCACTACACAGTTTGGGGCAGGCTTCTCCTATATAGACGTGATCAATTCCCCAACTTTGTTTCTCAGCTTCCTCTCCTTTCTGGATCCAGCGGAACTGTGTTGCGCTATAAGGGAAAAAAGGACTGTTATTATCCAGAATTATTATGTAGTAACAAGGTCAGTTTTCCCAGAGGAAACCTCTAGAATGGCACTGATACGGATTCCAAATTTATGTTTTTATATGATAAGTGCTAAATAGCACTGCCTGGTTTCATTTCAGTTATATAATGTAAAATTCAAGGTCAAAGTTTCTGGCACTGTATGCATTTTTGTACATAAGATTTACTTTCTCTGTGGCTATTGATTGCTTAAATTACATCATTTCTGGAAAATATCATTGCCAGCTTTTTGTTTTGGTGGGATAGGGACTGACTTATGATTTCATTGGCATAGGAAAGTTTTTGATGAAGAGATTTTTCTCTGCCACCTTATGTTGGCATCTGGGCTATATAAGGAGAATTGTCTTGTTCCCTGAAGGCATAAGTGATATACCCAGGGTTACACAGCTAGTAGATGTCAGAATCAGGACTGGAACCCACATCTTTCTAGCTCCTAGGCTACCTATAAACCACTTCATACTGCTGTTGGAAAACTAAAACTATCTTGCTTTTTCAGACTTCCCCAGAGCTTCAGATGAGTTTTTTAGAGATGGTTCTGACAGTTCCTACCTAGAAGACACATGATCAGGCAATTGGATAGTTATCCTCTTCCAACTGGAGCTATTGACAGAATTATAGATAGTGGCTTCATGGAACTGGAAGGGAGAACAGCCGATGCTATTTGAAGAAGAAGGAAGGCATTGTGTCTGGACAAGCTGCCAGGAATCAGATCTACCAAAAAACCCCAAAGAAAATACATTAGAATAATCTTAAAAGTCAGAAAGGTGGCAAGTCTGACTAATATAACAGTGGTGAGATTGGGATTAAAATAAGATGATTTAAAAATTCTGATATATTTCATTACAGATGATGAATAGACAAATAATTATTTTAATGCAAAACAGTTTTAGAATTTTTATGATATATATATATATAAAGCTATAGAAAAGATTATAACTTATTTTAGTAGATTGTTATGGCGTTACTCATGATAGATTTCACTAAGCCTTTCTAGTTTGAATATATTTAATCTCATAACCAAAATTCTCCTTCAAAAATGTTTCATACAACAGAGCTCCTTTCCAAAGCTGGGTTGGGATATGAAACTAACAGCTATATTTCAGGTAGTTTTTTGCTAGGCATTAATATAGGTATGGTTTTTGACCTTAGTAATATTCAGATCTAAATAATGAGAAACAATGTAGAAACAGGGCTTTACGGTAGTCATAGGAAAAAATTGTCTTATCTTTAAAATAAAATTTTATTGACTGTATCTTAGCATCAAATTCCAAATAATTTTATTTCTGGAAGAAAATTATGGGGACTTAAGGTATCTGGATAAAAAAAATACCCAAACTCCTATATTTTCTATCAACCCTTTGAAATACTACTTCTGACCTCATCACTCAAAAGGAAACTCCAGGGTTACCAATGATCTCTTAAGTGCTCAATTTGTGGCCACCATCTTCATCATTCTAGACCACTATTAAATACATGACGCTGTTGATCACACCTCCTTTGTGATACCCTCTTCCTCCATTGGCTTTCTAGACACTGCTTTCTTCTATTTCTTCTACCATGTATCTCTATTTCTTCTTACTCTGCTTGGTCATGTTTAAGCCCATACATACGGGAATAGCTTATTGCACTGTCCTTGCCTCTTTTCTCTCTCCTTGGTGTTTTCTTTGGATCTAATCATGTATCTGTGAAAATGATTCCCAAATCTCCATATCTATCCAATATCTTTCTTTCGAGATTTAGTATAAATCACCTATCTATTAAAGATTTCCAACTTTATGATCTATGGGCATCAGAAGCTCAGTATGTCTAAAACAGAGCTCATTATTCCCTTGACCCCAACCCCTACATTTTCCTAATTCATCTAGAGGGTACCACCACCCTTTCAGTTAACCAGATTATAAACTTGGAATCATTTTCAATTCTTCATTCTTTCGTTGGTCATCATCCTAGTTCAGACCCTTATCACCTTTCTTCTAGAATATTGCAATAATATTGTAGTAGGTATCCCTGTCTCTTTTGTCTCTTCCGTCTAGCTTCTGTATAGCTGCCAAATTCACCATATCATTTCCCAGAACAAGAAGCTGCTGGTGGTTCCTAAGTCCCTGTAGGATAAACACAGACTCCTCTTTTTTATTTAAAGACCTTCACAACCTGGCTTTAGCCTCCCTTTCCAGGCTTATTGCATATTACTGTTAGACTAGCTATTGTCCATAAATACTCCATCTCTTAGCTCTGTGCCTTTGTCCGGGCTTTCCTAAATTTAATACCCACAGTCTTCTCCTTCCTTACCTTTACCTTACAGAATCTCCAGATTGATTCAAGGCTAACCTCAGGTGCTCTTCTGATTTCTCTACAGTTGCTGATGGCTCTTCACCCTGGAAATTACTTTGCATTTCCTCTGTTTCTATTTTGTTTTTATATATCCCTGTTCAAGTTGTTTCCCTTCAATAGAATGTAAGCTACTTGAGGGTAGGGATTGTTTTGTTTTTGTCTTTGTATTCCCAGTATTTGCAACATGCCTGGCACACTGTATACACTCAATAAACATATATCAAGTGAATTAATAAAGAAAGCTTGTAAGAAATTGTCATGAACTTGGATGAAAAATTTTACTCTGTGGGCTTATTTTAAATTAAATAATGAATTATTTCACTAACCTTGTATCCTTAGTATATTCTAACATTACAGAGTGGAGGTCACCACAGGAACTGGCTTCACATCCCACTACAATCTGAAACAAATGTGAATGGATATTTAATATCATGAATTATATACCATAATATGCCCCAAATATAAATATTTAGAAAATATCAGTAGCCTGCTAAGAAACCAAAAATTCATAATTATCAATCTTCTTAAGGAACAGAAACATCAGATCATCACAATTACATCAAATTACCTAGTTATTTAATTAACATAATACTCTTTTTTTTTTTTTTTTTAGGAATTTGAGAAAGGGAGGGGAACAAAGTAGACTAAAAAAAGTAATGCTATTTAAAGAGAAAACATGATAAGTAAGATCAAGGAGAATTATGCAAGTGCAGTGTCATTGCTGTTAAGGGAGGAGAGGACATTATGTACTGGTGGTCTGTGCCACAGGGAGAATCAGTGAACATGAGGACAATAGAGAAGTCATTGAACTTACTGAGGAGGAAAGAGCTGTTTTAGTAGAGTGAGGGGAGGAAGTCGCATGTTGAGATGATGAGGACTGGGTGAGCATGGAGAAATGGAGGCAGAGTGTGGACTACTCTTTCTAGAAGTTTGGTAGCAAAGAGGATGGATAAAATGATAGCTTGAAGTAGTAAAGATTGAAGAAAGGATTTTATTTCCTCCTTAAGGATGGGGGAAATGGGCATGTTTTATACTTGGCGGGGAGGGGAGAAGCTAGGAGATGAGAAAAGACTGATGAAACAAAGGGGAAGCAAGGAGGAATAAAATCCAAGAAGCAGGTTGAGGGGTTCAGCTTCAAAGGGAAGAATGTCTCATATTGATACCAACCCTGTGTCCATTTACTCATCTGAATTAAACATGCATGTGCAGACTTACTAGGACTTTTCAAAACATACTTGTGCATCTCATGCCCTTATGAAACTTTTGGACACAAGTGTATTTGAAAGCTAGAGATGTAGAAAATAATAACAACAGTACTAGTATTTATAAATTGCTTTAGTGTTTGGAAGGCACTTTACTAATATTACGTCATTTGATTCTCATAATAGCCCTGGGACAAAGGTGCTATTTTTATGCTGTTATAGATGAGGAAACTGAGGCACTCAGGTTAAGTTACTTGCCCAGCTAATAAGTGTCTACTAAGGCCTATATTTGAACTCAGATGTTCCTGACAGCTAGGGGAAAACAGATGAGCCTATGAGACACTGAGGCACAGGTGATGACATAAAGAGAAAGAAAAGGAGAGAGATTAAAATGGTGAAAAAAGGAGAGGCCAAGAAAAGCAGAGAGGTGAAAAAAGTCCAATAAAAAAAGGAAAGAAATTTATAGAGGAAAACAAAAGTTCCTACTAAGATTTTACGTATGCATTTTCAGAAAACATTACTGCAGTTTGCAAATGCAAAATTTACTAAGTAAGCATAGTATATGTTTCTTAATGGTAAAACTATTTCTTGACACATCCCAGAGATAGCATCTCACTAAACAATTTTTGGGGAAGGGACTGGATCTGTGATTTCCCATAAATAAGCAACACCTGATCAGGAAATTTCCCTCAGACCCTTAAAGTGCTTTGCATTTATTGTCTTAATGAGCTGTCGGGGGTGGGTGGAAGTGCACTTGAAACATTAAGAGACTTGACTACAATCATACAGCTAGTATTGGTGTCAATGGCAGCACTCGAACCCAGGTCTTCCTTGACTCCAAGGCCCGCTCTCTCTGTTCACTATTCTATGCTGCTTCTTTGTAGAAATAATTGTGCTTATTCAATAAGTGTTCTGAAATATAGTATTTATGTCCATAGGAATACATCCCTTTGAATAAATAACCCGTGAATGAGTGGATGAATTTGCTCCTCTATTTTGAACAGCATATGGATCTTATAAGTGAGGTAATGAAATAATTCATTTTGAAGAGCAACGTCATCTTACCTTAAACTGTATCATGTAGCCTGGCTGTATAATGAGCTCTCGGGAGGACAGGATGTTGTGAGTCTTGTCCTTTTTCTTATTTGGCCAGTAGAGGTGGAATGATGGATTTCCACAGAATCCTGCAGTCCTAACGGCATTAGGGTAAAAACTCCAGTTTTCTTCATGGGAAATGCCTTCTGTTATGGAAAATTGGAACTAAATTGCCTCAAAGTTGAAAAGAGAATTGATGATCTATCCCTCCCTCCCATACATCCCTCCTCCAAGTTCCCCAGATACTGAGATTAGTAACTGAAGTAATCCTTGATTCCTTCTCCTTCACCTTCAATATATACAGTCAGTTGCCATGTTTAATTGATTTTATCTCCAGGGCACTGGCATCCATTCCCTTCTCTCCACTTACATGACCAGCAGCCAAGTTCAGAACCTCATTACTTCTATCCTAAACTATTGTGATAGCTAATTGTTTTTTTTCCTGATTCCAGTCCATTCTCCATACAGTTGCCAAAACAATCCTTTTCTGCCACATCTTTAGGAGATAAAATGCAAGCTTCTCAGCTGGGCATGCCTTTCTAGATTAATTTCATATTTCTCTCCTTCATGAATTCTACATTCTGTTCCTCAACCTATACATTTCATTTCTATCTCTGTACATCAAAGCAGGCCAAATCTGATGTATGGAGTGAACTCTCTTATCTCCTTCTTTTCCTTCAAAGATTGGCAAAATTGCCATTTCTTCCATGAAGTCTTCTCTGATCCCCTAGTTCTGAGTGCTCTCTCTTTTCTTAAAATTCATTGTATTCTATCTTTTTATTTATAAGGTGAATCCCTATTAGTGTAATATAAGCTCTTAAAGGATATCATTTGACATGTTTTTGTCTTTGTATCCCTAGCACTTAGTTTAAGAAACATTTATTGAATTGATGGGTAGTTTTTTCATACTCTAGCAAATTTATCTATATTTAGTTTAGCTCATACAGTGCACAGTGCCATGACAAAGAGTCATGTCAAAGAAAAGAAATCTAAGTTCTAGTGTAATGATTATATAACCCTTAAGTGGCAACATTTCTTCACTATTAGAGAATTTGCTTGATACTCTTTTGTAAAGTAACAGAACTGAAATTACATGATAGTGAGGTAAATATGTTATGGCAGTGCAAAAATGACTAAACTAAAATGATTTCAGTGTATTTGTTATAATTAGCCTTTTTTAGTTAATGCTTTTCATGACTGTTATAGCACACTTCACTGTTCCAGGTGCCGTCAATTTGTGAATTTTTGCCTGTAGAAATAAGATTAAAAAGAAGTAATTTAAAACCCCATGTGGGGTGAGATCCATTTATCTCCTACTATATGCTGAAACTGCCAGGGCAATCTCCATTTTGTTCAATTACTTTCCTCAGTCCATGAAACACTTATTAAATAGAATACATTGTAATCTTTTTTGCTTGATTGTTGAGATAATAACTTTCTTCAGAGTATATTGTAACCTACTTATGCTTCTCTTACTTTGCCTGTTAAAAGTTCAATATGGTTTTTTCCCTTTGTAACTTTTATTAAAATCTTCAAGAGAATTCTCAGGATAATTATTTGAATTTGCAATGTGCAGGCTGCCTATCTTTAGATAACAGTTGCCTCCCAAGTTTACCGAATGTCATCTTAGATAATTAGGAGAAATTGCATAGTATAGGAGCCTCTCATCCAGACAACAGGCCCCTGTGTTTAAGGCTGATGAAGGCATTAAATACGTGTTATGACTAAGATGCCCAAAGTCCAAGTCTGAAAGACTGTGCACAAGTTCCTTCACCTATACTGTGGCCAATCAGTGCTTCCCAAATCTGCTTCAAGGTCACACCAAAAACAAACATTTTACTGATAAGTGTAGGAAGCAAAGGCCTTTTATCCTTGAATTTCAATGATACAATTTTTCCAAATTTTAGTTATTTCTAACTTTTCACAGATTTAAGTATGGGGACATGAAGACTCAGCACAGGCCTGATAAGACTTTGGAGATAGTCAATCATGCTACAACAACCTTCATCATCCTCATACTTAGCTGTTAGGTTTATATTATTCAGTAAACCCCACTTAGATATAGAAGTTATATCTTGGGCACTGCTTTTACTTCTTAGTGGCATGGTGGTAACACTAGGCAAGTACCATCAACTTAACTTTTGTTGCTAAATATTGGGAAACAATAAAGAGAAACTGATTACCCCTCTAGTTTCTGAAATTAGTTTTTAGAACCTAGGAACAGTGTTACAATATTAAAGTAATTTTAAAGTTAGAAGATATGTAGAGAAGGATATCATCAATTCAACAATTAAAGTTAAATAAACCATAGGGCAAAAGGATGATAGTATAGAAGACACTTGGTGTTTTCTTTCTTACCATCATCGAAAGTATCCACCAATTGACTGGGATTGATTTCTGCTCCTCCAATCAATATATTGTCTAATGCCCACTGAGCACGCTCAACACCTGAAACCACGATCCCACTGCTGATTACAAAAGGCTGCCACCATCGAAGACGTGTTGTATTGGTTAGGGCATGTTCTGGAAGAAGGATGTAGTCATGTCTAACAGAAATGTACTTCTGGTAATCCATCTCATGGAGCAAGGTCCAGGTAATTCCTGCAACAAAACAAGCAAATAAATAAATTACTTGTTTTCACATCTGAAAAAAATAAGCCTATTTCTTATAGTATAAATAGTCTAAGCTTCTAATAGGTTCTCAGCCAGAATTAAAAAAAAAGTAGTTCTAAGTGTTTTCATTAACTCAGTGCCTTCTACCTTGGTGCAGAGGGGGTACTTCATAAAAATAAAAAACTCCAGTTGTTTATTTGCACTATTTTGAAACACCAAGGCATGGAACTGTAAGAGAAATTAAAAGAAAAATTGTTCTATTTCAAATGTAATCAAAGAGAAAGAAAATATTCCAAAAGCTACCGTATTATTTCTTTTTATATATTAGCTTAGAGTTCTATATATTTCAATCAGAAATAAGACTGTATTAGTAATTTGTGAGATTTTAGGTAAATGTTACTTCTAAATTTTTAAAAAAATAAAATTTCATTAATATGCATGCCCTTACTAGGACTTGTAATTATTCAGCTAGAGACCATCCTTAAGTTTATCTCTGAATCATCAATTAAGTTATCATTCACTGAAGAGATACAATGATACAATGACTGGAGAAAGAATTTTTAACTCACTTAAGTGTTAACCAAAAACAATATCTATGATACATTGTATTGCAACTAGATTTATTACAAGACAAATGAACATGCATATGGAACCCTATGTCTGGGCTTAGAGTTCATAATCTAAACAGAAACTTGCATATTTATGAAATTGTGCCAAACAGAGGTCAAGAGTGATAAAGATGGCAAAAGCAACATTCTTTTTCCTTGGGAACTGCTGGACTATGAAGATATGATGATCTCTGCTTGTCTACAAGGGACCCAGCCACACAAGCAGTTTCCCAGTCTAGTGCAGACTGACAGGAGCCTGTCTTAACTCCTGAAGACATACAGGGGTGTTTGTACCCCAGCTTTATGTCAGCTCTGGGGTGAGAGGGGTGGGCCTTTTTCAGGGCCTCCTGCATACTCTGGGTCCAATGTTTTTGGAAAATGTGGCAACTCAAAAGTTCAGGGGACTCCTTAACAAAAGACCTTTTCAAGCATCCTCAAATATTTGATAAGTACTTAAATAATAAATCATTAAACATACTTTTTTTGTTTTTATTTATGGGCAAAGCACTTTGCTATTGGTGGTATAAAAATGAAGAAAGAAATTATACTTTTAATTAAGAAGGAAGAATGTGAAAGAGGTGAAAGAGATCCTAATAAGGTCTGATATTCAAATAAGATATATGCTATTTATACCTGTGGTAAATCAGGGAATCCTTCGTAGTAGAGCTGGCATATAGGATTGGACTTGAAGAATGTCTAGGTATTAGGAATAGGACTTTCAGGTAAATGGAACCACATGAACCAAAGCACAGAGTTGAGAAAGCAAATAGCAGGATATGCAAAGTAAAGGAGCGGGAGATAAAGATAAAAAGAGACACCGGGTCCAGTTTGTGAACAGAACTGAATTCCAGGAGACTGGACTTTGTTAGGGAATAAGGAGTCACTGGAAATTTTTGAGCAGTGTTGGGGATGACACGACATGAGCTATGTAGTGAAATCAATCTGGCAGTCATTTATAAAATAAGAGATATACATTTGGAGCCAGGAGATTTTTGCCACCGTCGATAGAAAAGGCAATGAAGGCCTATACTTGAGTCTACTGGTAGAAATTTGGCAATGGCTATGGAAGGAAGGCAATGGATGTGAGGGAGGTTTTGAGGGAAGAATCAATAAAACTTAGTAACTTGTTGAATGCACGGAGAGAGGAGTCTCTTGTTAAAGGTAATGGGAAGTTTCTTGAGCTGAATGACACAGAATGATGACAAATGAACAGACTGAGAGCAGGAAAATGTTTGAAGGTCAAGGGAAGGTTTTGTACATGTCGAACTTAAAGTACAAAAAGGAGAGCCAAGCAGATTTGAAGTTTGGGAGAGAAGTCAGGGCCCTAGATAAAGTTTAGAAATCATTAATTAACGCAGACTTGATAATTGAAACAGTGGGAGAATTGCAGAGGAGGTCACTAAGGAAGAAAATGTTGAGAGCTAGAATGGCACGATGAGAACCCTGGTAGATGTAGACATTTAGAAACGAGAGGAAAAAGCGATCTAAAGAAAGATGGGCCAGAAAGATGAGGATGAGAGTAATTCATTGTTAAATAAGCCAAGGAAGAGAATGTTTTAATCCAAAGCTTCAAATGTCAAAGGCCAAGGACTAGACTGAAAAAAAAAATTGGATCTGGTGGCCAGAAGGTTACCATTTGGAGAAAGTTTCAATTGAAGGATTGAAGGAGAAGCCAAATTCCAAGAAGCTAAGGGAATGAATGGATCAGTGGGAGCAGTCTACGTTTCTAATAAATTTGGTCATGAAAGGGAAGTGATCACTAGAGGGGGTAGATTTGAAGGAAAATGTTTTGCAGATATAAAGGGAAGACTTGGGCATGCTGGCAGGTTGAAATGAATGGGCCATTGGGAAAAGTGGAGTGTCTTGAAAAGAGCGATGGATTTGAAATGAGAAGCCTGAGGTCTAAATCTGAGATTTGATATCTGCTACCTTTGTGACCTTGAATGAATGACTTAATTTCTCTCAGCTTTGCTTTCTGTAGCTACACAATGAGAGGATTAGACTGGATGATCTTGAAGGTCCCTTTCAACTCTCCATCCTACAATCATTGTTGTGAAATTAAAGATTCAAGAGAGGGAAAGAGGAATAAAATGAAGTTCTCAAGGAGAGATCAAGGGCCTAATGGTGGTATTTGTCCTTCAAAGGAAGAATATCATAGTTCCCTAAGGAAGAATGAAGTGGGAGAGGGATGGTGAGCAATTAATTTCCTAAATAGTCATTCTTATCTGTTCATTCACATGTAGACTTCTATTAGGCGATATTGCATTGAGTTACTTTAGACACTTGAAGGTAACAATGCTATATTTCAATAAAAATATTCAAGAAGTCAGGCCTTTAATCAACTCAAGCTTCCCTTCCTCTGATTAGCCTGAGTTAGTGTGATTTTCTTATGCGCCTTGAGGTCTGTGATTATATGTGTTTATTACACTGAACAACGGTTAAGCTTTTTCATGTTTTAAAAATCCTTACTAAGATGATCATATTAGAAATTGATGTTTTCTATGTTCATAGACTATATAATTAAAAAATGTTTTCTTTCAAGTTGTATATTTTTTGCAACATATTTACTCATGGCTTGTGACCTAGCAGGGAACTGATCTAATATTCAATTGAGGTATAGATTTGTAGTTATCTGATCTGGTACCACTTTCCTACATACTCTGAAGAGCTCCCCACATGTACATCTATCTTTGCAGCAGACAGGACTATAAAGATTTGTGGTGCATTGTTTTCAGTAAAAGAACTCCTCGGAGCACATTGAAACTTGCCTCCATCAATGGAATAATCCAGTAGTACTCCTTCCTTCCTGCAGGTTGGCCGGTGACAAGATGTCATGTTATTTTCACTACCAATGCGACCCCAGTATTGCAGAAATCTAAATGAATAAATAGCAATTGTTTATTAGAATGGTTATACAATAGGCCTTTAATAATTTCCACAGAATTAATGCTTTGATCAAGTATTAAATAACATTGTCACCCTTCCTCATCCATGCTTTAGTTCCCATTCCCAATGTAAAATTGCAAAATCCAATAGGATGACATACTTTGCACCTCTTAAATCCAAATCTTGAGTGATAGCTTGTCTTACAGTGGATCCTCCAAAATACAGTGCAGTATCTTCTGCTAGAATCCCACATTCTGTACAAGTACTTCCACCTTCCAGAGACATCCATAAATCAGGTTTGATTTCTTCACTGTCAAAACGTTCCTTCAGGAAAGTCTAGAAAAATGAGCATGACAAAATCATTTTAGGGACTACCAATCAACAAGTCCTAAGGAGTAATTATGAAAACAGAGGTCAAAGTCAATACCAAATTTAGAGTAAGTTATAAAAAATAGATTAAAAAATAGATAACAGTATTATTAGCAAGAAAGGTAGCAGAGTCTATTTACCTACTTTCTCACTAGTATAACATCATTTTGAGAATGATTCATATGTGGAATTAAGAGACAGTCCTCAATGAAAATATAAGAAGGGAACAACCAAGCTTTCCTTGGGTAATTTTCTATATTACAGCATATTTTCACAACTACATAATTAGTTAAAAGTCATAAAAAATACTGGATCCCACTCTGTTTTCTGTTTGTTGATTAAAAAAAATCCATTTGTTCAACCACAGTAAAATGAAGTCTGAAAGATCATCTTTCAATAAGTGTCTCTTCTACGTAGGTTAAAAATCATACATGATTCCTTGATATATATAGATATATCTATATCTATAGATATATAGATATATATAGTCTATATACCAAAGAGATAACTTTGCTCAACAATCATCCAGAAATATAAAATAAGGTAATGTATGCTGATCAAAGGTGACATGGAGGATCTCCTATGTAAAGCCTAATGTAATAAGGATTCTCTATGTGAGATTTCCTAAATGATTTTGTTTATAGATGACATTTTACAAAAGCCTTTGAATATTATAAGTCTTCTTGATGATATCCACAGCTATTCAAAAATATTTGCCCTATCAGTCATATAGGAAAAACTAAATGGATGAAAAATTCCCACTATTAAGATTATGAAAGACAGACAGACAATCCATTGACTTAATCTATTAGTGCACACAATTTGGATAGACTCTAAAGATGTACAAGAAAATACCTGCGTTCAGAATTGTGTAGGATAAAGAGAATGGATTGGACTGAATTTGGCAACTTATAGCACTATAATCTACTTGAACTGGTAGCTGCCATAAAATATCAACATTTTTCTGTTGATGTTTTGTCGTTATGAATCATGGAGTACAGCAGACTCCAAAGAATTAAAATTGTTAATCACTCAAAAAGCAATAGATGCAGGAAGGCTAAAGTATCTTGTCAACAATGGTTTACACACAAGAAGTGGTTACAAAGAAGAAAAAGGAAAGACAACAACTCCCACCATATTTTAGGAAATCAGAAGAGGAGGTAGGTGAGAGTGAAAGATTATAGATGGACACCCCAAATATTCACAAAATGTTAAAATATGTAGAGTAAGTGTTTTTAACCTTTCTTTTGTGTTACATGTCCCTTTGGGGATAGTCTGGTGAAGATTATGGACTTCTCCTCAGAATAATAATTTTAAACACACAAAATAAAATACACAGGGTCACAAAAGATCCCAATTATATTGAAATATGGTTATCAAAATAATTAAAATAAATTAGTAGACCCCAGGTTAAAAATTCCTGACCTAGAAGACTCTCTAGCCTATGGGCTAGTTCTTCTATGGAGGATGTATTAGAGAACGTTGACAAGAATTCAATAGGATGAGACCTGGATGAACTGTACTTGATACCAGTGGAGAATGCTAAACCAATGAGATTACAGAACTACGAAGGTACTGAGTGTATGTTAGTAGACAAGCACATAAAAGTCAGAAAAGATGCACAGATTCTTATTAGGAAGGTTATAATAAAGCCCATTTTAACAGCCACTCATAAAATTCTTTAAACTCACTGTGGAATGCTAAATAGCTTTTGACAATTAATCAAAGAAGACATACAGTGATTTAAAAATGTGTTATATACATACTCATGTAGGTTGTTTTTTCTCTGTATGAAAAATGGATAAAATTCGTAGATCAAAATTTTCCATGATAAATGAATCTTGTCTTAGTTTTTTTTTATTAATGTAATCTATCAATTTTAGGACTATCATAGAAAATAAGAATGAGGAAACATGCTTTTCTTTTGCTAGTTCCCTTTCATGTTCATGGTTTTAATCATCTGTCTTGATCATTTCAGTAATTTTCTGTGATCACAAAGATATGTCATATATTCTGTGTCATAGAAAAAATGGTATGTGTTAACTGTGTTTGGTTTACATATTTATCAGTGATATTAGCACTAAAAGTGGTGCTGTGTCCTCCATATAAAACTACATTCAGTTCAATTAAGATGTTGAAAATATAACCCTTCATGATAACATATCTAGCAGTCTCTTAATCCATTAAGAGCACCAACAGTACCACACACTTCACATGATGTATCTACTAAGAGAATATGGAAAAGAAAAGCTTAATGCAGCTTTTAAATTGGGAGAGGGAAAAGCATAAAAAGAGAATGAAACGCAGAGGTACCCAATTCATGCACTAACATTTTTTAAGTTTATAACTTCAGTGAAATACACATTGGAACATCACAATACACTGAAGATTGTAATTAATTATACATAAGATACAGCTCTCTTCTTACTGAATTTAAGTACTCAAAGAGAAGAATGATTATTGAATGAATAAATGAAGCAGCTAAAGAATAACATTTTCTGTAAGATGATTTTCACATTAATAGAATAGTTCCTTCATAACCAACTTCTAAGTAGAATTCCACCAACACATAGGTTTACCTTCAAAGTGTGAGTCAAGTAGCAATTTGAGCCAGAGTATCCTGGGTCACAGATGCACTGCTCTTTCAGGCAATCACCATGGCCCCTGCAGTTATCCAGGCATCCAGGTCCCAGGTAGAAATTGTCGATGGCCCACTGCATATCTGAGTACATCTGATAGAACCTAAACCTCACTGGACTATTACCAACACACACAGACACACACAGACACACAGAGGACAAAAGTTAGCCATGTATTCAGGTTCATTTTCCATCATACTCACTCATTTCTGAAAAGCAGTATTCATGAAATTCTTTGTAGGAAGAACTGTTAATAAAAAAATCTTTCCTTACAGCTTGGCTTATTTCTCAGTTCCTACTTGTGAAATGTTGGTCTTAGATAAGGAAGTGGAAGAATCCTTCAAGATCATCTAGTCTTTTAAACAGGAATCTTTGAGCTCAGATATAAATAAATATTAACAAAAATTTTTTATAATTATATTTCAATATGCTTGGTTTTATTTGTAATAACAAATTTTGTTTTTAATAACTACTTTGAACATTGCATTTAATATAATTGGCTTCCTTTGTAATCCTTTTTGTTTTAATTTTTGCACTTAAAATATTGTTTTGAGAAGGAATCTATAAAATAGGCTTCAACATACTGCCAAAAACGAACATGAGACAAAAGAGGTTTAAGAACCCCCAAGCTAGTGCAAGGCTCCCTTTCATTTTCTAGCTGAGGAGACTAAGGCCCAGAGAAATGAACCGGCAGATGGGAAGTGAACTGGATTATCTAACTCCATATCTAGTGCTTCCTGTTAATGCTTGAGACATTTAAATTTTATAAAGAACAAACTTGCTGAAAAAAGGGTTCATATTCTACATCTTAACAGTTAAAATAACTGGAGCCTCCTTCAACATATAATAAATTAGATTTTTTATGAACTAGTTGTTGGCCATCATTATGCTCACTTACACAAGTATGACTCATCTAATACTATTATTTTTGAAAATGTACAAAATACAATAAAATCCCTTGAAAAGAAGCTCATTAAGACTCTTGCTGTTCTCACTCAGCAACAGTTCATGATTTCCTAGGAGAATGTCAATATCTTCAAAGTGACTATGAGAGTTAGCAAATTTAATAGGAAGTTTTCAGAAAGGTTAAGTGAAAGCCCTTTACCTTTTCCTGGCACAAATAGTATAATAAAATCTTTTTTAATAACTTCACAGTCAAAAATAGCAAATGAATATTCAATTTGATCTATATAGAGGTATTGAGTCAAATAGTTTGCAATCAATCCTTCTTAGATTATTCTTTAATTAATATTTTTTGGCTTGTGTAAAAAAAACTCTTCATACTTTATCTATCATTGAAACAGTTATGCTATCTTAGATTATGGTGTTCACAAATGTTAAATAAATGAACTCTTTAAAAACATTCCAGGAAACTTGGGGAAATTTTTGAAAGATATAGATTACTAGGTGTTGGCTGCATTCCTTTGAAAAGATCATTTGTCATATATAAGTGAGAATCTTATTCAAATATTTATCTATTCCAACTAAATATCTAGCTCAATTTTATAAGATGGTTAATTAATTAACTTGAATATTTGATTACGCCAGAGGCAGCTTGGCCTGGTGAATAGTACTGTGTTTCAAGTGAGGAAGAACTGGGTTTAAGTTCTGCTTTCTACATGAACTTAGGCAAAATGCTAAATTCCCTGGTACTTTAGGCTACTCTAGATGATTGCAGTTCATAATTTGTGTTGGAGTAAGGTTCTTACACTAAATATTTATATGTTTATTTATTTAATTAGTGATCTTTATCAAACTCCACCTTGATGGTTCATCATGGCACAGAGATGGCTCTAGGTTTTTTCAAGGCTATCCCTTCAGAAGGCAGGCTTTGGTAGGTCCTATAAAGCTTCAAAGGGTCTGGTAACAGATAGTGTTCTGATCATCTGAGGACCAGCCTACTTGGATTCAGAGAGGCTCACCAGAAGATCAAGCACCAGGTGGTTGTTTGTTTTTTACCACAGAAGCTCATTAAAAATGGACTGCTAAGATGGAGGAAGTGTGGTCTGCATCACTGGATAAAGTAAACATAACAAATTCACAAATCTTAAGGAACTTTAAAATAAATACCTAACAAAATGATAGATTTTTTTGGAGTGGCTATTTTAATCAACACAGCGGTTTGCCAAGTTAAAAAGATGAAATGAAAGCCCTAAGCTCTTGAAATTGGCTGA
Organism: Potorous gilbertii; assembly: GCA_028658325.1. NCBI lineage: Eukaryota > Metazoa > Chordata > Mammalia > Diprotodontia > Potoroidae > Potorous > Potorous gilbertii. Next base: position 119,431,063 of record CM053770.1, on the reverse strand, counting down.
AGTTAACATAGCCATGGGCTTACTAAAAAAGCAGTTTAATCACTTTGGCTCACCATTACATCAGGCTAATTGTTTTTCTTTGCAGGTGCAGAACATCATGCTCCAGTTAAAATAAAAATTAAATCTAGATAAAACCAACATGTATATAGGTAGCAAATTCTCTAAGAGTTTGGCATGTGCCATCGACTCACTAAAGTAAGTCATGTGGAAGGAGCATTCTCTTTAAGGGGTCCATGCTCAAGAAGAGTGATGAGATAGTAACTATCTGTTATGATGGCTTCCCCAGTCAGTTTTATCTCTATTTGGTGAATAATAACATTGAGACTTTGAAAATACAAGTAGCTTGCCAAAGCCATCTGGTCTAGTCTGGGGGGATTACAAACTCAGATATTTTGAAGAGAAATCTTTTCTCATGGAGGACAACAATTACAGTGCTTAGCATTAGGATGGGGAGGACAGCATACTGCTTTTTATAAACCATTTGATAATTGAACTTTCAATGAATTACAGACTACAGTGAACCAAGCTTTATCTTCATTTCTTTACTTACTTGCCAACTAAGCTGTCAGGAAGTGGATAGGTGATTCGTTTCCATCCTTTTGTTGGAAAAAATACAGATGGCTGCGAGACGCTTCCAGAGCATTTTGGGTCAGCAGGTAAACACTGGGGTACCAGATAGCTCCAGGTCACTCCAAAATCAGTAGAATACTGCACATGGACTTGATTCTGAGCAATTCTGTCAGATACCTTGCATCCAACAGAAATCTAATACATATATAGAATGGCAAAACATAAAAGTTTAAAAAATAACCTGGAAGTGTTTCTATTCTAAACAGTCTTCTATAAGAAAATAGATGACTACTGAATAGAAGCTATGGTATGTTTACCATTTTCTTCATGGGGAGGGTTGGGGGAATGGCAGTGGAGATGCTGCCAAAGATGACAGTTTGTGAACCATGCCAAAGGTGTTGTGCAGGTGGTGGGCTCAGGGAGTGAGGCTGTAGTGGTAATTTCTTGCTGGCTCCCTGATCTGGAAAGCCTCAGCCTGATCTTCCAGATCAGCGATTGTTGTATTAATGGTCTGGCATTTATATTTGGCATAATTTTTCACCAAGGACAACTATTAGTTTTACAAATGTTACTGTTTAGTAGTACAATTTTTGACATCACCTTACCTACCATTAACAAGCAATGAAATGTGAAGCTTGTTTTAATAGGGCATAGAATCTTTTATTTGATCATGGAAGGAACTATAGTGACAAATACATTTCTATTGGCCGAGGGAATCTAGGTGAAATATTAAATTACTTGAATTGGAATCTTGACCAACTAATAGCAATGGCTTTTGGGGTTACCACTAATAAAGATTTACTCTTCCACAATTTTTCTCTTCTAGTAACATTAAAACATGATAGCAAAAATAGTAATTCTTCCCATTGCCAAAAGATTCCTTTTTCAAAGAAGAGGGCCTGCCTAGTTCAGTTAGTAAATTAAAGCAAACAGCCAGAATCAGTATCCATGGCTCCTACAAGTACTTGATTTTAATCACTAAGAAGGAATCTTTTAAATTCTTTTAAGGAGGAATATTGGAGAAAAAAAATGCCTTTGAAGATTATGCCAAGGGTTTAACAAAATGGTGCTCTTAATTTATTACTACAGTATCATCGTATTTATTTCAAATAATACATTGAAAAAAAAAACTTGGGTACAAAAAAATGAAGATGAAACATGTCACTCCATTCTTGCCAGAAAAGTGATGAACTTAGAAGTGTTGAAAGAAATATATATTTTTGGACATGGCAAATGTAGGAATTTGTTCTGCTATGCATACATGTATTGAAGGCTTTATTTTTATTTTTTAAAAAATGCTTAATGGGGGAAGTAAAAAGAGAGGCATAGCAATAAAAGGAAAACTAAAAAAATGAAAGGACTTTTGTTGGAAAGAATGAACTGGTTAAGTAGTTATATAATGCTGAATAAAAGGAAGAAATGAAGGGAAAAGAGCATCAATGAAATATTAAAAAATACAGAGAGCAGAAGAAAGTGTAGAATTCAGGATACACAGGAATGCTCTGTTACAGTTTTACATGCAGTTTTCTTTATGTTATTTTTGTATTGAAATGTTTATATGATGATGTTTAGGTTCATAAGAAAGGAATTTAAATAGAAAAAATGTATACATTGGACATTAAATAAATGAAAGCGTAGATTGTCTCTGTCTTTTAGTAATGTTATCTTACAAATTACATTTAAGTGATATTAAATGATTACTTACGTGCATCAGGTAAGAAAGCTCTCACCTTGAATTGCATTATCCAGCCTTCAGTAGGAGCTAAGTCATGGGTAATTGCATAGACTTCTCTGCCATCATGACTACCACAAATCATTACACCATCAGGAGAGTCACAAAACCTTTCCACAGTACAGTCATCATGGAATAGCCAGTGCTCGTTCACTTAAGAAAAAAGCCAACAGAGGTTAGAGTAAATAGAAGATAAGTTTAAATAATTATAGTTGACATTTTGTATAGTATTTTTAAACATCATCTCATTGGATTAGTCTTTAAAGCAACCCTGGAAGGTACAATGAATAGAGGTTACTCTTGTCATTTTACAAATGAAAAAGCAGAGGTTCAAAAAGCTGAGAATAACTTGCTCAAGATGATGTAATGTCAGGGGTGGACTCTAAACCCAGGTCTCTCTCATTTCTAAGTTACATGCCCCTTTCCACCGTACCATGCTGTTCTCTTAATATTCATACTAATAATCAGCAATTATGTAGCTTTTGCTGTATGCCAGACTCTGTTCTAAATATCTTATTGGATCCTCACAATAATCTTTGTAGGTAGGTGCTATTATAATAATAGAAAAAGAATTTAAATGATTTGCTCAAGGTCACATTACTGGTAAGTGACAGAGGCTGGATTTGAATTCAGGTCTTCTTGACCTCAGACCCAGGGCTCTATCCACTGTCTTGCCCAAGGTCAGAAAGAACAATTGGAACTTAGATCTTCTAGACTGTAGTGCCAGTTCTCAGCCACTTTACCATTTAGTTGCACTGTGACTGTTCAGGGAGCTCTCAAGAATCTTGGATGTTAAAGGATGGAATCAAAGATGAATAATACAAGCCCACACAAAAGAGTGACATAGCCCTTAAAAGAAGAGCACCAGCAGGACCAAAATCCAGAATGACCTAAAGTTTGAAATAAACGCTAAGGACAAAAAGGAAAGACATTTTTATTTTTATTTTGTATTATGTTGGTGGGACAACGAACCAAAAGAAAGGACTGCTTGGATTGCCTTGTTCTCACCAACATTCCTATCAGTCATTTGGATGAAGAAATAGATGGTATGTTTGTTTTGTAATAATGAGCCCTATTCAATAAATTGAAATGAGAATAAATGTAAAATTGACTACATAAGTACAGCATTGGAGAGCTATAGTTGGAAAAATGTTCACACCAAAAATATATGAAATTCTTAGGGAAATAAAGGCTTAATACGTTATGTATTAAAAACTCAACATGCTGGTGTGAAATGATAGCTCAGAATACTAGTATAAAATTAGGATGCATTAAGACAAGAATAATATTCCGACTGAGGGAGTTATTTTTCCATTGTATTCTGATCTTGTCAGACTGTATCTGGAATATTGTATCTAATTCCAGGTACCACAGTTTAGGAAAGACATTGAGAAGATGGGAATATGCCCAGGGGAGGGTAACCCAGAATGGTGAGGTGACTCAAAATTATGGATTAGTGGAAAGAATATGGGATCTGGATCTGTTATTTGCCATATTTGTGACACTGGGAAATAATCTAATTTGGCCAGAATTTCCTCATCCGTAAAATTAGTGGTTGTTTAGTCATTTTTTAGTTGTGTCCTCCCATTTGTGACTCCCATTTGGAGTTTTCTTGGCAAAGATACTGGAGTGATTTGCCATTTCCTTCTCCAACTCATTTTATAGATAAGGAAACTGAGGCAGAGTTAAGGGACTTGCCTAGGGTCAAAGTGCTAGTAAGTGTCACATTTGAACTCAGAAAGATGTCTTCCTAACTTCAGGGCTGGTGCTCCATCCACTACACTGCTTAGCTGTCCCAATGAGGGGCAAGGGTAAAATGAGCATTTATATTATAAATTATATATATATATATATAATATTATAAATTATAAATCTAATTTATAAACTGAAGATAGCTACTTCAGGGGTTCTTAACCTGAGATCTGTGAATTTGTTTTAAATAAAATTATCTTGATATTGTATTTGAATAAATAAAATGGTTTCCTTTGCAATCTTATGTATTGTTTTATAAATTTGAGAACATTTTTCTAATATGGAGTCCAAAATACCAGAGGAGGTCATGGCACAAAAAAGGTTAAAACCTCCTATGCTAGTCATCTTTGAGTATTCCTTCTCACTCTTGAATGCTATGACCTGATTTAAGAACCATTCAAGTCACCAGAGGTGTTTACATGAAGAAGAGAAAACTTAGGGGTTGGAGTTGGATTTCAGTCTTCAAATTTTTGAAGCATGGTCCATGGTAAATAGATATGAGTTACTTTATTTGGTCCTAGAAGACAGAATTAGAAGCAATGGGTTGAAATTGCAATGGGCTGCTTTGAGAGGCAGGGAGCTAGTTCCCTGGTGCTGGAGACTTTCAGTCAAAGGCTGAACTGCTACTGATCAGTTCTGTAAAGATCATTTGGTTTTGGGGCATGGGATTGGGCTAGAGGGCCTCTGACCTCCTTCCCAACTTTGAGAGTCTATGATCCTGAAATAATTTTTAAAACATAGTCATTCCAATGGGAACTCATTTAGTTTGGTGGGGAGATTGTAGACCCTGAAAGTAAGATTCAGATTCTGCCTCAGATACTTATGACCAGGGGGATCACAGGCATCACAGGATCAAGGAATCTCTCAGAGCCTTCATTTCTTTCTTCTGTTGTAAAATGAGGATTACATAAATATGAACTACCTATCCTCACAGAGCTCTTTGGAGACAAGCATTTAGCAAAGCTCCAAGTGCTACAGAAATATAAGTTGTAGGTTTAATTTCATAATGAGTCTCCATGTTCCAAGATAATTAAGTGAAACCTGAGGCTTTGATTCATCAGAGAACTAATGGTAGATATTCAGTGGAATCAAATCACAGATTGAGCAATTTAATTGTCATTCACCTTTTGTTGGTTTTCTGTGGTATAACCAAATTAGTTCTACACTGTGGAGGATTTATGGGAGGATATACACAAAAATGGCATGCAATGATAAGGAATGGATGGGTTGCAATCTGTACTAATGGGAGAGGATGCCTGCATGGACATATCAGAGTCATTGAAGCAGTGAAATATAAATAATCCAATTTGTGACACCATCATAAAGGTAACTTTATGGCTCAAAGGCTTCAAAAAGGTGAGATACTTCCCAGCTAGATCAAGCCCATTTTGCTCTGAGGGTACTGGCAAGGATGGTCATATTGCTAGAAAATGATGAATACAAGTACCAACCACAGTTCCAAAAGAACTTTTTCAGCCTTTCTCACTAGCCTCATCTGATTACCTCAAGAGTGATGTATTTGTAGAAAGGTGCACTTCCATTAGTCTCCTCTAGCCCTTAAAATCTGGAGGCTATCCAGAACTGGTCAACTATCTGGACCACTCTATTTCCTGGGATTCAGTTACATATGTCAGAGGCTTTAATTTCCAATACCAGGTCAAAGGAATGAGATGCAGTGAGATGCAGAAAGCACAGGTATTGTACCCTTTTTTTGTATGGATAAGTATTCTACTATTAGTTTTCATACTACCATACAATAAAGCTTGCAGTTACCTTATTAAATGTATCTTTGTTCCTTGAATTCTCTGAATCTGACTCAGTTGTGGCCTTCAAATGAATTAGATATTTTATATTGTCTTTTGCCTACAATGGCATCATGAAGTCAAAATGTAATCAGACAAAAAACCCCCAAGTGCATATAACCTGTGGACATAATTGCTACTTGCTGAAATAACTATAAAATGTGCTTAGCATAATCCCTAGTGTGGATGCTCCAAGAGCTAAACCAATATCTGAAACATGAAATGTCATTACAACTGTATATGAAATTTAGCAAAAATCAATTCACTTTTAGTGGATGTGGAAACTAAAGTTTCAAAGAAGTATCAGACATGCTACACAAAACAGAAAACAGCAATGCATAAAAATTCCTTATAAATAAAATCACCTCAGTTACAGCACACCTACTTATTTGGTACAGGAAAGGAAAGTATTATTTATGGTTTAAAGGAGTAAGTTTGAACAGGAAATTGTGAGTATAAGGTACTGTAGGCACCTCAGTACCATTTAAATACCAAGACCAGCACTGCACAGTAGAAAAAGTGCTAGATTTGGAGTTACATAACCTGGGTTTGAATCTCACCTCTATCATTTATTACCTGTGTAAGCCTGGGCAACTTAAAGAAACTTGGCCAACATTTTATTAAATATTCTCTATGAATAAGGCCCAGGGTCAGGCACTGGTTAGTAACTTCACTGCTTTAACTCTCAGTTGCCCCATTTATAAATGAGATGGTGTACTGGAAAGGCCACCGAATTTAAAGACAGTAGACGGGTTTAAATCACAATCTGTCACCTGAGTGGTAACTTCAGATCTCACAGAGATTCACAGTGAATGAACCATAAAATGACTGATGAGAATTATACAGCAGCAAGGTTGTGCTAGAGTCACCATTAAGTTGCTGAAGAAAGCTGATTATTAAATTTGCAAGGTGAACATTTATTTATACCTCAGAAATTGGCAAACACTCAAAATCAGAAACTTGATTTTTTATATATTTTATTGATGTTGTAGATTTAAGGAAAGGATGGATAAAATATGAATAATGCAGATTAAACTTGTATATACACTCTTCCCCAGAGAACTGGTTGTTAAATATTTTCTAGCACACCTCTGGCAGGGATAGAGAGGAATTGTTTGAACTATGCTTATTCCTATAAGCATGGACAATAAGCCATCACCTGTAACCCAGTCTATTAAAGGACAGAACTATTTTTAATAGTATTTTATTTTTTCCAAATATATGTAAAGACAATTTTTAACTTTCATTCTTTTTTTTAGGGGAGGGAAGGAGGGAGGGATGAAGGGAGGGAGGGAGGGAGGGAGAGAGAGAGAGAGAGAGGGAGAGAGAGAGAGAGAGAGAGAGAGAGAGAGAGAGAGAGAGAGAGAGAGAGAGAGAGAGAGAGAGAGAAAGAGAAAGAGAAAGAACAAACTTTATAGTCATGGATCTCACATAGCATATTTTTAAAGTAATGGCTGAATATACTTCCAAAGTTTCTTCTAGCCATAGATCCATAGATGCTATGTAGGTGCTATGGAACCTTTCCTATTACACTTTGTTTTCTGCTTAGATAACCCAGATTCTGCTTATTGTACTTACCAAACCAAAGCAGTGTACACTCTGATTTCTTTCTCTAGTTCCTGTAAAACTTACCTGTGGTTTTGTCTTCCATGAAAATATCAAAAGCAATCCTTCCCACAGGCCCAGCATCCGCAGGGGATCGCTCATGTTGGGGCACAGGAGCGCTGCTGAAAGTGTCTAACATGACAGTTCTCTGATCAGCAGAGCCTGAGATTAGGACATTATCAATAGCCCAGTCATTCTGGTCCAGGCCATCATGCCGAGGCTGCCACCAGCGGAAGCGTGTGGCAGTCTCTTTAGCATCAGGAGGAAGGAGGAGGTTCACAAACCTAAAAGAGCAATAATGGAGAAGAAGAAAACATGAAACAAGTCAAACTTCCAGCAAAAGAATATGAAATCATAATGAGAAATAAGGGTGTAATTTAGAATGTGGCAAAGTTGTTGGGGAAATTTAGGAGAGATTTTTGATATTAAATTTTAAAAAATTGTTGTGATGGTAGTTCCGCTGTGTTCAGTTATTTATGACTCTGTATGAGGTTTTCTTGGCAAAGGTACTGGAGTGCTTTGCCATTTCCTTCTCCAGTAGATTGGGCAAATAGAGGCTAAGTGACTTTCCTACAGTCACAGATCTAGAGTATGTCTGAGATCACATTTGAACTCAGATCTTTCTATGTAGTGGAAAAAGAAAATTGGTAATAGAGTTAGAATAGAGGGGGTTCAATATGGTCTCGGACACTAGCAATGTCACCTTGGACAAGTCATTTAACTTCTCTCTTTTCTCATCTGTCAAATGAAGCTGAAAATGCCCTACTCAGTACACAGGGCTATTGTGAGGGAAGTGTTTGGTAAATCTTAAACTGTTATAAAAATGTGAATTATTATTACTCATTAATTGCCTATTATCTTAATATTAACTACATACTTTATCTTCTTATAAAAATTAATTTAAGAAATATACTCTCACATTCATGCTCTACAAAACCTAGTATTTCATCTCTGATGAAAAACAAAGGAAGACATGGATGAACTTCCTAATGTTAACTTCAAACAGTTAAAGACAGATAGCAATGTATCTTTTTATAGTTCACTGTAGACTGGATTGCAAATGACAGTTCAGAGTTGATCATCCTTTAACAAAATTTAATAATTCCTCAAATTCTTTATGCTTGCCTATCTTGAACTGTCACTTTCTGGCCCATTCTCATAGCTCTATGGATCTTCATTTTATTATCCCTACTGGCATAGCAATTCACCCCTAGGAGGGGCTTAGTGTCACTAACAAACTTGGGGATTTCAGTGTGAATTCCCTCTTGCATATTTATTTAGCATTTATACAGGCAGGAATGTAATCCAGGTTCTAAGCCTGGAGCATTTGCTCTCTGGTGGAAAGCATGATGATTTCTATGCTACATTAAATAATACACATTTCAGCACCAATTCACTGTTATCTACACTGTCCATTTAAGAAGTCTTTCTACATCCTTCCCTTCACATTATCTATACTGTCCATCTGAGAAGTCTTTGTCTATCCTATCTTTAAGTCAGTTCTCTGTGTATATCCTTCCTTATCCCAGCCTACTAGATTTTTAAGCCTTTGTATCTTGTGAAGGCTTTCTGAATGTCCAAATTACACCCATAAATTACAGATATGCTAATTTATTCCCTCAATCAATGAACTAAAGTATATTGGTCAAGTATGATTCCCTTAAAAGAAATTCAGTCCCCCAATACACTTATTTAAGTGTTTAGTGATTCTACATTAAAGAGTTGTTCTAGCGTCTTCCTTTCAGAGTAAAGAGTAATGTAGTATATGTCTTAATCCCTCTGTCATCTTCTTTTCCTGTTAGAGCACATCTTTTACAAGATGAACCATGATATGTCACCAATATTTAGGGAATTAATATATGATCACCTCAGGATTCTTGCCTTTAATGTATTTAAGGAAACTCTCATTGGTTTTCAAGTACTCTAGAAGTGTTCTTTAAAATTATCTTCTGGCTTTGTTGTTGAGTCTTTTCAGTCATGTCCAACTCCCTGTGACCCTATTGGGAGTTTTCTTGGCAAAGATAATGGAGTAGTTTGCCATTTTCTTCATTTCACAGATGAGGAAACTGAGTTAAATGACTTGGTCCATGGTCATATAGCTAGCAAGTATCTGAAGGTTAGATTTGAACCCAGATCCTCCTGACTCCAGAGCCAGCACTCTATCCATACCACCTAGCTTCCCTATCTTCTGCTTTACCAAAATGATTAACTTCCACCTGATATGACTTATTTTTATAGACCTAACTGTACTTCCTGTTGGGGCTATGTTTTCAAATATAGTCTTTTCTCTGCAATAATCTTTTTTTTCTTTGCTAGGAATTCAATTAGGACGTTTGTTCTAAGTATTTCTTCTTGGTTGATGAATCATATTTATTTTGGGTTGTCAACAAAATCTTTTTAAAAAATGATCTTCAGGCTTCCCTAGGACTATTGTACTTTTGAACTTTCTCCCTTAACTTTTCTACAAGTGAATAAGTTTATGATGAACATTTTTCATCCCTTTTCTTTTCTACATCCCTCTAACTACTCAGGAGCAAGTGTAGTACATTTCTTTGCCTTTTGAGTTTTAAAGCTAGGTTCTAGACTTTGGACACTTGTTTTAGCCAGAAACCTCATTTCTGCATCTTAGCTCTTCCAAGGAATGTTGAAGAAGGGATCCAGCCTGCCCTGGCTGTGAAGTTGGATTAGATACTTGATTTTCTTTTACCTATAGAAGGGTATGGGTTACTAAAATCTCTCATTACTCTTCCTTGACTTAAATATGCAACTTCCTCAATCAAAGGAGTTTTTGTAGGTATGAGAAGATTACAAACCCAGGTTTACTGTATTGGTCATAGAAAATTTCCATTAGAAGGTTCCAGGTAATGCCTCCATTGACAGAATATTCCAGAAGAACTCCTTGGTTGCGGTTGTTTGGTGTTATCAAGCATCCATACATAAAATAAAACTGGATAAATTCAGCATTGGTGAGGTTCAGGTCCACTGTCACTAATACTCGACTACAGCCCTAAAAAATAAATAAAAACAGAATGGAAAACAACAATATCAATAAAACCTTTAGTATGTAGTATTTAGTGAGGAACTGGTTAGGAATTTCACTGAAATTAAGTAATTACAACACTAGAAAATGAGCCTTTTGAGGGAGATTTTTCTTATCTACTTATCTTGGAGCATAAACAACCCTATATTTTTATTCAAATTATTGACTAATTACTACACTTAATGTTATCATTTCTTAAAAGGTATCATATACTAATCAGCTGTTGAGCTAAGAATTATTTTTTATATGATGATAGTTTTAAATGAATAAAACTTGTTTGTGACTACATCTGGAAATTTCTTTGCCTAAATTATCATTAGATGCACCAGGAACAATACTTGTCTCTATATGACAGCTTAGCACGGTGCCCAGCACACAGTAGGTGCTTTATAAATGTTTGTTGCCTTGCTGTTGAAGAATTATAAGCATGTTAATACATGAAATGACTCATTCCTTATTGTATGTGGACAGTATAGATACATAGAAAATTATTTTGCTTCAGTTTAGCAGATGAGTGAAATTAGGGCAAAGGATTTGACCAAATCGCCTGTAATCGCTGGCAGAGCTGGGATCTAATCTCCTGATTCCCAGTTAATGCTTGTAATTATGCCAGCCCTTCACCGCTTAATGTGTCCTTGCTGGTTTTAGAGTGAAATATAATTATCATAAGAAGATAAATCATGAATTTCAGGAATATGTTCTGTTTATCCAAGGCAACAACTTCCACGACAGTGAGGGCAATTTAAGGAAGAAGATGGTAGATGATGAGTAAATGAAAAATAATTTAGCTCACCGATAAAGACAGGGGAGGCAGCAGTTGTAACAGAGTATATTGGCTTAAGAGTTAGGGAACTGGGTTCAAATCCCAGATAGAATGTTTATCGCCAGAATGCAGGGTCTGCTTCCCTTTGTGTTTTTGTATCCCTCATGCCTGGCTCTTGCAGGAGCTTAATTGCTGGTATGTGCATATTGACTGATTAATAGACTTAATTGAAATCCTATCTCCGAAACTTAGTAGCTGTTTGATATTAGGTGAGTCACTTTTTTGTGGCTCTGGTGTAATTCCTTAAGTCACTAGAATATATCTACAAAATCATAGTTGTGTTGATCTGCTTTGGTGGAGGGAATTCTCACACTAGGAGTCCTTTTGGCTATGCAAATAACAGCTCCTTTAAGAAGGAAGGCAGTTTAAGCTTTTGGTCCTGAAGTAATCGTATTTTTTTAAACAACAAAAGCCAATTTTTTACTTCAAATTGGAATAATTCTGAAGAGGACTGGAAACTGAAGTACTTCAAGAGAGAGTTTTTGTAGTCAAAATTTTGTCATGTGAACAAGTATATATGGCTACAAGCATAAGTGTCTGGTAATTATTGAGAATTCCAAAAAGGACTGATTATTGTTAATAAATTCAGGAGCCTCTGAAGCACACTTCACAGATTTTTGGCTTCTACATTCTAAACCTGTGGTAAATCCAAGAGTTTTCAATTAAAACACCATCCAGATGGCAGCTTTCCAAACATTAAGCAAATACTCTTCCCCTGATGGAGATTGTATTAATTTACATCATTTTTTATGTGCACTTTAATGTGACCTGGGATTATACTACCCTGTATAATTAAGCAAAACTAAATCATGATTTTTGATAAGAAAACATAGGCAATCTTTTGGTTTTATTTTTGCTTTTTTGAAATGTCACAGTCTGCCTAGAGATTTGTATAAATATGACAATGACCTAATTTTTTATTAAGCCTCCAAGTCAATTTAATGAAGAGCAAAGTGTTTCAGTGAAGTTAATGAATGAAGAAATGACTGAAATAAGAATAAGGATGAGACCTGCAATTTCATCAGTACGAGGGACTTCCTCCTATGTGAAGAAGCTTCCTCTCCCGATGCACATCAATACCTTCTCTGCACAAATTCTTGTCTTTGCCTAGTGCACTGAGCGATGAAGGGACCTGCCCCGGGTCACATGGCTGGTATATGACAGGCAGCCCTTGATCCCAGGTCTTCCTGCCTGTCTAGCTAGGTCTTTATCTATGTCTAGTTTGCCTCTCATGACTGAAACAAAAAATGACAAAAAGAACCCTATCTTTTGATATTTCATTCCTCTCTAATTGTTTTCCAGACTTCTTTTACCTTACCATGCTCCTAAGCTGGGTGGGTACTTTTGTCTCTTTTTGCCTTTCAGGTTCCTTTTCAGTGTCATTCTCCTCATTAGAACATAAGTTCTTTGAGGACAGGCATTTTCCACTTACAGTTATATTCCCAGAGGTTTGCACAGTGCTTGGCACACAGTAAGTGCTTAACAAATGCTAGTTGACTAAAATGACTGACTGAACCAAAAATTGCAGGCTTGGGAATGAATATACCTTGAAAGTGTTACTGAAAGTAAAGAATGACCTATTCAAAGGTTTTCATTTTAGCATTATATGTAACTGCAAAACCCTAGAAGCAACCCAAATATCCAACCATAGAGAAAGGATTAAATGTAAAGGGATACAATAATGAAATTAAATAGACAGGTATGAGGAATACAGAGGAATCTAGGTAGATTTTTATAAAATAATCAAAGGAATGTGAAAGAGCAGAACCAGAAAAATAGAATATAAACTAATCATGATCACACAACAGGAGAAGGGAATGTAAATGAGAAGAGTCCCTGAAAGGGACTTGGAGAGTTGGACTGAAATGTAAGGATATTTTGTGCATTGAAATTAGTTTAAATCTGGGATTCTTAATCTAGGTCTTATGGACAGATTTCAGGGGATTTGTGAACTTGGATTGGCACAAAATTACACCTTTATTTTCACTAACTTTTGGTTTCTTTTGTAATCCTATGTATTTTATTTTATGTATTTAAAATAATCTTCTGAGTAGGAGTCTATAGGTTTCATTAGACTTAGAAAGGGTCCATGACACAAAAAAGGTTAAAGTCCCCTGATTTAAATATAAAAAGGTACTAGGCAAGTTGAATTTGGGGTACTGGTTTTCAATAGTATATTTTTAAAAAAATGATTAGTTAGACTTTTTTAAAAAGTGAATGAGAGCCAAGAACCAACCCCACTGAAGTGAAGGGCCATCCCAGAAGCCACAGCTCCACACACAGTACTCAATTTCCCACCATTCACAATCAACCAGTTCTGGTTGGATGGAACTCTGTTGAAGTTGTCTTTGAGTTGTGTTGGGAGGGTGATCTCTGGCTCATCACAATACAAGCCACTCCACTGCTCATCACAGCTGGGAATAAGAAGAAAAAGAGGAAAATCAGTAGTAAGCAAGAGAGTCTATTACCAGTTTTTTAAAATCCAGAATTAGGACAGGTTACTTCATGTAGCAACAGATTTAAGAAAATAAACTTCTTTAGAAAGTTTCAAGTTAGAGTATACTCCTTGAAGGTAGGAGCAATGTCTTATTTTATTGCAGTATCTCCATTGCCTAGCATATAGTATACCTTAATAAATATGTGGTGAATTGAGTTTAATTGAGTTAGATAAGAATACTAAAGGAAATAGAAAATATTGCTAATTATCATGAATTCTTCTCCCTTCTTCACTTTTTGATAGGAAACATAATGTGACCTAACAAATTCATAATTAATTCATTATCTCATTTAAGAGGGAATAATCTCACAAACAAATCACAGTACTTAATGGAAGTTTTGGAGTGATTCAGAAACCAGGTTCTGAGAAGACAACCAACTGGAAATGAACAAAAAACTTTCTGTAGAAGGTATAAAATATACTTACACACAGTTTCCTTGTACACATCTCCCATGGCCACTGCACATGTCTATGCAACCATCTCCAATATAGACATTATCTATTGCCCATGTTTGCTGCTTGTCAAATGGAGCTGGCTGATGCCACCGGAAACGAGTAGCTTGAGACCTTTGACAAAGAAAACAGAATGAAGGGTACATTTCCAGCCAAGCACTGATGAAAAGGTACATCTGTTATCTGTATATTTAACCATGTATGTACATCCAAAGAAGAGGATGAAGTTCTTATTTGGAAGAAACCTATGCAGAATATCTGGGTCTTAGGTACAGATAATGGTAGGCATATCTTGGGCGGAAAGCTTTAAGAAGTAATAATCGAACTAAAAAGAGAAAAGCTAATTGAGCAACAGAAAGAAATAAAGGGAATAAAGATAAAATGAAAGCAATCATAGTCATACTTAGAAAGATTTTAAACAGAAATGGCTGATATACCATCTGAGAAACCAAGGTGTAATTTCACATTTACACATCACAAAGTATTGGGGTACTAAGTTACGTCAGGGCAAAGCTGTGTATTTTTTATTCTCAGGATCCCATATGGCATCTAACTCAGTAGATTAAACATTAGTCATTAAAAAAAGATTTGTTGAATGAGTAGGCACAATCAACTTCAGATGTAAAAGACAAACCTCTATTCTTTCCTCTTAAACACTAGATGGCAGCATAAACCTTCATAGTGATTTATGGGCCTGTATAAATTGAATACGAAGCTTTTCTCAAAGGGTCATGGCCATAGCACTGGAAGAGTCCTCAGAGGCCACCTTGTTCAAAGCCTTCATTTCCAAAAGTCACACACAAGTAGTAAGCATCACAGATAGGATTTGTACCCTGGGAGCTCTGACTCCAAACTCCATATCCTTCTAAGATACCATCCAATATTGGAGAACAATTTTGATGCTCAGTAATTCATATTTTTTTTTAGTATCAAAAAAGGTGTATCATTTTACTAAATGATATTTATAATACCTCATAAATTAGAATAAGGCTAAGAATTTTCCTTTTCTTTCCTTTTTTTCCCCACATCATAAAGGTTGCTAAAAAACTTAAAGCAAATGAACAAACAAAAAACCTGAACTGGGAAACTACCTTATGCATATTTGCAGATATGTTGAAAATTTCATCCTACAAAAATTAACATTTTAATTTATTTTAATGTTGAAAAAAATTACAAACTTGGTAATTATCAACAAATATATATTTTTCAACATAGAAAGAATAAGGGGGAGTATATAAAGAATCATTCCCACATGATTTCATCTTCTTCTATGAAATCTCTGTATTTTGAGAGTTTTTCTTTCCACACTGTTTATAAGTTGTAAGTATTTGGTATAGCAACATGTGTTGAAAATGTTTGAACATGTAAAACCTATAATGAATTGTTTGCCTTCTCAAGTTGGAGAATGGGAAGGGTAGAAGGGAGAGAATTTGGAACTCAAAGTTTTAGAAATAAATGTTAGTAATTGTTTTTACATGTAACTGTGGGGAAAATAAAATACGAAATAAATAAAAAACGAATGAATCAATGATTGAAAAAGAAAATACTTAAACCTTTTTGTGGGTCAGCATTCTTCTTGGACAATTGGTAGTAACAGCTTTATAATAATAATAGTTATTACTATATAAGTTTTATTTGTGATTATATTCCAGTACCAGTA
>CM053770.1:119368248-119414629 GCA_028658325.1 Potorous gilbertii | reverse complement strand
GCTAAAAGTAATTGATAGTTAAATTGGCATATAAAATTAATATTAAAATAATTATTTTTATTTTCAATTAAATGTTAATAAATCGTTTATTATATTATATATTATGTCATATAATATTGTTATATTATATATTATGTAATTATAAAAATAAATTTAAATTTATTTAAATTAAATACTAAATTATTACATAATAAAATATTAAAATAATTAAAATAATCAATTAAACTTTGTCAGGTTAATTAGAAAATTAGAAACCCTAGCAATGTTGTGTTGGCTACAGATCCCTTCATTCTCACTGAGAGAAGGAACTGTTTAATGGACAGTTTTTTAGGGAAAGATGTAAAGACATACCACTTACCTTTTGCAATAAATCTAAGTGAAAACTGGACATATAAGCTATTAGAACAATCTAGGTCCCTGGAAATGAGCATCCTTAGTCCTTCCTGAAAACAGAAACATATAGGATAAATAAACTTATGTCACTTTTTATATTACTTTCCTGCAAGTTGATTTGCTTAAAGATATATTAAAGAGGTCCTGAAAAGATTAAGAATCCCCAAACATGCAGTAAATTACAAATTCAATAAATATTGATTTCAACCATTTTATCTGGATAAGTGGGACTTTTTCGGGGATCCATAAAATTCTTCTCATAATGGCTAAAATTTCCTTTTATTCAAATAAAATAAATCTGTTGTCTCAGTGAAAAATCACCTACTTGCTATGAATATCATAAAGCAATACAAAAATATCCATAAAATAGGGTTAATTATAGTGCCCACACCAAAGGCTGCTATGAGCTTTAACAGAATTAATGATCCATAGAAATGTTTTGCAAACCTTAAGGCACTATCTGAATTGGAGCTACTATTATATCTGCAGGAATATCTGAGCATAAATTCTTGAACACAGCTAGAAGTGAAAGGAGTAACATGCTAGGAGAAGGGAAGTGTGCCAAGTACTTCTGCCGGATGCCTAAAGCTAATAAGGTAACTTTTTTCCCAGGGTTCCAAGAATTCCTACAAGCTAAGTACTATGCTTTGGCTCATTGAGACACCCCCTGGGGCATACATTCTGGCTGACTGAATAAACTCCTACTTCTTCAAGTTAAATAAGGCATAATTAAGGTTAAATCCTTATGCCTAGGCTTCAGTAATTCATGCAGGGAAGTTTTGGACTACCAGAAAGAGATTAAATTAGCTCTAGTAATTTTTCAGCTAATTTACTATTTTTGGTTACCTGGGCCTGACAGTCCTAAAGGTTGATTGCTTCTCAGATCCATGGGATAGTTGTGACAACTGACAAAACTGTATCCTACTATACAAACTCTTTATAATGGGAGTAATGTAATTATATAATTCTTATACAAAACCCAAAATTCTTTATTCTGTCTAATCTATAGTTTTCTAGCCACAACTACTACACTAAGAGGGTCTTCGGGGTTTAGATTAGAGGCATATTTTTACTGTTTTCGTGCTAGCTAAATGAGTACTTTCTGATAACAGTTTTGCAAAACGATGACCTTCATGGGAGGCATGGTATATCACTGCTATGGGTTTTATGGGATAGATGGATAATTTAGCAGTGGAAAGAGGGCTAGACATGGAGTCAGGAAGACTTCAGTTCAAATATGACCTCAGACACTTAATAGTTGTGTGACTCTTCTCAAGTCACTTAGTCTCTGCCTTACTTTTCTCAACTGTTAAATCAGGGTAACAAAAACACCTGCCTCATTGGGTTTTATGAGAATCAAATGAGATGTTTGCAAAGTATCTGACAAATAATCTACATTTAATAGAAGCTCATTCCCTTCCTGTCTTCTCTAGTTGGACAGATAAATTAAGCATTTATTAAATGCTTACTGTCTGCCAGGAACAATGCTATATGCTGGAGATACAAATACTAACAAATGAGACTGTCCTGAAGTGCTCTTCATGGTTATTTTGGGTTTTCTTATCAAAGATCCTGGAGGGGGGTTTGCCATTTTCTTTTCCTGTTCATTTTACAGATGAGGAAACTGAGGCAAATATGGTTAAGTGACCTGCACAGTATCACTCAACTTCTAAGCATCCCATTCCAGATTTGAATTTAGGAGGATGAGTCTTCCTGACTTCCAGTTCCATCTACCAAGACTTTCAGAATGATGTAGCTTAGCTGTCCATCACACCAAGTTTTCTGCATGTTTCTTGTTATTTCATGAAGAAACAATGTTCATAATTTTTCATTATTCTTCCTCTAAGGGACTGCACAAGAACTTTTCTCCTAAACTTATGTCCTTAGTGGTTTCTGGGCTTGGAGCTGCTTTAATCCCACACAACATTTTCTTAACTTTATCCTTTCTTCTAATTTGGTTTTGATCTTCACCTTTGCTATAACCAGTCAATAAAAGATTGTAGACACCTTAAGGGCACTAGGTGGCACAATGGATAGAGTGCCAGCCCAAAGTCAGGATGACTTATCCTCCCAAGTTCAAATCTGGTCTCAGACATTGAGTAGCCATGTGACCCTGTGCAAGTCACTTAACGCTGTTGCTTCAGTTTCCTCATCTATAAAATGAGCTGGAGAAGGAAATGGCAAACCACTCCAATATCTTTGACAAAATGGGGTCATGAGAGAGTTGGACACAAAGGAAAACAACTGAACAACATTAACAAGCACCTTAAAAGCAGTATTTTTGGTTTTTGTACTCCTAATACCTAGCACAGTGCCTAACAAATAGGTACTAAATAAAAGATTGCTGATTGATTTAACTGCACAGATTGATTTTAAAATAACTCATAATAGTAGCTATTTTCAGTCAAGATACAATTTCATTTTTGCATGTACCTAGAGCATTCTGACTGGTATTTAAAAAAATATATAATTTACTTTGACATATCACTCACTTCTGAATAAATACCCACTCTATAATACTTTCCAGCTTAAAAAAAAGTTAAGCAAAACAGTTTGCTATGGTGATTGTGACTGATGGTATATGCAATTTGCCATTTTGTAGTTTATTGTTTACCAACAAAAAATAACGATGTTTTAACTTTTGTTATTTGCAATCACTATCCATTGTGTTTGGCTTGAACTGGGTGGCCTTTCATTGTTGCATTCCTTCTCATTACTGAAGCAATAATATACATTGTTTTTGCTTTCTTTTTTTCTGCATTAGTTCAAATTAGCCTTCCCAAGTTTCTCTGAATTATTCCTATTCAATGTATTCCTTGAAGCATAATAACATTGAATTAAAAAGCTTTTTTTTTTTTTTTACTATTTTTGCCAATGTGAGGTTGTCTCAGAATTGTTTTTGTTTGCATTTATCTTGTTATTAGTAATATAAAATATTTTTCATTGGTTGTAGATAACAGAATTTTTTTCTCTTGAAAGCTATTCATATCTTTGACCACTTATCTGTTGGAGGGTGAAATGACCTTTAGTCACACAGAGTTATATCAATTCCCTATGTATTTTGAACATCAGATTTTTAATATATCTGTCTCTTTAAAGAAAGTATTCCTAAGGTAGAGGCTTACAGATTCTGAGTAATTCATAAGCTGATGACCTCTTTCATTTCCTGACCCTGAGCCAAATTACCACACCTAAGTGTTTTTTAAAAATTTTTGAATTTTTTGTTTTTGCTTTTTGCTTTCCTTTGTGTAAATGTCACAGAGGATGAGGGTAGATCTTGACTTCATTGGCAGGATCTTGTTAAGTTCTTCATAGAATTTCTCTGCTTTTCAACGATAAAAGGTAGTATATAAGCTGAAATGAACCTCTGCTTTTGTTCCTTTAGAGTACTGCAGGGTGAAATGACATGTGCCATGAAATGATGACATTTATTGCTATCTTGGGTACATGTTAAAACTAATTCTGCCAACTCCTCTATTCACTGCTTTAAGGAGAACCTAACTTTCCGTTTACAGCTTCTTTATGTCTTTTTGGTTTAATTTGTAGTGAGAATGTCAGTGTAGGGGTGGTTCAGTTACTCTTACAGTACATTTTTTTAAATAGACAAAGATTTCATATTGGGTACCAAGAGTTAAGTTAATGTTTATAGAGGGTCTAAGATCTGTGTGATTCTCACTACCTAACATCCTCTTTATCTACCTCTCCTGCACTGTCACTGAGGAATTAAAAGAATATGATACAAGACTGAGGGCTGTTTTCTATTTTTTATTATTTCCAGAGTTGCCATGGCCCCAAATTAATCAATCAACTAGTAGCCAACTTTTTGGTGATGAGTTTCTCTATACGTAGCTAGGCTGTTCCTCGGATAGAAGACATAGCCTGTTTTGGGATTATTGGAACCTATCAAAACTTATGTTCACTGGCCATAGTCTTAAGGAACCTAGAGTTACCTCTACACCATGATAAGATAGCAGGATAGCGCCTACATTTTAGTAGCTATTATGTGTTGGTCTTTACAACGTATTTGGTTATGTCTAATATGATGCTGTCATTGGTAACATAATCTTCAGTTATCACATTGAACATTATGATTTGTCTTATAAGGATCCATTTTATGGGGCAGTTTCAAGGCATTAATTTTGTAAAAAATTAGCAACTTACTATGCTAGAGAAAGAACCTTCCTTGTACTAAAGTACAATGTATGAAAGTAGGATTACTGCTAAGGTCCCCAGAAGGGACCTTCGAGGTCATAATTTGGGGATAAGGAATTGAAGTTCAGAGAAGTTAAGGGACTTATCTAGGATCACACATGTAGTAAGTGGTAGAAGTGGGATGTGAACACAGGTTCTCCGACTCTCAAACCAACCTTCTTTCCATTTTGTCGCAGTGCTCCTCTACCACAGTTTAAGCTGGTCCAGGTATCTTTCCAGTTCCTTAGGTACCACTTAAATGTTAACATTCACAGATTTTGACTTTCACAACTGAATGAACAACTTTCATGAACTATGGGGGATAAACCAATCTTCATGTGGGGCTCTTTCCAAAGTCTGTTCCTGGGTCATACTAAGAGCTTTTCCACCTTGGTAGCTTTAGTTACATCACTGCTTCATAGGCAAACTTTCTACATCTGTGACCATAGACAAGTCATGTTATTTCCCTGAACCTCATTTTCTTATTCTATAAAATGAGGGTAACATTTGTGTTACCAGCTAATTGTTTTAAGGAAAGAACTCAGTAAACTTGAGAGTATTATATAAATGAAAGATATCATGTTTATCATTACCTCTAGGCCTGTGAATTATAAATATGTTGCTCATCAGTATCAATGGAGAGAGTTCCAAACTATGAGTTCCCTATACCAGTGAAATATGAAATCAGTCCCTGATCAAATATTACCAACTAGATTCACCTCTCCCAAATTAGGACATTAATAGAGGGCATATGTTGCTCCCTGTGAGTACATTTCTTTTTCTTATATATTGTACAATTTATCCCCAAAGTCTTAGTGCATATTATGCTAATAAGTACTAAGAATTTTGGGACAACCTATATGTAGTGAACTCATTTGGTTCAAATATAAGCAAAAAAATAGGTTGTTTTAATATACAACTATTAAAAGCAAAAAGAAATTAAATGATCATTTCATTCTTAAAGAATACATTAAAAACATATTTCTCTCTACATATGGAGCACAGGGAGAACACATTCGTAGCCCTCACTAAATCCTACAAAGCTGATAATATAATTTATATGGAAAATGCTTGGTTGTTTTTATACATGTACTGCTAAAGGGAAAATAGAGGTTTAGCCTTCTTCACTTTTTTAAAGAAGTGAAAAGATTCAGATCGTGAAAAAAAAGAAGTTTCCACTTCTGTTTTCTTGTCAATTTCTTCACAAAGGAAAATAGAAATTGCTCACTGGAAATGTTAATTAAAATCTTTGTTAGCAAGACTGAAAATATAACAGCAGTTTTCACTTTTAAACACATCCTTCTCTCCTACTTGGCCCTTAGGGATTTTTACATCCCAGGGTGTCAAACATGTTTCCTTCTCATCATTAAACACCTTGGAAGAATTCTGGACACAAACAATGATTATTATAGCCATGTACTTCCTATAATTGAAAAAGTTCTAGGGTGTCTCATTTTCTAAGTTGTAGGTGTTAATCATCTAAGGTAGTACAGAATTTGGAAGGTTCTTTTTTAAAGATTTCATTTGCACACCTTGATTAAGAGCTTTCCACATGCTGAGAAATATCAGATACAGCAAGGGTTCAAGGGGGAAGTCTTATGAGGTAACAAAAGTGCCTCACACAAATACAACACAGTAATCAGATAGTTTTGTTGAAACACACAGATATATAATAAGATTTTAAAATTTCATAGAACATAGCTTAGATATTAGGTTTTCTTTCATTTCTGAAATATTAACAATAATAATTCTACCATTTATATAGTGCTTTAAGGTTGCAAAGCATTTTACAAATACCATAGTTTATTCTCACAACCCTGGGACTCCTATTATTTTCATTTTATGGATGAGGAAACCAAGGAAAATGAAGGTTAAGTGACTGGGCCAGGGTCACACAGCTAAGTCAGTTTCTAAGGCTGGATTTGGACTTGTTTCTTCTTGACCTGAAATGAACTTCCTGAAACTACCTTCCTAACATGAACTACAAGATACTCCATTCTGAGAAAATTCCTCTCTTCCAAGTAAACAAACAAAATAAAACCCAGAGGACTTTCACAAGAAAAATAGTTTGCATTATAAATTAAATATGTGCTCATATGCAAAATGTTATATCCCAGGAGATAATCTATATTAAAAACCAAAAATATATTATTTTTCTCTAGTGGAGAATGTGAAAATTCTGATAGCTGAAAACAGAGAAAAGGATTGTGTTTACATCCTTATAAAAAATGAATGTGTTTAACACAAAGGAAAACTTGGCCCAGGGCAGAAAAGGATAATAAAGTGAAAAGTAATACACACTATAATTAAAAAACACACTCTTGTGAATAGAGAAGGAAAAAGTCATTATTAAAAACATTAAAATCTTAAAATGCGTAACTAGAATCTTATCTGACCCCTTTAAAGATGAGCGAAGTTCCAGATTTAATGGTTTCTCCATTCAGGTTTCCTCTCTCTGCTCCGTAGACTTCAGGCCAAAGATCAGGATGTAAGTTAGCATTGAAATCATCTTTAAGGACCGAAGGTAAGGACGCAATCGGAACACAATAAGGTCCACCAAAGCCCCTGTCACACCTAAGGAAAAAATGATTAGGAAAAAGCATTATTGCTGAGGAAAAGTCAGTGTTAAAATGACTGAATTTGGCTTTTGCAATAGGAAGAAAAATATTTTTGACTACTTACACACAGTGTCCCGACTCACAGATTCCATGTCCTGAGCACATCCAGGGACATCCGGAGGCTAGCACAACATTATCAATAGCCCAGGAATCAGCACCAGGTGTATAGTTTGACTGAATCCATCTGAACCTTGTCCTGGGAGAGCTAGGCAAAGAAAAGTGGTGGTTATTTAGTCTAATGAAAGTTATACACATGACTTTAACATAGCTCTCTCTTTAACTTGCTGCCTTCCCTAGTTTTAATTGTCCTGATTGGAAGTCATCTCCTTAAGAACTGGGAGAAATTTTTTTCTATATTTCATCAGAGTTATGTTAAGAAACTTACATAGCACATATGAAATGTAAAGGGAGGATTTCAGTTTCTTCAGCTAGTCTTTTCCAGAAACACACGCAAGCATTCTTATGAGATGAGCAATGACCAGGGATGGAACTACCCTAAAAGAATACAGACCATCCTCTCAATTATATTGCAGAAATTTATTTGTAAGTAGGATTGGAACTCACAAGATACTTTCTCAGAGAATTATTGTTAAGAGGCAGGTTCCCTGAACATTCCACAAAGTTATTTAACTTAAAATGTGCCTGTAGTAGGTGCTAAGGAAATATACGTTGGTTCCATTGGAAGGGCATGGGAAAGCAGGATATTTTCTCTTTTATAATTTTTACCCAAGCACAACAACTTTAGCTTCTCTCCCATATGATTATTCTTAAAATGCACATGGTACAATGCCAGAGGGCAGCTAGCTGGTGCAGTGGATAGAGGGCTGGGCCTACAGTCAAATCTTACTTCAGACATGCCCTAGCACTGGATATTCTGCCTCTCCATGCAGTCTAAGATTGTCATTCAGTCACTGAGATGCATTCAACTCTTTGTGACCTTGTGGACACTAATGTTGTCCATGGGGTTTTCCTGGCAAAGATCCTGGAGTGGTTGGCCATTTCCTACTTAAACAGTAGTTAAGTGACTTGCCCAGTAAGTGTCTGAAGCTGAATTGGAACTCAGGTCTTCCTGACTCTAGGTCCAGTAGCTCTACCCATTAAGCCACCTAACTGCCAGTTAAAGATTACCTTTGCTTTATTGGTTGCCACATAATCAATCAATCAACCAATGACCATTTATTAAGTATCTATTACTCGCCAGGCACAATGCTAGGCACTGGGGATAGAAAACCAAAATGAAATAGTCCTTGTTCTCAAGGAGCTCATATTCTATGGGGGGAGACAACACATATATGTATAAATATGTATAAAATAGATGCAAGGTAATTACGGAAGGTGAAAGAACTAGGGGCTGGATGGATCAATCAGGGAAGATTTCATGTAGAAGCAACTAATTTAGAAGGAAATAAGGGAGTCTAGGAGGCAGAGGTGAGAAGGGAATGCAGCCCAGGGATGGAGGACCACCACTGCAGAGGCACCCTCCTCAGACACTTCTTAACTGTGTGACCCTGGGCAAGCCACTTAACCCCTGCTAACCTCAGTATTCCCATCTGAAAAATGGGGATAATTACAGCACCTACCTCCTAAGGATGTTGGAACAAGCAAGTGAGAAAATCATTGTAAAGTATTCAGCACAGTACCTGGCACATGGTAAGCACTATGTGAATGGTAACTATTATTTTTGTTGTTATCAGCTTAAGTGGAGACGTCTCTCTTGGTTAATCACTTCCCAGGCAGGTGTGAGCGGGGGAATGAAAGGCTATCCTCATTTGCTCAGGGATCATATACTTGGAACTGTCCTACTTAAGTAAGAAAAATATTTTATAACATTTTATTGGATAGGGTTCCTTCAGAAATGGTAGAGTGGATTTAGGAGATACTAGGTTTTGAATGGGCTGAACAGTAACTAGTTAAGAAGAGGGAGCAGGAAGATACATAAATGTGTTAAAAAGATAGAGACAGGAATATGATAATGAAGAATTGGAGACATGAAAAGTTAGTCTGAACATAAAGTGTTCGGTTGCAGCATCCTATATACATACATACATACATATATATATATATTTAGAGTGTATATTGTATATATAACAGGATCTCTAAAACCAAAGGGGGAAGACAATGGTTAAACCATAAATGTACTATGATCTAATTTCAAAGGGTCTTCTATAGTACAGTTTATTATTCATCTTAAACTGCAGGGTAAGTTTATAGAATCACACAGAAGAGATTCTGCTTCTTCAATGACCAGAGGAGCTCTGGGCTGGATTGGAAGAAGTAGGAGTAAAGTAGGAAGGCAGTAAGATGTTGCAATGGATAGATAGTCAGACCTAGAAAGTCAAAAAGACCTGAGTTCAAATGCAGCTTTAGACACTAACTAGTTGTATGGCCCTGGACAAGTCACTTAACCCTGCTTGTCTCAGTTTCCTCATCTGTAAAATCAGCCGAAGGAAAACACAAACCACTCCAGTATTTTTGCCAAGAAAACCCCAAATAAGGTCATGAAGAGTCAGCCATGACTGAAATGACTCAACAACAACAAGGAAGATCTTACCAGACCGGACTTACAAGAAACCAGGCTAAGGAGGACTTGGGTAAGGAAGACTGTGTACTCAGGATGCTGGACAAAGAGACACACATCCAAGAAATGTCTAAATAAGACACTTCCTAAGTCACACAGAGCTGGGTTCTGGAATAAAGTTTTACACCTTAACTATTACCTGTCTGTAAGTAGTGTCCTGAAGAATCATAATAACTATACTAGTATACTACATACCAAACAACTGAGCTGTGTGTGATATTGGTAAAAACACATTCATTCCTAATCAAGGTGCTAGATAAAATCCCAGAGGTAGCAGAACATGAAAAAAGAGGCAGCTGACTCTCAAATAGATACTTGCCCATTTGGATTTCAACTTTACATAATTTATCTATGATCACAGGATTGAGAGATTATAGATTTAGAGCTGGAAAGGACATTAGATGCCATTGAGTTCAACCCCCTATATTTACAGATGAGGAACTTAGTTTCAGACTGGTGAACCTATATGCCTAATGTCACCAAGGTAGTACATGGTGAAGTACCTAGGCCCTCTGACTCAAAATTCTTTGTCCACTATGACATGTTTTGGAGCTAGAGAAGCAGAAAAGAAAAAAATCCTGAGCTGAGAGTCAGCAGACCTGGGTTCTAGCCCTTCCTTTGTTAGTAAGTAGTTGCACAGCACTGAGAAAGTCATGCCACTGCTCTCCATTCCATTTTCCTCATGAGTAAAGTGAAGTAGTTGAAAGAGATGCTCTTTAAGGCTTGTTTCAACTCTGGAATTCTATGGGACAGGTTTTGACTCTATGTCACACTGAAGATCAGACTATCTTGACACTGACACAGAAATAAGAAATCATCTTGCCAGCAGAAGCAAATACTACCTGTCATTATGGACAGAAGCATTATTTCCTATGCTGTGGTCACTTTCAGGTTTGTTAGCACTACTAGATGATGTGCCAGGTTAGGTGAAAAATTCTCTTTGATAAAATATTAGAGTATGACATCTTATTTAAATCTTATACCACTTAATAGGGTCATTGTTAACATCTTTGGAATTAAAACCTTGTTAATATTTCAGTCTTACACCATGGATGAAATCAGGAAACATTTCAAATTTAATAACAAAAGGCTCAGTTTTGGCCATTCATTTCTTCACCTTGACTGATGGATGCACCTGTAAACCACCGGTATCCTAAACCAAAAGATGCCCATAGACCTGTACTCTGGGAATGGGTACCAGTGGCCAGAAACAATATCATTAGCTAGGGGTTGTTGGTCAGTCAGTCAGTAAGCATTTATTAAGCACATATGCCAGGATTTGTGCTAAGTGATTAGTAGTAGTCTGGAACATATATGAAGAGAGAAAAAAGAGAGTTGTCTCTTGAAAGTCTTTAGACTTTAAGAAATGATTGATATCAGAGGGACTAAAAAGAGATTAAGTCTGTTTTCTCCTATATTGTGTTTTACTATGTAGGAGAAAGAGCTAAGTTAAGTGTCACTCTGGGATACGGGCAATACTTATTTGCACCTTTGCTTTTGACTATAACTTGGCATTAAAAGGAATGTTCAGTCTGCAGTCATCCTTGTTAACAGGAAGACTTGTGGAAGTGGAATTTTCAAAATCCTTTAGTTGATTGCATTACATTTAAATCTATTTAGTAATGCAATCTAAAGTGCTGTACTCCCCTCTGTCCCCCACCCACCGAGCATATTCCATATGTAATTATCAAGAAAGATTCATAGATTTCCCCAGGGAGCCCCCCCCTTTTTTTTCAAATTAGATGAGTGCAGCTTAAAGTTCTGACATGTAGCCAACATGATAATTCTCACATGGTAGAGAGTGGAAGGTAGACAGTGACTCGCTTCCAATTCTGGAATCTTTCCGAGGTGTAAATTGAACTTTCTGTGTAATGCAGACAGCCAATAGTTGGAGGAACACATTCTTCAGTGACAAGATGCCAGTCTCTCCCATTGTTTAGGGAATATTGGAGTTGAACACCATGGGAGTCACTGAAAGGCTTGGTGCAACCCATACTCAGCTCAAACTGGAGAAAAGTGGAAGCCGTCACGTGAAAATCCCAGGTCTCAGCATATCGAGGTTTTCCTAAAAAAAAAAAAAAAGGCAGGAAGGGAATTAACATTTTTTGGTTTGCTTTTTGAAACTCTACCATTGTAGTTAAATTTTTAGCTAGAAAACAAATAAATTTTATTCTTAATCATAGTATATTTATTTTGATTGTTTTCCCCCTTGTCATCAACTCATGTTTTATTTGTATGCTAAGAACACAGTAGTATGAATTGCTAATTCAAAACACTTTACTTCCAGGATTATAGAAAATAGCAGGTCTCAAATGTGTAATTCTACAAATTAAAAATATGAAGTCATCATAGATTTAAAGGAGACAACAGAGCATAGTGGAAATATCACTGGCCAAGGAATTGAATGATCTGGATTCAAATATCATCTTTGATGCTTACTACATGAGTGACCTTGCACAAGTAATTTAATGTCTCAGGGTCTTAGGTTCCTCATATGTAAAATAAAGGGGTTGCACGAAATGGTCTTCAAAATCCTTGCCAGTTCCAGGTCTATGATTTTATGATATTTGTTCTATATTAAAAAAACAAAAACAACTAGTCATACCATTCCATTTCCCCTGAAAGACAAAACAGTGAGTAAGCTATTGTAATATCTAAACTATGTCAGGAGACAGATATCTCTGGGTCTTAGAGGTATACTTTGCTCCAGGTAGTTAGGTATAAAGCTCTGCATTATATAATTTCCTTTAAAATCCTAAAAAGACATAGTTTCCTGTGGTGAATCCCATATTCTCCTTTTACCTATGCTTTCACTGAATGTCAGAGCAGTATCCATAGAGAGGCAGTCAATGTCTACTTGACCTCCTTGAATTCTATACCAATTGGCTTGTAAATCTATAGAACCATCAAATTTATCCTTAAAACCGGTTTGAGAGCTGTCATTCATTCCTATAAGGACATCATCCAAGGCCCACTGTGCAGAGTGCTTTCCTGAAATCAGATAAAAATGGACAGTTAGTAGAATGCCATTGCATGACCTTATTTAATATACCCCATAAATATGAAGATTGTCTTGCACCGACACAGAAATAAGAAATACATGATTTTTGATGTCATTAGGTTATTAGGTCACCTTTCAAATAAGATGGAGTACAACTTCATTACATATATACTCTTAGATGCATTAAAAAGGACCAATCTAACTTTTGATGCATGGTAGCTTACCATGTTGGGGTTGCCACCATCGAAAAGCTGTTGCAGATGTCTTGGCTTCCCGTGGCAAATCTATGGAAATGATCTGTGGTTCTAGAAAAGACATGAAGTCCAGCTCTCGAAGTAAATGCCATAGTATTCCATTATCATTTGAATACTGAACTACAAGACCTGGGTAAAAGAAGACAGATAAATCCAGTTACTTGGATGTTCATCCAGTCACCAGTCCACACCAGACCTTTGCCTGGATATTTTCTCTTGCTTGGACTTCTGTTCTTCATTGGTTTCTCTACTTCTTATTCCTCCCATCTCCAATCTATCCTTTTTTACAGAGATGCCAAAATAATATTGACCATACCACTCAGCGGCTCCCCATAATCTTGTTCCAACCAACCTTTTGTAAAACAGAAAATTGATTTTAATTCTATTTTGCTAAGACTTAATCAAGTTAGATTTAATATTCTTTTCACAGTGGACCTTAATTTCTACCATAATCCTTTCTAGCCTCATTTCACCCAAAATATAGTCTAGCAAAAATGATTACTCGTACATTTTATCTTTCTGTGCATTGGCTCAAGTTGCCCTTCTGCCTTCAGAATACATTTTCTCTTAATCTCTGCTTTTCAGAATTCCTATCCTCTTTAAAATACCACCTCCTCCTTAAAGCCTTCTCTGGTCCTCTCAGTTATTAGTGTTTTTTTTCCTTGTCCTATTTCCCTAAAGGACTTTGATTTCTGTCTTGTTCTCATTCTATTTTACTTTTTCATTATACTTGTTTACATACATGTTATAATTTCACAAAAGAATGTAAGCTTCTTCACAAAAGAATATAAGGTATTATATTATTTGTATCTTGACATGGACAACCAGAATGCTCTCTTGAGACCCTCATGATTAAAAATAAAGAGCAACCTCCAGGATACTGGGTTGGCTTCCTGTGGAAAACCTGTGAAAGGGAATGGATAAGAGTGGCACAGAATGGGAAAGGCCTGGACAGGTTGTGATCAGCATCACTGAAGGGAACTTCTAATCTATGGGATCACAGATCCATTTAGGTAACTGAGTACTATTACCTCTTGAGGAAAGTAATAAGACAAAATTCTTCACACTAAATGGTTAGGAATTTATTTTCAGAAATATCTGTATTTTAAAAAACATCTGAGATCCCTTTCAGCTCTAGAGCCATGATCCTGAGTATGATATACAGGGAGAGAGTAATGATAACTATAAATGAAAATATGAATATAAATAAATAAATGAATATAAATTAGCACATCATTCATAGAGAAATTTTACATATCAGCTGAGGAGATCTACTCTGCCTACATGCAAAACTGTTAACTTCAAATTTATTACTCTGTCCATAAGGTAAATTTGAAATTCTGAAGTTCCTTCTGAATCCTTTAAAAAAAAATACATTACATCAAGGATCTGTAATTTGGTCAACATGTATACTTTCTCAACTAATACAGTCCATCCATAACTCCGAAGATAGTCTTTGGGAATTGCTGTGGACTAAAAAACTGATCCCCCTGTGATCCAGCTGGTGATGGGCATGGCTGAATTTTGCAACCTCTCATGACACACCGCAATCCATCACTAGTTCTGTATAACAGTGTTCTAAGTATACTATAATTAAAAAATTGATAACCTACATATAATCATACATGATAGCACTGCATGAACCTGGGCATTTGGTCTATCAAATCAAAACACTGTCATGCAGCCTGAGAGTTCACTATATGTATTTAGGAACCATCAAGACTACTTGTAGAATTGAATGACAAGATGCTGACTCTAGATGTGGTACTGGAGGTCAAGAAACTTGAGAACCTGGGTTCAAGGTGTGGCCCTGCAATTTTCAAGCTACTTGATTTTTTTTTAAAGCATATCATTCAACCAATCTGTGCTTGAATTTCCTCATCTGTAATCCAAAAATAATAAATAAATCACAATAAGTAAACTAATTAAAATAAAATTGTAATAAGTCATCAGTGTGCTTTCATCTACTACATTCTAAGAACACATTCATCAAGAGCATATCAGATGATTGCTATGGCAAAGTATTTTCATGTTGTGACTGGTATTTTGGATTGTTTCTGCAATTTCACTGACAGAAAAACCGTCTACCATGGTAGATAGGCACTTGCTCTACAACTGTGGCTCCTTTGATCAACCATGTCATCTTACCTCTCTCTTTTGTGCTTATCATGAAAAAACTTCAACCTCTTTATACATAGATGGGTGCTGGAAAGAATAAGTAGGGTACTAACACTTACAAGTCTTAGGAGTATTAAACTTGGATTGATAAGAGAGTGAGGCAAGCATCATCATCAAATTCATGAAAGAGACAAAGATATCCTCAAGAATGCTCAAGAATAAGTAAGGAACATGACTGCTTTACTTCTGGAGTTGTGAGACTGACAGTATTCTCAAGGAGAAAGTGAAAATCATGTGCCAGAAAATCATGATCTGGGGGGCAGAACTAGGATGAAATGGGCACAAGAGCAGAGGTGAATTTGATTTCTATTCTTTATCAATCAGATCAAGGAAACATACTTG
The DNA here is from genome assembly GCA_028658325.1 of Potorous gilbertii. NCBI lineage: Eukaryota > Metazoa > Chordata > Mammalia > Diprotodontia > Potoroidae > Potorous > Potorous gilbertii. The sequence goes on along the minus strand of CM053770.1, from coordinate 119,399,074 downwards.
GGTTGGTCTACCTAGCAAGAGCTTTGATAGGCTGCGTATTATCAATTCCTCCTTCTCTTTCTCTCTCTTCTCTCCTCTCCCCACCCTCTCTTTGTCTCTCTTTCCCTCTTTCTGCTTTGTTTTCTTTCTTCTTCTTTTTTTTTTTTGGTAAGACTTGGCCTTCACATCTGACTGAGACTGGAAGTACAAACCTGATCCCACCCTGACTGGCATGGGAACTTTAAGCTGGGATAGTTTTCTTCTCTTGAGACAAGCCAGTGGGGCTCTTGAAGGTTCACCATATTAATGCCAAACTTACTTGGCTTACTCCACCTGACTTTCCTATCTTACCAAAACTCAGAACTCCTGGGTTCAAGATTTCTTCCAGTCACAGCTTCCCTCAAAAGCAGGTATTACAGATGTGTGCCACAATGCCCATGCTTGAGATAGTAACATTTTCAATAAAAGTCTGGCCTGCCTTAGCACTCTTAATTTAGATCATAATACATTTAGAAAAATGAAAAAGCAGGAAAAAGTTATCAAGTGGATAAATAACCCATGTAACAACAGAGAAAGTAAATGTTGATTAAGAAGCACAAAATCTCAGTGGTTATTTCCTTCTCTAGGACAAAGCACTCTGACAGTCATAAAAGTGGTCTTGTATTAAATTAACTCTTTCAGGAGCATCATATTCAACCCTAGTTTGCAACAAAGCCCTGCAGAAATAAAGCATCCTATGAAAGAGGATACTCAAAGAAGCCACACTCTGATAAGTGTCAACGTGTGGATAAAACGCAAGGGAGAGATGGCAATATTCATTTTATCCCATTCGCGGATTCTCATTAGCTGTGTCATTGAACACATTGTATGTCTGAATAAACCACGCAATTTAAGCTCATCTATCGACTGTTTTAAGACATGTAAAACATCTCTTTTTACACTGCAACTGCATCTGTGTTCTGCCCAGTCTTAATGAAAATAGCCCAATTCTGAGTTTAATTCCAAATATGCAGATTGATGCTTCAGCCTGAGTAAGCCAAAAATCTTTACTTTCATCCCTGTAAGAGATTTGCCCTTGGATTTAGCAGATTTACATTTTAACAGCCAGTTTTCCACAAAAGACTGAGAAGTGACTGCAGGATTCAAATTACACAGAGGGAAGGGGCTTGGGGTACAGGGATTTGAGACTGGTTAGAAAAAAGTTGCTTGTTTCCAACCTTCTCCTTCAGGCAGTATTCCCTACAGTTTCAATCACACCTGCTACTATATCAGAGGTAGATACGGTGCTGAGACCCACACTGCACAGGGGGCCTTTGTACTGGAGGATACTTCTGTTCTTTCTTCCTGACTAAGAATTCTTCTTCTAGAGTCTGCTCTTAAAAACAATTATGAATTGTTTCCATTATTTAAATGGAACACTGATGATAAAAGATTAACAAACAAGCAGAAATAGACACTGTTCTTTAGGTCCGAAGATGAGGCTGCTGAATATATTAATTCGAATTCACAGCATCAATCAGTTAACAGATACTGGTTGAGCAGCTGCTACATAGCTTTTATTCTCTTGATACAAAAGAGGTATTATCAGTAAGTCACAGCACTGAATGTTTTGAGGAACACAAAGAAATGTAAAACATGGTCCCTGCCCTCAAGCAGATTATATTATAGAGTTAGGGAGTGACAGACATGCAAAGATCATCAAGTATGCAAGGCAATGGATTATAACTGACAAAAAATACAAACAGGAATCACTTTGAATGCACCATGGCCGCTCTGTGAAGGAGATGGGATTGGAGTTAGATCTTAAGACGTTGGGGATCTGGAGATAGCAGGAAGAAAGCACACCTGTGGAAAATGGAGGAAAAAAAACACAGGGGAGCACAAAACATGTTTAGAAGACAAGGAATTTAGCCAGAAAGTTGTTTTGTGTGGGGTAGTCCTGGGAAACAAAGCAGGGAAGGTTCATGTGGGTGGACTGTATAAAATCTCAAATTGACAGGACAAGGATTTTGGATTTTCTTCCTTAAGTAATCAGAGGCAATATAGCATGGGGGAGACGAGTCAGGTATCGAGTCAGAAAGACCTGGTTTCAACCTCTGATACATTCTAACTATGTAACCCTGGTGAAATTACCCAACCCATTCAATGCCCTGGGCTATGATGTGTTGCAGAGAAGAAGGTGCCAATTTTCACTGGTAGGAGGATACATGAATCCAGTGAAATCACAGGTCTAGTCCTATCTCATCCTACTGGGACCTATTTAAAGTTTCTGAACAGTGGAGCAACAGAAAAGAAGCCATATATTAGCAAGACTCGTTTAGTGGCAGTAGGAAGGACAGAGTATATGGAGATGTAGGCACAGGGACCAATTAGAAAGCAGTCCAAACATATCTAAAATCATCAGGCTCATCAAATGACAGTGAAAAGAAATGGAAGAGACAGAGATGCTATAAAGTAAGATTTTAGAGATCATAGTAGATATGAAGAATAGAAGGAATTGACATGATTTGGATGAAAGGAGAAGAAAAGAAGCCTTTGTCCATCCTAACAAGACTATCCCCTTTATGAAAGCTTTTCTAGTTATTCCAGACCATAATGACTTTGCCCTGAAATTTTCTTAAACCCATATCTAGGAATTTACAGTTTACAATTTTCTTTTTTTTTAAACTTATGTTAATTTGTATAGTCAATTAGATTGTAATTTTTTTAAGGGAGGAGACCATACTTTATACCTTTTATCTCTGTCACAGTGCCTACAGCCATTCAAGGCACACAGGAACTACTCAGAACTATGCAAGATTATATTTTCAGTATATTTTGAACATTGACTGGTTTGAGGCTCATATTTACAGACTTTATGCATTAACAAATAGAGATTTATAGATAAGTTTTAAGTGAATTATTATGGACTTAATATTAAACATTAATGCCGCTACCTCACTTTGCAACTAGTTACATTTAAAAAGCCTGGTCATCTCCAGGTGCCCTGAATCATATCTGGCCACTGGACCCAGAGGGCTCTGGAGGAGAAATTGAGACTGGTGAGCCCTCCCTCCCTCAAATCTAACTCACTTGCAAGTCATAGCATCATAGCCTGATGTCATAGTCTTCCTCAAGATTGAAGCACAAACCACAGCCACAACATTTAAATAAATTACACTCAATTCATGAAATGTCCTAGCTTTTCACTCACTCTTTGTCCTCTTCAAGATTATTTGCTCATCCATTAATTCTTATTCATAGTTCTTCTTACATAATTGTAGTTAGTTTTTACTCATCTGGTTCTGACTTTTTCACATTACATTTTCTGTAAGTCTTTCCATATTTCCTTATTTTTCTCATTCTTGTCAGTCTCAATTGTATAGTAATACTGCACAACATTCATGGACCACCATTTGTGTAAATATTTCCCATTTGATGGACGTTTAGATTACTTACATGTTTTTGTGATTAAAAAATAATGTTGCTATAAAAATAGCTTTCTCCTTGCTTTTTAAATATTCCTTTCAGAGTACATTCCAAGGAATGAAACTGAGATGGCCAAAGCACATAATTATTTTATTCTATTTTCTGCCAGATTGGTTTCCAAATAGCTTCCACTGGTTTGCAATTCCACCAGAAATGGATGAGAATGCTTCTTTTTATGCAATCCTGCCACCAGTTGATGTTAACAACTTCTGAAGCACATTAGAACATCAGATACCAGATTTCTTACATTCTCAAATGTGACTGTATAAAACATATTGGATAAATGTAACCTTGTTTCATTCTACCGATAATGAATATACTATCATCAACTCTACTCTGACTGTCTATATCATGACTGGTATATTAATTCTCAAATTAACTTCACTAGATATGCAAAACTTTCTTATTTTAATAGTTGCCAGATCATAGACCAACTGATGGGAAGGTAATAGCAAGAAACGTATAAAAAAGTTGTCCCCCAAGAGTTGATTTTATTATATGGTTAAAGTTTTAGTCAAATGCAGATGGGGAATGAACACAAACACTTTCTCCTGGCAGTCTGCAGCTTGATATCACCCTCAGAATTCCTATCACCCTATATTTTGAAAACTTCCAGAACTGCTCGAGAGGCTTGGGCTGTGACAGTGGTAGGTCTAGGGAGCTCAATGTAACAGAAAGACGCCTAAATGAGGATTGGATAAATTCAAGGCTCTACGGATTCTAGGGGACATATTCAACTCAAACCTCTTATATTCCTTCTACAATCCAATGAAGACTTAAAGCATGTAGAAAGTGTCATGGAGGGAGGGATGGTCTTGGGGCAAGAAAGGAGTAAGTGTTGTTCTACCCACTTAATAAAGATTTTCCAGAGATCCTCACTAATAGTATTAGTTTTTTTTTTAAATGGACCAGAAGTGTGCTCTAGCTTGCATTCTGTTTTACACTACCTAAAATATCATGCTTGTAGTTTTAAAGTTGTTTCTTCTTTTCTCCTTAGGAAAAAATTTTTTAAAAAGTTTAGGTCATCCTCTAAACAAAAACCTGATTGACTTCTGTTGTATTTCAAGCTAGTTTGTATCCTGGGATAAGTGCTTTTACATATCCCTAAAACTATAATGCCTATGACTGATTAAGAGGTGTGGACAACCACATATGATTAAACAGTCATTTATAGAATAGTCACAGTATTTAGAGCTAATAGAAGAGAAACAACCGTTAAATAAAAATGGAAGATCCAAATTACCAATATCTAGTCTTAATTTTATTTTTTAATGCCTCAATTTGTAGGTAGTAGCTACTGTAGGTAGTAGTTGGAAAAAATTTACCTTCATTTCTAGCTCTTGGTTTGCTGCAGGTAGCACCAGGAGTTTTGCTTCCAATCTGAATATAAAACTGAACAAGTCTGTGAAAAATAAACAAAGCTTGCTTAAGCCCAGATGTAACCAGAATTAGCCATCTTGTATTATTTCCATCTTTAGACAATTTCTCTAAGCTTTAAATATTTTTAAATCCCATATGCTCATGGACACCAGAGAATGCCTAGTTTATAACAAGTCCAATCCTCTAGTCTTTTAGAATACCTGAAACTGTTGTTATAATGTTTTATTTCTTTAAGTAAAAAAAGCCTAAATTTAAAAAAAATGTAAAGGAAGCTCTGAGTTTATAAATGACCATCTTGGTTTACTTCATTTTGTAAACTTAAATGAAAATGTGTGAAATTCACACCTAATGAGATCCCAGGAAATGTGATGTAATTTTTTTCTACTTTTGATATTGGAAAGCTAAATGTTACACCTGCTTTGGGCCAGATTATAAGACTTGATGTGAATTTTGGTGGCTCAGAGAAACAATGAAGGTTGTAAATTGTGACTAACACACTTACAACAAAAAGCATGCAGATTTACCTTTCATGCCTCAGTGATTTTGTACACTGATGCTTTCTACATTTCCCCCTCCTCAGACCCCATTTAGAGAAGGGGAGTGATCTTTGAATTAACTAGGATGTCATCTAGAGTTCTGGATGGGTGTAAAACTTGGATTGTACAAATACATATGTTGCATTGTTTTATTTTTACAATATGTATTATAAGCAACATATATGTATGATAAACAATAAAAATACCTGGTTTTCTTTTTGCGCTCTGTTCCTTTGACAGAAAACTGTCATTTAGCTTTTAATTAACCATTTTACCAGTAGGTGTCACTGTAGGCATTTTTCCAAGACAAATCAGAGTTAATGGTATCCAGTTTAGAATTTGAAGTTGCCAAGCCCTTGGCTATTTCAATAAAGAAGCATTCATACCACAATCTTCAATCTATTACAAAAGAAAAATCACGTCTCTCTCTCTCCCCTTTTCTTCCAAAGTACATTCATGGGCAGTTGGAGAAATATTGCTATTCATTTTTATTGAGATTTTTTTTTGTGTAGAATCTTGATAGAACTCTTCAGTCATGAGGGTTTGTTACCACGTTGAGGAAGGCAGAGGAGATGAGCAGTAATGGCAGGACAGCAGCAGCTGGTGCCAATAGTCCTAATGAAGGCACCAGCTTCCCCATAGGCCTGAAACTACCCGATGGTCCAAAGAGATGGTCCAAGTCACTCGGCTGGTATTCTCTACATTGACCCTCGCACTGTGACTATAAAGTTAAGAGGCAATGCAAGGAGTCAGGGGAAACTTCAGTGTAAAAAAAAGGAAGTTTGTCAGGTCTAGTTATCTGGGTAGCTTTCTGTGTCTGCCCGTCATATTCCTCTAAGGTATGGGATGTCTCTGGGAGTCTGATGAAGCCCATGGAACTCTTTTCAAAAACTGTTTTTTAATGCATCAAGTAAAATAAATAGGATTACAAAGAAAATCAACTATACTGAAATATAGTTATCAAAATTAAAAACATCTAGCCCCCAAATCCACAATGACTCCAGGTTAAGAGCTCATATTCTTAGGTCTTCATTGGACATATGCTGTAGTCTACTGTTGTCTACCATTACTTTCCATTAGTAATTAATTAATGTGTTTCCATTACTCTTTTGTGACCCAAACTTCAAATTTTTGATGATTATAGTATTACAAAATTTTTAAAAAGAAAGTATAATCAGGAAAGCATCAATGTTTGAAAAGATGTTTGTTTTTCATCGAAAAATATGACTGTTAGAAATGATGTAATTTGAAAAACTCCAACCATATGAAAATGTAATTGGGAAATGTTTAACAAAATACATAAAAATACAATACAGCACAGATAATGTTACTTTGTGGTTTTCTAAGTTAACATGTGGTTCCCAAGTACCTATTTCGATTAGATTTTGACTCTACTGATTTCCTTTTCAGTTCTGGATCTATCTGTATTTGGGTTTTAATGCCTTGTCCCATGATAGTGATCTGCTACATACTGATCAATGTACTGCCATCTATTTACAGGTCAACAATTACTTACACAGACCAATAAAATAAATATTTCTCATAAAAAAAGAGCCCATGTTCTAAATCACATAGATCTCTGGAGGAGATATTATCATTTTTTTTTTAACCAAATACTCAGTTACATGGGATCTTAAGCAAAGAGGATAGCACAGGATTAGGCAATCTGTAATGTAATGAACACTATGTGCATTGAGGGGCAGACTGATTTTCTATTAACCTGATATTGGTTGTATCCAGAGGAACAGTTCTTGCTTCCCTCTTGCCAGGCCCATTGAAGTAAAGAGATTTCCCATCACTGAGTGTTCCACAGCCTGTTCCCACCTGACCTCCAGTTATCTTGTACCAGAGAGGGCTGAGTTTCCCCTCAAACCTGTCGAACATCTCACTGTGATTAGGCACATTAGATACACAGGTTCCATGTAAGGCTTCAAAAAAAAGAGAAAGAAAAAATTATATAGGAAATACTTTGGTGAAGTTGTGAAACATGAGCGGCAGATTCAGAACATGGCATCAGATTATCATGGAAATAGCATAAAAATAAAAATTTATACTTCTAAATCGCCAAGAGTCATCACTATCATTGCTTCCATGATCAGTGAGATTATTTGTACCTCCAGATAATGTCTTATTGTGAGGAGAGACTTAAAGAATTTAGCTTTCTCAGTTCATGATGCTGAGAACTTTTGTAAATTGATGAGAAATAGGTTAAACTTGGTGTGTGATAGCAATTAAACATGCTGAGTTGCTCCTCTCCTTAAATAGAAGATTCATCAAGGTGGCAAATAAATCAATCACAGCTTTAAAGGAAAAAAAACAATAAAAAACCCCTACCATCCCTGAAATAACAAGTGAACCGCCTTCCCTGTAGAAGACATGTCCCAACATATATATTTGTTTTTGGTTATATGCCATTTCCAGGTCAGGAGACTAAGATAAATTTTTTTGAAGCCCCTCCAAATATTTTCCACAGAAATCTTCAAAATTTAGTCTTTTTTTCCCCTATCTTCCTCTTTACCCTAAGTTGCCTTTCCAGAATCAATATGCAAAGTTATAGTCCAAACACACAACTCTTGTATGTTTCCTTGTAAAGTTCCCTTTCAGCAGTATCATATATACTGACCTATCAATTGTGGTTGTCTTAAAAAAATCTTTTTTTTCCAATGAAATTTATGTCACCAGAGTTCCTCTTTGCCCAGAACAACAACATTTATCAGATTCAAAGGATATTGTTCATCTCCTTGCCCTGGTTTTCATGATTCTTAGTTTTAAAGGTAAATACTAAATTCTGAACTTGACTTAATCAGGGTTGGATTATTACTAAAACACATACTTGTCCCCACCCAAAAACAACAGGAACTACAACAAAACTATTCTTACCTGTATAACCCAAATCACAGAAACAGACCCCTGAAACACAGTCCCCATGGCCGCTGCAGTAATTGGGACAAGGCTCAGAGATATAAACTCCATCTAACCCAAATGGGGGAGCAGTTTTCTGGGTACTACTCTCCTGGATCCAGCGGAATCTGGTTTTGCTGTTGGGAAAAACAGGAGATTTGTTGGCATTGCTATTATTTATTCCAGTTGTGAAGTGGCTAATTGTTACACACACCAAAAATTAATTCTTAGATAGGGCTAGCAAATTCAAGAGAAACTGATATGCTCTGACTACCCTACCATACATACCACTCTCCCTACACCTCCCAACTCAGTGTAGCCTAGTGCATGGAGAATGATGGTAGTGGCAGTGAGTGGAGGGGTGGAAGCTGAGAGACACTCAACCCCACAAATATGGACTGACGGATCATAGGATGGAATATTAGATCATATGGTCACATGAGTGTGATCATATCATATTTCATATTATACAATCATATAAATCAAAACTCCTCTATCCCTACTCACCTATTTCATTCCCTACATCTTTCTCATGCATTCATTCTCAAGCCAATATTTATTAAGGTGCAACTCAGAATCCATAATAAGTATACTTAGGACACAAAAATGCATATAAAATTAACTCTGCTCAAAGACTTTACAACAAAATTTGGGGGAGGGAATTGTAGACAGATAACTATGCCATGAGATAAGAGTAAGATAAAGAATAAATTTAGGTAAAGTACTGTGAGAAACATGCAGAGGCAAAGTTAGTTTTCGCTTGCAGGAATAGAATGCTGGGAAGGCTTCAGGGAAGTAGTAGCATCTGGACAGAAGAGAAGGATTTAAAAGGATGGAAATGGGAAAAATCTATTCTAGATACAAGGTATGGTGTAAGCAAAGGCACTAAAAATGAGAATGAGAGATGAAGGAAAATTCCTCTAGGTTAGAATGTGGAGTAGGTAAATGAGAATAGTATGAATTAAACTGGGAATTTATATCTGAATTAAACCAGGAAACATGTAACAGAAGGTAAATGAGTTCCACTAGCAGTTTACACCCGCTTTAATTTGGTAGACAATAGCCTATCACTGAAATTGTGTGTGTGTGTAAGTAGAGGAGTAACTTGAACAAAAGAGCACATCAGGAAGGTTACTTGGGCAATAGAATAAAAGATAATTTGGAGAAGAGCTAGGCTGTAGGAAGAACAGTAAGGAGTCTTATGATAAACCAGGCAAGAAGAGATTAAAAAGAATTGCAGTGAGAATGCCAAGTGGATGATGGATATGAGGAAAATTGTGGAAGTGGAATCATTGGTTTTTTGGCATTCTTTACAACTGAATGAGGAGATAAGAGGGACAGGGAGAAAAGGAGGGAGGAAAGGAAAGAGAGGAAGAGGAGGAGAGAGGACAAAATGAAAGAGGTATTATTCCAAGGTTATGAATGAGTGCCTGGAAGGACAGTGGCTCTATTTAAAGAAATTTGGAATGCAGGGACAGAAGATATTGGAAGGAACAGAAGAATTCACCAAGGACATTGAAGTGTCATTCAGATATCTAGCAATTATTCAGAAATATAAAGCTACAGCTTTGTGGAGAGGTTGAAGGTGGTGATATAGCTCTGGGGGTTGTCTGCTTAGAGGAGAGAATTGAAGCTTATGGGAGAAGGTTGTGGGGGGAAGGGATAAGATTGAGTGGGAAAACAGAGGTGAAAAAGGAGGAGGAGCACTGATGGAAATCCTATCTGGATGTTTTTGTAATGGTAAAGAAGGTCAGAGATTGAATCTGGGGAGGAAAATTTGGGAAGATTCAAGTGTTAGAAGAAGAAGGATATGAGTTTTGTGTTTAATGAAGAGGAGCAGAAGGATTCATGGAGAAGAACACTAAAAGAAGACACCAGAGAAGGAGAAAGTGGGAACAGAGTCAAGAGAAGGAATTTGGTGAGACAAGGAAAAGAAGCTCAGTGTGGCTGTCAAGGTACTAACTGGAGCTAATAAAAGGGGAATATTTTATCAGAGAACTTAACTACAGAAGATATTAGCAAGAACAACAAAATATTCATGAGATTGTTACATCCTTAAGATACTGGTCCCCAATGATTCCCCACCTGAAATTACTTTATATTTATAGCGCAGTGCCTGGCACATAATGCTTAATAAATTTTCTCTCTTCTCCCCTCCTCTCTCCCCCTCCCCTTCCCTTATTCTTCCTATCTGCTTATTTTATAGACATGTGGTCCCTTGAAGACAGGCACTGTTTTAGTTTTACCTTTGCATCCCTATTGCCCAAAACACTGCCTCCACACAGAAGGTGCATAATACTTGCTCAATTTAATAGAATCTCTGCTCCAAATGCATGTCAGTCTTATCTTGAAAGAGAAAGTAAAGGGGGATTGAGGAACTCATTTCTCCTCTCTAAGATAGTTGAGAGAATGAATTTACTTAAAAGTGAAAACAAAGAAAAAAAAGAATTGACAAAGTATAAGGTCATCTTGACCTCATCAGGCTTGAAAGTGCTATAATGACACAGAGAAGGGGAATAAGGATCATTAAACAGCTGGCCTTAAGTAACAGATAATGGACTCTTTCTGATGTGGAGGAGAAGGGAGCCTTAAGAAACAATTGCTTGTTTTCCAAGGAAGGATGATACTGATCCCCAGGGGAGATATCATTTAGGAAATACTAGAGGAAGAAGAGATGAGTATTGGTGGTGTTTGGTGATTTCCTTATCAAAGGAATTGGAGCAGTTAATTGTCAACTTGATAGTAAAAGTAGAAAAGATCTTACAGTCTTCCCTTGGCAAAGAAGTAGCATGTGGTGGAGAACCGTATGAGCCTTGTCAAATCTAATGACTACTATCCACTTCTGATGGTCTACCCAATCACCCATAATCAGAACTGATACTAGCTTAGATTGCTTGAAAGAGATTTGGAAAGCTCTGCAAAGAAAATGATACCTTGGGTAATAAATGGAAGGTATTAAAATCACAATTTGTATTGTCATATTAGGGGCTTCAAAAGGAAAAGGAAGATTTGTGAAGTGGTGAAAAAGATAGTGCCTAAGAAAAGGATTCGGGTCATAGCTGGAGGAATAAGAGGTTCCTGGACAGGGATAGAGGACATTAAATCTGAACTGGAGAGAATGTATCTTCCTAGGGCTTAGCAAATTTCATTAAAATGTTATGAACTGAAAAAAAAGGAAACATTTCTTACATATATTCATCATTTTCTGTCTCTCTGTCTCTATATATAAAAATATAAAATATTATATAATATATATATGTATATATATAAAACAGAGAGAAGCTACAGCATAGGAAGACAAAAATCCAAGAAAGAGATTGCCACAAAACTCTTGGCTTTAGGTTTCAAAAGGATGACTAATCAAGTAGGAATCCCAATATGAAGAGGCAAATTTGACATCAAGGCTATCGGTGAAGCTTGGAATTACAGGATCATAGCTATGGGGAGCACAGAATAACATTGTCTGTTACGAAGATATAATTACATGAAGAAGTCCAGGAAACATAATACAGGGTAGGAGAAGAATATGATATAAAGTATTTGGATATAGATGACAAGAAAGCTATTTTCATCAATGAATACAATAGATCCCTTGGACAGAGAGAAGAAATGGATTGTGGCATGGTATCATTACTTAGTATTGATGGGAGGCTTTAATTCTCTGAAATACTTACTGGATTTCTTTCCCTCTGCCAAAAATAGATGAATGAAATAAAAAGAAATTTATTAAATTTTTACTATTTTCTAGGAAAGTAATTTCTTGACATGTTTTAATGATTATTTCATATTAATGGAATGAGGGCAACCAAGAGGGGAAGCTTTAGGTCAGTGAATTTGATTTTGATTTCTAGAAAAATTCAAGAATGTATTAATATAAAGATGTGTCTGCATTAGCTTGTGCCTAGAAGTAGTTTGTGTCTAGAGAAGTAAGAAATCATCACAAAGAATCAGGGCAGCTCCAGTAAGAATAGGTCATGGCAGAATAAACTAATTTTATTTTTTTGACAGGATTCCCAGACCAGGGAAATGTTCTAGAAAAGCATTTGCCTAAATTTGAACAAAGCATTTGACAAAGTCTCATCCTCTGAGTATTGCTCTTTAGTAAACAGGAGTAGAAAAATATGACAGATTAATGAAGGCTGCCAACTTATGGCAGGAGATGAGGACTTAGACTCAGTTCAAATAATTTCTATCCTTCCTCATCACTGAAGTTTAAATAGCAGGAAAAATGGAGAAATTATGTATGTAAATATAGTCACACGATTATGTTTCTGATTCTTCAAGAGTTTTAGCCACTTAATCAGTGAACTGCAAATCTTTTTCTATTGTTATTCTAAATCATCTAGTCTTGGCAAACATGCTGAATTTAACAAACACCTGTTGTTTACTAGCTTCAAAAATTTTAAGAGATTCAGATTGACTTTTGAGAAGTCTGCCCTACTGTTTATAAATGCTTTAAAGAGATACCATGTAAGTTCCTGTTTAGGCACGTAAATGGGAAAAGGTATATGCATTTTCTCTAGAGTGGATAAAATTTTAAAAAGTGAACGGGAATCACCTTAGAACATTGTGACTGCTGTTGCTATTGAGTTGTTTTCAGTTTTGTCCAAGTTTCTGTCACCCTATTCGGAATTTTCTTGGCAAGAGTGGTTTGCCATTTCCTTCTCTAGCTCATTTTACAGATGAAGAAACTGAAGCAAAAAGGGTTAAGTGACTTGCCCAGGGTCACAGAGCTAGTAAATATCTGAGGCTACATTTGAACTCAGGTCCTCCCGAGTCCAGAGCCCAATCTATCCACTGTGCCACATAGCTGCCCTTTAGGACATTAAAGTGGCCCAAAGGAGAAAGATAACTGATTCAGAAATCTTTGTCTTCAAGAAACAAAGTTTATTACTAGAGAGGTCTCTTGGATTCAAAAGTCCTATGAAGTTTTGGTTAAGGGGTTCATTATGATATTGAAAAAAGTGAGAGTATTTCATAGGAGCAGAGTTGTAGAGGTATAAAGAAGCTTATAGGTCAACCTAGTTCAACCTCCTCATTTTACAGATGAGAATATGAAAGGCAAGAGAAGTTAAATAACATGCACAGAATCAAATAAGTTTCAGAAAATATGTTACAGTGTCTCAATTAGACTCAATTCCTATGACTTTGAATTCAGTGCTCGTCTCACTACGTTGTTCATGTAGTAGTGGAATGGTGCTGTGAGCTAGGCTCTTTAGCGAAGTGACAGGCAAAGCACTGGGCCTGAAGTCAGGAAAATCTGAGTTCAAATCAGCATCAAATCCACTTGCTGGCTGTGTGACCCTAGGCAAGTCACTAAATCCTGCTGCTTCAGTTTCCCCTCATCTGTAAGATGAGCTGGAGAAGGAAATGAGAAACCATTCCAGTATCTTTGCCAAGAAAACCCCACAAGGGCTCATGAAGAGTCAAACATAACTGAAACATATGAATAACAACCACAAATTTATCTTGTCCCCTGATAATGATCCATTGTCTATATCAGGGACTCAATTATTTTTATTTCATAGACTATTTTGTTAGTCTGGTAGGATTTTTATAACTGTATTTCAATTATATCAAATTTAATAACTTTTTCTATATATGTATTTGGTAACTATTTTGATATAATTGAAATGCAGTTTTTTATATACATATGTATGTATATATGATTATGTGCATATATATACATATGAGATGTATACATATATATACACATGATATATGTTTGTATGTGTATGTATATAAAATCACAAATTCAGAGACCCCTGTTTTAGATGGATTTCTCTGTAAAAAGTCTCTTTCTCTGCTCTAGGAAGTCATATTGAAAGGCTCTATAATACTTTTTCTCTTAGTTCCAGTCCGCACTCAAATATAACATTCAGGCAAAACCCTTCATAAAATCTCTTTCTTCTCCAGGGATGCTTCCCCTCAGTTGCCTTCTCCCAACTACATTCCCCCTCCTAGTTATACCCCCACACTCAGGCAAAGATCTTGATGAAGAGAAGCTGCTTTTCTCCAGTTTCTATCTCCTTCCATGCCCACATTTGTTGTCCTCTGCACAGGTGCAGGAGGGAATATTCTGAAAAATCCTGGGCAAGTGTGTAGAACAGCATTCACATGTGCCCAGAGCACAGCACTCTATTTCTGTATTCTGGGGAGGGGTCCTGCACAGGCTCCGTGTTGTGCTGGAGCTCTTTTGTGTATCTCTCAGTTGGTGGAGGAGAGACCTGCCAGCACATATTTGTGACAGCCCACTTCTTCCCCTGGCAGAATGCAGAATCAAGAAAATTAAGACAAATAGTCTCCATCTTTGTGAAAGTTAGCTTAGCATTATTTCTGGAAGAACCAATATTCTAGTAGCCATGGTAAGCACTCTGCCTTGTGGCAAAATATCTCCAAAAGTTTAACACCTAAAACTCTCAGTTTCCTAACAGCCCATCTGGGAAAATCTGGATTCTTCTGAATATACCACAGACAGTACAAAAATAAGCCATCTACCCAGGCTGAAATGCAAACATGTTTAGCGTTTTTTTGGTAGCCAATTCTTTATAAAAGAAATGCCACCATCAAGTAGCCTGGACAGCATTCAAAATAACCCAAAGAAGTTGGATTCCAACAGGAAAAGACAATCTTCCAAAAGCCCAACTCCAAAAAAGAAAAGATACTGTCACATTAACAGCCTCGTAATTCTGGCCCAGTCTTTGGTGGCTGGGATGAACTTCTGTTGTTTCTGAGAAGCAGCTTTTCTGATCAAGTTACTCGAAGAGTCTGCTGTTTCATATTCAACTGTTCCTAGTTGGATTTGCGAAAATGAAACCAGCTAGCTCCAGATTTGTGGTCCTCAGCAGAAACCATGTAGCTTCATGTAGCTTTCACTGGCTAGATGCAGAATACTTCTAACACACTGATCTCAGTAAAAAAAGGCAGGCATATGATGCTTTCTTAACTGTGGCATGTCACTGCTACCCAGCATAGCAGAAGGGCGTGATCATTTCAGAAAGGAACAGGGAAAGAAAGTCAGAAAGCGTAAGTCTGATCTACATTGCCTAGTACAAAGTTGAATATTTTATTACAAGACCCTAAGCATCTCCTTTGGGACTAGACTAGAATGAACCTGCATGTTGCTGGGGGCTGGCAGCTAGGTGGTCCACGGGATAGAGTGGTGGGCCTGGAGTCAGGACAACCTGAGTTCAAATCTGACCTCAGATACTCCCTCACCTAGGGCAAGTCTGAATGAATGAACAGCAACCATCACCATTTCAATAATGGCAGGTATCCTGTTCCTTATCCTATGCTGTTCTCTATTATCCTTCCTTGATGCAGTTGGATAATACTGTTCCTCATTAACTAAGCTATGAGGTGTCCTCAGTGGATTAGAGCTCCTTTGGGGCAGGGACTACTTTTCCCCTTTTTGCATTCCCAGCAATTAGCATAGTATCTGTAACATAGGAGATATTTATTGAGTGACTGAATTCATTTCTTTCAATGCTTGATTCTTCTGACTTTTCTAATGCAATAGAGGCAGAGATCCTTCCCTTAGCTACCGTCTCTATGAATTAACAGAGATATTGTTAGTTATTTCTCACTGGCAAGGGAGCTGTAGAAATCATCTATGCCCTGCCCCAAAGCCTTCCAGGAGATGTAGCCTGAGGTGCAGGGAAGGGACAGATTTGCTGAAGCAGGGGGGAAAAGTGAAGCACCCAAATACCTGCCCCAGCTAAACAGTTTTGGTGTTAAGAAAACACTGCGATCTACTGTTCCAAAGAGTTTGGGAAAACTTTTGAACTCCAATTAAAATCTAGGTGACTTTTATTTCTCCTCATCAGTAATAACAATGAAGTAGCTCTTTTAATGGCTTTTTTTTTACCTGCAAAAAATTATATTTAAAGTTCGTAAATTGGAGAGAGGAGGAAATGAATATACATATTGCTCTATTCCATAACCCAACAAATATAAGCTGAAATACAGGTGCATGAGTGGTCTGCATCTCTCCAGTCATGGAGGATTCCAATTTAATTTGTTAAGTGGTTCAGTTGGGTCTGACTTTTTGTGACTCTAAGTGGGGTTTTCTTAGCAAAAATACCTTAAGTCGTTTGCCATTTTCCTTCTCCAGTGGATGTAGGCAGACAAAAGTTAAATAACTAGCCCAGGGTCACCTAGCTAGTGAGTATCCAAGATGAGATCATAACTCCAGTTTTCCTGATTTTAGGTCCAGCACTGAGCCATCTAGCTGCCTCTATTAAAGTGGCAGTAAAGCAGTATTCAGTTTTGAACTACGTAAGTAGCTCAACTCTAGCCATTGCCTGTACGATAGGAGTCAATTGGTTGCTTCAAACATTTGAATTTTCTATTTATTTCACCCAATACCTACCTGCCCAGTGGGTATCAGTAGTAGTGAGGCTCTGTCCTAGTTTGTGGGTTTGGAGAGTGAAGCCTTTTATCAAGTCTTACTAAACTGCTAAGTGAAGACAATGATTCTTTGGCTTGTGACTAAGGGACTAAGTAGAAAGGTAATTAAATGAAGAGTTTTGGGGTTTTTTCTTTTGGAGGTGATCAGGGTTAAGTGGCTTGCTCAGGGTCACCAGCTAGTAAAGGTCTGAGGCTAAACCAAGAGATTTTGGTTGGTAGACAGAATACTGGGTAGCTGATGCAGGAGAATGAGTGAATGGCTAACTGATAAACTCACTGTGCTGACTCCTGGCAGAGACAAACACAGAGTCAGGCTGAGGAGAAATGGAACCTCTTCCACATTTTCTTGACTCACCCGCTTTAGTTTTCTGGGAGATTTACACAGAAATCTTACAGCTTTGCCATTTGGGGGAGGAGATGAAGGAAAGAAAGATGGCAGCATAGAACAAACAAAATTCTTCAATAATTCAAGCCAGCATTCAGATGTAACATGTCTTAAATTAAGTCCAACAAAACAGAGCAGTGATAGGAAGAGGGACACATAATAACTGTCTACAGTAACCAGGCAGTCATTGACGCTATCCTCTGATGCCTAAGTCAAAAAGTTCCACTGTATTCAATTTAGCTAATTTTAGCAAACTTTTATTAAGCACCCATCGCATGAAATGCTTTTTGCTACACCCTAGAGAAACAAATTCAAAACCAAGAGTTCCTGCCCTCAGGGAGCTTCTAGTCCATTGGGAAAAGTACACACCTGCACAGGATAAAGGGAACACTAATAACTGGGAATCTGGGAAAAAGCTTCACAGAGGAAGCTGCAAACGAGCTAAGCACTGTATTTGGGAGGTGCACAAATCAAAAGGGCCTCATAGAGACTCATAAATCTAGATTAAAAAAAAAGAACAACCAAAAACCAAAACTTTGCCACTTCAGCTTTTCTACATGTGGATTCTACTTTTCAAAGGATGGGCTCTTGTTTACAATACTCTTGGATCTGAATAGGGAGGTTTCTACTAATTCTTATGGGACAGCCAAGTAGCCTAGTGGATAGAGTATTGGGCCTGGAGTTGGGAAAACTCATCTTCCTGAGTTAAAATCCGGCTTCAGACACCTACTAGCTGTATGATCCTGGACAAGTCACTTAACCCTGTTTGACTCAGTTTCCTCATCTGTAAAATGAGCAAGAGAAGGCAATGAGAAGCTACTCCAGCATCTTCATCAAGAAAAATCCCCAAGTGGAGTAACAAAGAGTTGAACATGACTGAAAAATGATTGAACAACAAGTAATTCTTGTATTTGTATGTACAAAAGCCATAATCAATAGGTTTTGGAGGCATCACATAGAAAAATGAAAATGGCTTGCATTATTACCTGGATGCAAGAGATCTTGGAACAACAATGGTGATTCTTGTCCACACCTCGAAGTCCCCAGTATAATACATGGTAGGTTCGCTCAGTTCCCGGGAACTTCCTTCACATCCTTTGCCTCCAGGGGATGCGGGATAGCAACCTTCTTTCACCAGGGACCAGAAAAGGCCAGCATCGTGGGAATACTGCAGAAGGACTGGTGCAGCACTGCTGAATTGGTTAGTGCACCCTATATTCAGCTGGAAAAGGAGGATTAGGATTACAGAAGGTCCTGCTTCAAATAAATCAATGAAGCAGCTAAAGATGCTTTATTTATTGAATGCTAACTATTCACAGGCCTGATATACAACGTGTTCTGTGACACAGGTACCTTTCAGATACTGCTCCATTGTCATCTATTTGTATAGGTAAATAAATCCTACTCATAGACCCAAGACCCTTTTTCACAGCTTTTGAAACTCTTTTCAAACATGGCAGGGAATAGATTGCTAGACATTGAGGTTTTTTTTGATTAAAGGGCCTTATCCCTTGAATAACTTAAAGAAGCCTATTCATTGAATGGGTGTATCTCACTCAAAGTGAGACTGTGATAAGACTTAGCCTGAAAGGGCCAGGGTCTGACATTGCCTCCTGGGCCATCTCCAGTTAATCTGATGAATATCAGGCCACTGGACCCATATGGCTCAGGAGAAGGAAATGAGGTTGATGACCTTGCCCAGCCCTTCCTCATTCAAGTCAAAGTCAACTGCAAGTCATATCATGGTCTTGAGGTCATGGTCCTCTTGGAGAATGAAGGACAAACACAACAACAACAGACATAGAGGTACCTAGATTTAGCTTGAGATCCTGCCTTTGAAACTTACTGTGTGACTCTGGGCAAGTGCTCACCTTCTCTGGGCCTCGTTGGTAAAATGGGAACAATATTTACCAATAATTTTCACTGGACAAGACTTTACAAGTGAGACAAAGTATATGGTGCTTAGAGCACCATGTAAATGGTAGTTTTTGTTGATACTACATATGGAGCTGTGAGTTCATTGACTTAGAAGCATTCACAGGCTTAAGGAAGTCCTGGTGAGGAATGCTCTCTCCCAATGCAGGTGGCACCTTGGAGTCTTAGACACGATGCCTCTGAGGGAGATTGTGGACCCAGGCCTTCCTGACTTCCAGTCCAGCTCTGACTAGTTCTACAGCATGCTGCTTTTCTTCTATTTTCATTTTCCTCATTCTTTTCATCTTACATTAGAGGAGTTCAGATAGAAATGATCCTGGGACAAGGGCCTATCTGACCACTCATCTTTTATGTTGAATGTTCATAGCAGAGCAGAGGTGTCAAACTTGTAGATGCTCCTGAGTGTGGCCCAAGCCAGATTAAAATGTAATGGTGAAATAGTTAAGGAAATAAAAATACAATTAAACATCGATAATACTATATTTTAAAAGTAAGCCAATATGCAGCTCAAAGAGAGCCTTATCTATGCATTGGTGACTCCTCTTTCTATTTTGGTTTGTCATCCTTGGAGTAGACTACTGCTCAGGTAGATATAAAGATGGGTTTATTATTACATTTTTTTCTTAAAAATCTTTTATTTGATGGAGGTTATACAGAAATGATCTGAGGATATGTCATTGTCTTCCTATTGTTCTACTGTTTTCAGGGGACTTCTTTTTTGAGCCATCTTAGAGGATGAGTCATATCAAAGACTGTCAGTGGGAATAGGGCCATGCACCAAGAATGAGAAGTTAAAAACCTGATTTATTTCCCATTTCAAAGAAAAGTTAAGAGCACAGGATAGGGAAAAGTAGCAATATTGGAAAGGTTTAAACACAAGGATTATCTTCGAGTCAATTGTCTTCTTTGATGTTTTTGTTTAAAAAAAAACCCCAAGAAAACCAAGCATCTCAAATCTATTTTCCTACCAGAAGAAATACAAAGTTCAGCAAGAAAAAAGTCCATTTAGATAAAAGTATTAAGTTATTTATTTTGCAGGGGGTGTGTGTTCATCCTTCGTCGCCAAAGAAGACCATGTCATCAGAGAAATAATGACATGACTTGCACTTGGCTTTGTTTTGAGTGAGGGAGGGCTGTGCAGGTCACCAGCCTCACTTCTCCTCCAGAGGCATCTGAATCCAGTGATCAGATATTCATCAGGATGACTGGAGATGACCCAGGATGAGAAAATTGGGGTTAAGTGACTTGGCCAAGGTCACACAGCTCGTGAGTGTTAAGTGTCTGAGGGGAGATTTGAACTCAGGTCCTCCTGACTCCTGCACTGGTGCTCTATCCACTGCACCTCCTAGCTGCATGGGGTAGTTAAGGCACAGTGACAGTGCAATCAAGAAAGAAAAATATTGCTGTAATTTCTTGTGGATGTCATCGGATTGTAAAGTGCAGTGCTCTACAAATGACTTTACAATCACTGACTTGCTCAGGGTAATCTAGTGGAACCCAAAGAAGTGGATTTGGCATCAAGAGTCCTGGGTTTTAATCCTGACCCTCACTTCCTTTCTCATGTGACCTTGAGTGGTAAGTGGAAAGAGTAGATTTTTAATCTGAGGATCTCAGGATCCTGACTCTGTTATTTATTCTCCGTAGAATCATGTTTAATTAACTTTATCTCTTTAAGGAGAAATCTTTCCTATTTATAAAAGGATGGGGGCTGGGGTAAATGACATCTGAAGATTTTTTCAGGTCCTGGGTTATCTGCCATTTTGTCTATTTCTCTTCCACTCCTCTTCCTGCTCTTACTATACACTAGATTGTCTCCAGAATCAAAGAAGACCAGAGTTGTAAGGGTCCTCAAAAGGTCATTTACCGTAGGCTCCTGCTTCCATGATGGCAGTCATGACAGTCACCTTCATTGCTCTAAGCGAGAACGAAGGAAAGAAATCCCAGTCTCCCTTAGTTTCACTTTCAAAGACAAAAACCATCTCTCAGAAGGGATTTCTAAATTAGCCTACACAGATTCCATTAGGATTGTTCTTTTTAAGTCTATAGGATGAAGTTAAGAATATAGCTTAATCTCATCTCTCATCTACTTATTCTTATCATTCTAGCATATTTTCCTTTATATGAAATAATTAAGAAGAGCCCTTGCCTGGTATATAGTGAGGGATTTGTGTTTAAGACCCGATACAGCGGCGTCTTGTAATTCTTACACTCTTAGACTTCATTGTAGTATCTGACACTTTGGACTACATATGCTTCTTATTTTGTTCTCACCTCTTGGCTCCTGAGATATGACACTCTCCCAGTTCTCTTTCTTCTTTAAATTCCATATCCTGCACTGGCTGGACCATTTCAGGTAGTTTATACTAAAGGCCCTCCTGGGCATATTTATCTTGGCAATCTCATTCCCTCCCATAGTTTTAATTTTCACATTTATCTATGCAGGTGAGTCATAAAATCTTTGTTTCTAGTCTTACCTTTCTTCTGTCAAAAATAAGCTTATCTATCAAATGTTGAGGACTCAGGGAAAGGAGGAACAGCTGTGTGCATGAATTTGCCCAGATGCCACCATGTCCTCTAGGCATGGGGAAGGTAGCATAAGGTCTAGTGCTGGTTTTAGAGCGGCTGGCAAGTGGTCTGAGTATGGAGGAAGGAGCACGAATGGAAAGATGAGATTTGTATTAGATTCTTGGGAGTCTGAGTCAATGAAGAGAACTTTACCTGTGGGAGCTTAGACTGAGTGATAGAGGATTCAGGGAATGAGAGAACACTCATGCATTTTTCTATATTATAACTACTTATGTATTTGTTATTCCCCACTGTTCTGCTGTAAACTATGAGAGGTCAGGGACATTGTTATAGCAAAATTTAGAATCTCCCCCAGAGCCAAGCATGGGGATCTATTTACAGGGGAGGCTTAAACTGAAATTAATTGAATTTGTACAACAGCAGTGTATTAACCAAGATTTTCAACATACCAGGTCTGTCTCATCTTTCAATGCAATGAAAAAGCTAAGCTTTAGAAATGAAGCATCAGGGTAATCATATATAGGCAGCCAGGTGGCAGAGTGGATAGACTGCTGGACTTGGGGAGACTTGAATTCAAATCCTTCCTTAGAAACTTACTACCTATGTGGGTCTGGGCAAGTCACTTAACCTGTCAGTCTCAGGTTTAAAATAGCACCTACTTCATAAAGCTGTCATGAGGTTCAAATAAGATAATATATGTAAAGTACTTGGCAAATCTTAAGGCACCATATAAATGTTATTATGATGGTGTAGACACACTCTGAGAGCTATTTAAGCTCAGCCCTAATGTACAGTCCATTTTAAAGAAGTACTGTGTATTTTTCAAACTTCCACATGAACAATTTACACAAATAGTCTTTATTTATTCAAGTGGTCATTAATTCAGTCTTCATCTATTAATTTCCTTCTAAGAGAATAGAAAATGAATGACAATCATTTCATCATTGTATAATAAGGCTAGCATCAAATCAATGCAGAAATAAAGGGGAGATGTTGCTACTGTGATAGATGAATTAAAGCTTTTAAAATGTCATTATTTTGCCATTCGGTTGAAGAATTGACAACATTTTAGATATTGTTAACCATCTCTTTATTTAGAATGGTATATCAGGTATAGAATTATGTTGAATATAACACCTACAGTGTCGTGATTTTGTCACTCATTAAATAGAAAAGGTGTCAAGATAATAAATCATATGTATGTATTTCTGGAGATGCATTTACATATTGAAGTTTTTACTTACCATTTTGGGAAGTGCTAGCATATGAATGTAAATTCATCTATTGAGAGTGATGTTTTTCACTTGAAACTTAACACTAAAACTTAAATTGGTAATAATATATTACTAGTTTTTTTTTTTAAAGACTAGCTTCCCTATTTATAGAACTATGGAAATTATATTTGAAGAGTTACCTGTAAACATCTGGCTTCTTTACTAATTCCATTTGTAAATTATTTAGTGTCTCTACCCACCAATTATGTAAGGACCATGTAGTTGTGCTAGCTCATTAAAACTGCATTGCTTTCGACCGCCAGAATTCACCAATGGGATTTCATTATAAACTCAATAAAATTTTGATTAGGATCCCGAAACAACAGCTTGTCAAAGCAAATACTTACTACACACATTGACATGTTGTCACAATGCTGAAAAATTTGGTGCAACATGCTTTTAAGAGAAAAATGATAATTGGAGCCGAAATTTACTGACTTAAGGAAGAACAATTATTTGGGGAAAAAACCGTATAACGAAAGTATAAAATACCTTGCGAAGTTCTTAAAGGCACTTCTAAGTGAAATAAGAAAGTTCATCCATTCCCATCTGGAACTATGACATTCATTAAATCACAAGTGGGATAAAGTACTAAGTTAATTTTCTTTTAAACTCTTGAGTTCCATGTGTACTCATTGAAATATAATGACATAGTCACTACTTATGAGGCTCATTAAAAACTGACAAGCTGTTTCCTTTTGGGTAGAACTAAAAGCTTTGCCCTTCTATAGTTAACGACACTTTCTTCAAGTAAAGTCCTTTTTTAATAAAATATAAAGAATACATTTCTATTCTTTGTCCCTACTAGTCTTGAGGAAGTAGGACATATTTTCTTCCTCAACTTGCTAGAAGGGAAAGAGACTGGACTTGTAGATGAAATAGACTAATACATAGGCGTTGACTAGACAGGGACCAGACTTGCAGTTTTACCACTATAAGAAATTCCCAGATGAATGAACTTCTTTTAATAATTCGAGGCAGCATCTTCTTTGCAACTTATAGTGTTAAAAACCTGTCAAGTGATTTGCTCAGTATCACATAGTCTGTATCAAAGGATTTGAGTCTGGGTTTTTCTGGTTCTGAGATTCACTCTCTATCCACTATGCAACATTGCCTTTGACTAACCAGAAGAAGTATGAAACAGAAACTGTACACAAATACCTTAAATTGCAGGACATATCCAGGTTTCAGAGATAAATCTCGAGTTACTGCAAATCGATCTCCATCTGATTTCCCAAATATCATGGCTGATGGGGTAGCTGAGCAGAAAGTTTCATTTTTAACCATTCCTTCATTTGCCAACATCAGCCACACACTCATCTGATTCATGGGGTAATCAAAAGCTGGTTTTTCATAGAAGTTCTAGAAGAAACAAACAAATAAAAATACGGTAATAGCATCCTAAATTTAGAAAATGAACTTATATTGATTGATAGCCAATGCCATAACAAATATATGTTTCTAGACTATTGTGATTCTGTCTTTCCCCTGAATGCATAAATACTTTTCAAGCATTCGCTTCATTTCAATTGAGGACTTCGCTTACCTTCAAAAACTTCACATCCAAAGGCAATTTGTGAGTTAGATAGTGTTACCATAATACTAACAATTAAGTGGAACTGTAGAGAACTGTTTGGTGTTGAATAAAACAGTATTTAAGAGGTAAAGTCCTGAAACTCTTATACGTGAAATTCGCTTTAGTTCTGGAGTCCCTCTATAGCAGGGCATAAATATACCTGAGGTAAAGTTGGGTTGACGACTGGAATGATCTGCTTCTGTTTTTCAGACAAAATGATGATGTCATCAATTGCCCACTGATCATAGTCTTCCCCTGAGAAAACTGGCTGCCACCAACGGAATCTAGTACAAGGTGTCTTTGCAGCCGCTGGGAGCTCTAGATAGACAAACCTAAAGAAAAGTCAGTTATCCATGTTTTAGAAAAGTGAAAGCAATCTCTCTCCTAGTTATAAATAGCAAGGTGAGTCACTGATAAAATATAATATTTAGTCTAGTGTACAACTAAAAAAAAGTTTCTGGTTTGGCCATGTTGGAATGAAGTTTGAAGAATGTAGAGGAAGAAAATCATCTTTTCATAAGCTGAAGGGACTGATGAGTCCATTGAAGGCAAACACCTCACTTTATAGATGAGGAACCTAAGATATAAAGAAGTTAGTAGACTCGCCAAGAGTCAAATAGTAAGTGTCTCAGGCAGGATTTGAATGCGGTTCTCCCTGAATTCAAATCCAGAACTATCTCTGGCTCTCCACATTTCCTCAATACTCCATTTGGTATGATGTCTTTTTTGGAGAAGAAAAGAAATATATTTCATTGTGATACAGGATGATAATTTTGCTTATTATGACAAAAGTTATATCAAAAGAGAAGTTATAATTTGTGGGAAAATGTGGTTGAGATTTTTTATGGCATACAGTGGTACCTCAAGAACTCTGCAAAATGACCCATGATAGAAAAAAGTTTATATTACTTTAAGGAAACTAACTCTCACTCTCTCTCTCTCTCTCTCTCTCTCTCTCTCTCTCTCTCTCTCTCTCTCTTTACATATATGTAATTATATATATTTATAATCTAGATTAACACACACATATATTCTTAACTTTACAAAATGTTTTAACATGGGAGAATTTTAAGTTGTAAACTCATATGTACTTACAATATTTAACTTAAACCAAATTTTTAGCAGTTCATAGCACATGGGTAGCACCAACATGTCATACACTTAACCATGATTTTTGTTCTACTTATAAAATAAATTTTATTATGATTGTGTTAAAGTCCAACTTATACACTAAACAGACTAATACATAAGGGCTTACTGGACTGGGATTTTCTCCACTACAAGAAACTCCCAGAAGAGTGAACTTCTTTTAACAATTAGAATCAGCATCATCTCCTTGACTTACAGTGTTAAAAAACCTGTCTAGGACACTGAGAGGTTAAGTGATTGATAATGAATCTTATAATCATTAGCAATAACCTTTGATAGATGATTGTAATGGATAAATATGAGACCAGGCTGGTTCAATGCAAAAATGGCAAGTTGGTTGAGGATGTTCCTAAAATCATAACATATACAGATGTCAACCTACACTGCTCATGTGGAGGACCAGCTCTAGATGAAGCTAAAATTCTAGATCTAGGTTAAACAGCTGATCAAATCATATATCATAGATCAGGAAAACAATGAAACTTTTAAAAGTCTGTTTTTTTCTGAATGGTCTGGATAGTTGTAGAATGCCTTTCACATATTTCAGGTAAGACAATTAAATTGAGATTTTTTTTTAAATGTAACCTTTAAACTAATGTGACTTTCTGTGTCTAGCAAAAGTGTAATGGGGATATTAATACCTGGGTTTGCTGAAGTCAGAGAAGTACATTTCTGCCAAGAGGTGCCAGTGGATGCCTCCATTGTTGCTGTATTGAAGCAGGACACCCTCTTCTCTACTGTCTGGTTTGTTGCACGCAGTGCTTTCTCCACCTATCTGAATATAAAACTGGACAAAATCTACCCAAGAGGTATCCATATCCCAGCTCACTAGGTGTCTCTTTCCAGCCTATCAAAAAAAGAAAAGATTAAAAAAAACCCCTTACATATAGAGTACTGTGCCTTCTTTTTGGTTTTATCTTCCTTAAGTTTCTTTTTTTTTCCCCACTTTATTTTATTTTTTCATGGAATAAAACATTTTTATAACATAATAAAAAGATGATTGCACATGATACTACAAATCTATTATATACAACCTGCTATTCCTTTTAAATATATGATAAAGTTACCATACAAATTTCTTCCCCCCCCCTTTTTTTCTTCCCTTTTCCCTGCCCTAGAGATGGCTATTTTTAGACACAAATAGGTGTATATATGTATACATACATACATACATATATATGTAAAATTATCCTATACATCTATCTGTTCTCTCTCTAGATTCAAATAGCATCTAGATGTATCTACTTTATAGTTAATTGGATAGTTATAATAGTCAAAATGACTTATTCGCTCAAAGTCATTCTTAATATTGCTGTTACCGTATACAGTGTTCTCTTGGTTCTGCTAATTTCGCCCTTCATTATTTTGTGCAGTTTTCCATGTTTTTCCAAGATCACTGAACTCATCATTTCTTATAGCACAGTAATGTTCCGTCACAATCAAATACCACAACTTGTTTAGCCATTCTCCAATTGATGGGCATCCCTGCAATTTTCGGTTCTTTGCCACCACAAAGAGAGCTGCTATAGTACTCCATGTAGCATGGTTGTTGCATGGTTGCTGTGGGTACATAAGATTCTTTTTCCTTGTGGCTCAGAGGAAAAGTTTGGTCCATTTTGATTTGGTGATGGTAATTCAATCTTGTGCATTCATTCTTTTGCTTTCCTTCTTTGATTCATTTTATTAGTCCCTAGATCATTGATATAGTGGATAAAGTACTGCACTTGGAGTCAGCAAAACTTGGGTTCAGATCCCGCTCCTGACACTTAGCTAAGTGATTATGGGAAAACCAGTCAACCTCTGTGATCCTGTGTCCTCAACCAAGAAACAGGGATAACAATGCCTGCAAGACTTATCTCCTTGGGTTGTTGTGATACAACCTACTTAAAGTGCTATGCATATTTAATGTGGTACAAAAACATCCCTATCACCAATAATATAGAAAAGTATTTGGAAAATTTAAAAATTTAGCAGGGCAAAATTAAGCTAAATGGACTTTAAGACAAACACATTTTTTGTGTGTGTGTGTGTGGCTGGGATATCACACATGATTGTGAGGTGCTAAATCAGATATGCTGCGATAAGGGGAACAAGTCCTATATCACAGCTGATACCTTCCTTCCTGGGCAGAAAATTATTCACAGACTTCCTTTCTTTTTCATAGACTGCCTGGGGCTAGAAGTAAAGCCAGGCACAGCTGAAACTAATTGATAAAAGGGGACAGCATCTCAGTCATTTTCACCGTGGGTGGGGGAAAAGATAAAGTTAATAAATTTTTCCTGGATACCAAAAAAAGCATCTCAGGGCTGAAAAGAGTTCACAATATCTTCAAATCCAGCAATTTCTTTTCCTTCTACCAGAAGGCTCAGTGTGTCTCTCTCATGTCATGGTCATGCTGTGAAGTGCTGGACAGAAACTGAAATGGTTTGTCATCATTCCTGTTGTTCGTAAATTATTTCAAGGTAATGGGATTATGAAAAAAATGTCTTGCTTATGAAATCCTATAGGCAAAAGCAGATTCTGCTGGGGGAAGAGCTACAAAAGGTCCTCGAATCTGTCACAGAGCTCTCTAATCCCTGAGAAGCTCCACAAAAATACTGTGTGAGAAACAGTGGCAAAAGGGAGAAAACCAAATCTATCACATAGTAGTCAAAACTAATTCTATTTTATTAAGTTAATGAAGAAAACCTCTGATTATGGCAAATCACAAAGAAAATGCTGCTGGCTAATTAAAAGTGTGCAACCTTGCAAAGATGACTAAAAGGAATTAAAGGATGACGGAAAACACAAATGTAGCAGTAAAAAAATGGTTAATAAAGTAAAGCTTTAGTTTAGAGATTATCTGAGTGCTAAGGAAGCAAATGACAGAATCACACACATAGATACACATAGATACAAACATATATGTAGCAAATGTTATGATATACACACACATATATCGATTGAGGGAAGCAATGAAACTTTAAAAAGTCTATCCACTTTTCTGTGTGGGTAGGTGTAGAATGTCTGTAGTCTGGCAACTCTGTGTGTGTGTGTGTGTGTGTGTGTGTGTGTGTGTGCATGTGTGCATGTGTTTCTCTTTCTCTCCATATGTTTTGACTGTTCAGCTGTTCTTCAGTCACATCTGACTCTTGGTGACCACATTTTGGGTTTTCTTGGTAGAGATACTGGAGCAGTTTACCATTTCCTTCTCCAGCTCATTTGATGGATGAGGAAAGTGAGACAAAACAGGGTTAAGTGGCTTGCCCAGGGCACAGCTAGGAGGTGTCTGAGGCCATATTTGAACTCAGGAAGATGACTTTTTCCTGACTCCAAGCCTGGCATTCTCTCCATCTGGTGCTCCCATCTCTCTTTCTCTTCCCCTCTGCACTCCACTCCCCAACCTCACACCTTCCGACTTGTGCCTTTGTATTTTTCCTTTCACTGAAGCAGAAATAACACATATGAAAAGCACCTTAAGGATGATTGCAATATAGCTTGGACAAATAATATTTTCTAACTTCTGAATCCCTACAAAAAGACCATTTATGAGGAAAAAAACTAATCCCAAACTACAGAACTTAGCAGGTTAATTCCAATTTCTCAAACTATTTTGAGAAACTTGGCATGAGGAAATGAGCCAGAAGGAGGAAGATCTAACAGTGAAGACAATTATTTAAAAAAATCCAATTATCACAATTAGCTAGTTGTAATATCAGGAAATTCAGTCAAGTGCTATTTTTTTCCCCCAGGAAACTTTGGTGCTAGTCCACAGAGGTTTTCTAAAAGTGTTGTGTAAATGAAAAATGTACCAGATCTTTGCTTAGCTTGACATTTTATCCTCCAGAATCTACGTCTCTCCCCACCCCCACCTTTTCTTTAGCTATGCAAAAAGCTATGCAAAATGCTACATTCTTTTTAATGAAGAAAAGAAAGAAGCACCCAAGGCAGGACTTTGCATTTCAAATCTAAACATTTCCAGATTGGTTTAATGTATAGTTATAACTTTTTAAAAATTGTAGGAATCAACGTATGTGTGTCTAAGGGCTTAAGGCAAGAGCATTTTAATAATTCAGGGCCTCAAAAATATTCTTCCCTTATTTTTTTTCAAAATGGCACTTTGGTCTAAGTACTCGAGTAGAGTAGAAATTGAACTGATGCCATAAAGCTATAAAGAGCAGATAATTATGGACAGCATTTTCACACCCAAACAAATTCTAACTCTTGTTACATTATAAATTTTTGCAAACATTATTTCTAATCTGTTTCTATAGTTTTATATTCAATACAATGTAGTTAAAATTCATTTGAATCTACTGATTCATTAACATCAAGCTTTTCTTTAAACTCTCCTATAGCTTCTTTCTTTATGTGAATCTCTGGATACTTTCTTAAAAGTGACTTTGATCTATTTAAATTTGGTAAAGTCTCTTTTCTTTGAATTTGTTCCTCTTCCTTCTATTTCAAAATTATTTACTTATCGAAGTGAGTGGAACAGGAGAACACAGTAACAGCAATATTGTAAGATGATCAACTGTGGATGACTTAGCTTTTCTCAGCAATCCTATGATTGAAGACAATTCCAAAGGACTCATGATGAAAAATATTATTCGCCTCCAGAGAAAAACCTGATGGGAGTCTGAATACAGATCAAAGCATACTATTTTTCGCTTTTTTTCTTTTGGGTCTCTATCTTCTTTCACAACATGACTAATATAGAGACATGTTTTGCATGATTGTACATATATAACCTATATAAAATTGTATTTAAGTATATGGAAGTGTATTGTTGGCTTCATGTTGTCTTCTCAAGATGTCAACTTCTGCAGGACAAAGTCCACTCATCTTGGCAAGACTGGGCATAGAATCCAGTGCTGTGCAATGCACACAAGGACACTTACTAATTACATTTGATGATAATGATAAGGGAAGACTTAAGTGTTGATGGATGTGAGACCTAGTTAAATTTAATCCACCCTGATTTGCTGTTTTCTCAATCTTGTTTACTTGCTAAAAGATCAAATTTTCTTTGTTCTGCACCTGCATCTGAACAAAAATCATATCTATTTTTGCATTTGCATAAATTATCTTGCCTTGGATTTCTGCCTAGACAGACTCTGCCACATATCAGCACTATGGAATTATAGCGCATCTATTTAAGTCCCTGCTAACTTCTCTCAGTATTTGTCCCTACCTTACTGAAATACAGAGATGATCCGGAAGAGATGACCCCACATCCTTGTTCTGGTTTAACAATTTCTCCCCCGATGACTTCTTGCCAGTCCGTCTCCCAACCATTCTGGCTCTCAAAATCTGACATAATCGTAGA
>CM053770.1:119345025-119367748 GCA_028658325.1 Potorous gilbertii | reverse complement strand
CCACAGTCACAGAGTCCACCATAGACAAGATTTAAACCTGTTACCCTGGAATCTATTATCCCTACTTCTCCCTCAAATTTTCATCAGAAGTTTCCCTTTCTTTATTCTTATTCATTTCTTCGGCTACTAACTTTTCCTCATATAAATATACTCTAACAGTATCATTAACAAAAAAGAAAGAGCATCTGTTCAGATATTTTGTAGCAACATTGTATTCAATTACAAAAATAAAAGGAAAAAAACCCAAACCTGGAAGCAACTTAAATGTATAACAATTGGGGAATGTTTAAATAAATTGTGGCAAAAGAATACTATAAAATTTAGGGGTGGGTAACTTGTGATTTTGAGGCCACATGTGCCCTTCTTGGTCTTGGGGTATGATTTTTTTTACCAAATCCAAATTTTACAGAACAAATCCTTTTATTAAAGGGGCTTGTTTTGTGAAGTGTGGCTTCAGTCAAAGGGCCACGCTTGAGGACCTAGAGGGCCATGAGTGACCTGGAAATCAGAGATTCTCTACACCTGCAAGTATAAATCAGTTACGATGGATAAGTGTTCAAACTACAAAGAAACCTTTGATGAAGTTCTAAAGACAGTTACAAGTGACATTACTGCTTACCAAAATTTGTCTAAATTGGTGAAAATAAGAAAATGGAAACTGAAGGAGGCAAGCTTGTCAGCAAATGGTCTACATTTATCCTTAGCTACTGATAGAAATTGTCAGTTTGATAAAAAAAAAAAATCTAGCATAAATTTGAAGTCCCACAGAGGGTCTGCCCATTAATTAGGCAGACTAAGTGCTAGGGAGCAGGGCAGTGAAGACAGTGACTGTGACCTCGGGCTACCTTAGAGAAACTTTACATTCGAATGTCTAAAGTAAGTTTGGCTCCTACATGACACTAAGCAAACAGACCATGCTGTAGGGCTTCTCTTTTCCTGAAAACAAGTCTGCCCATCTATGAAAATTTTCTTTGTAACTGTAGAGGGGAAAAAATGTTGTGAATTTAAAATTTTACTTAAAAAAATATTAGGCAGTGTAGTAGAGCAGCATGTGTGTGTTGAATCTAGAATCAGAGGACCTGGATTTGAATCCCATCTTAGCCCTTAACTACTGGTCTGACCCTGGGCCTGAAGAATCTTTATGGGGCTGCTCTCTTATCTGTAAAATGAAGGTGTTTGACCAGCTGACTCCTGAGGTGTCTTCTGGCTCTAATTGATCTTGGGTCCTTGGAAATTTTCTTCTCTGTGTTGGTAAATTCATGTTTTAGAATTCGTTGAGACTGAAGAATTCATCAGAATTTTCTTTAAGATACTAAAACTTTGGGTGAAACGTATCTTTTCATAGAGTGGGCTTATGTACAGGGTCAGTTGTCAGGGAGTGCTTCCTCTCCAAGTACCATGGCTGTTTTATAAGAATCTGTTTATCCG
Source organism: Potorous gilbertii (assembly GCA_028658325.1). Classification (NCBI taxonomy): domain Eukaryota; kingdom Metazoa; phylum Chordata; class Mammalia; order Diprotodontia; family Potoroidae; genus Potorous; species Potorous gilbertii. Next base: position 119,366,320 of record CM053770.1, on the reverse strand, counting down.
GCTCTTGTCTGTCTTTTCCTTTGTTGTAGGTTTGTTGCTTGTTTTTATTTGTTGTAGTGGTGTTGTCCTGGTGTAATGGAGAGGGCAGGTGGCTCCCATTCAATGTCTTTTAAAGGATATATCCTCTGAACCTGCAACCCAAGACCTTTCGGCTCTGTAAAACCAGCTGTTTATCGCCTTCATGTCAAATGAGATACATTGCTAGTCTCCCCAAAGCAAGCAGCAAAGTCACACTATTATTTCATTAAGCCTCACAGAAGGCTGTATTGATGAGAGTATTATTGAGATAAAACTTATAATAATGCTGATTACTGGAATAACAATACAATATTGTAGGCTTATTCCCCCACTTTTTGGTGACCCAGCTGTAGTTCTGGGTGACTTTCTTAAGGCCTCTATTTCTATTGTAGAAATACTCTTAAGCCTCCTGACTGCAGATTATGTAGCCAGCCTCTTGCAGTCTGTACCCCAACAAGCAGGGGCTCTGCTCTGTGCCTGTGGCTGTGGAGAAGGGAATTTGATTTTCATTTTGCCTGTCAGAATATGCCCTATCTCAGACAATCAATACCAAGGAGTTGTTTAGACATTTCTCAGTCACGTCTGACTTTTCATGACCCCCTCTCGGGTTTTCTTGGCAAAGATACTGGCATGGTTTGCTGTTTCCTTCTCCAGCTCATTTTACAGATGAGGAAACTGTGGCAATCAGGATTAAGCAATTTACCTAGGGGTCACATATCTAGTAAGCATCTGAAGCCACATTTGAACTTAGGTCTCCCTGATGCCAGACCAGATACTCTATCCACATTGCTCCATGCCTGTCCTTCTGTGAAAATATTGAGTTTTTTCAGTGAAAGAATTGGATCAGAGATATTTAAAAGTTCATGGAAGGGGACATATCACTGCACTAGAGGAGGGCAAATGTCATTACTTTAAAAAGGTGAAAAGGAATGGATACTATAAACTATAAACCAACTAACTTGATGTTGATTCCTAATAAAATTGTATGATATATTTTTATAGGAATGGTTAGGGGGGAAAACGTCTTTATAAAGATCCAATATGACTTCAAGAATAGGTCATACCACTCTAATCTCATTTCTTCTTTTATTTTAACAAAGCTGCTAGATTGCTACATCAAGAGAATGCTGTAGATGATACCTAAATTTTAGCAAAGTGCTTAAGAAAGTCTCTCCTGCTTTTTATGCATTCAAGATATGTGGGCTAGATAATAGTATACTATGGTGCGTTGGTAACTGATCGAATGGCTGAGTCCAAACACTAATTTGGAGTGGTTCATTTTTAACTTGGGAAATTATCTCGAGAGAACTTCTCTAGGGATCTGTGCTTGGCCTATGCTGTTTCATATCTTTGTCAATAACTTAGGTAAAGGTATAAATGACCTATTTGTCAAACAGCATACATTAGGAGGGTAGACTAACATACTGGATACCAACATCAAGATCCAATAATATGTCAACAGGCTAGAACAATTGGCCAAATCTGATCAAATGAATTTTAATAGGAACAAGTGTAAATTCTTTAACTTGAATTTAACAAAGCTGCCTATCCCCTGTGAAACTGGGGAGCTGGACAGCACACGTTTTTTTTCTGAAACAGATCTGGTATATTTTATGGGCTAAAAGTGCTACAGTGATAAGATTTTTATGTATTATAAGGGTGATGCAATTTTATTTGTATTAAGAGAGGCATAGCGTCCAGGATTATCACGGTGATATTTCCATTGTATTGTACCCTAATCATCCTCCATTCTAAATTAATTGTTCAGTTCAGGGTCATTTATAAAAATAAGAATAGAAGTCAACTGGAATTATATAGATCCTCAAAATAGATAGTATACTAATAAATGTTTAACAACCCTCTCCCTAGGAGGAAAAAGACACATTTAATCTGCATTATTAACACTCTCTTAAGTCTAGACAATCCACAACACAACAAATGAAGCCCTGATTTGTAGTTTGCCCATTTCAGAGGTGTAAAGCCTCACACTGAAAATTTAATAATTGTCTGGATCCCATTCAAGTTGTAGTACACCTATGCAACTACAGATCAACTGAAGCAACTGGGGATGTTTTAAGTTTAAGTAGATTGATGGGATAGCTGTTTTCAAATCTGAAGGACCATAACTTTGATAAGAGATTAGATTTGTTCATTTGTCCTCAGAGGACAGAACTAGAAAGTTGGGAAAAGCTACAAAGAAGCAAATTAAGATTTAATGTAAGAGCTATCCAAAAGTGATTTGGCTGCCTCACAAGGTGCTGGGTGTTCCTTAATTATGGAGATTTTCAAGCAAAGACCACTTATTGAGTATTTTATAAAGATAATTCTTCTTCAGTCATAGTTTGGTATAAATGACTTCTGAGTTCTCTTACTTCTCTGAAAAGAGACCAGAACACAGGTTGAGGGATTAGCCTTAGTAGAATAAGGATGTCTTTTTCCTTGACAAGATAATTCAGTAGAATTGGATGGAAAGTCATTTCTTAAAACAATTAATTTTACTCCCCTACCAATTTTTTCACAAATTTTTATCAAAGTACAAGTGACTACCCAAAGAATATTTGTTAGACACAACAAGCTTGTTTGCAATAATTGATGACCTTAGGTGCTTAGTAGGGCTATTTAGATGACTTTTGTTCTAATGAAGCAGCAGAAAGTCATAGACCACACAAAAATTTAATTAGCTGAAAGTCCATATCATACTAAAATACTAGTAACCAGGGTAATGTCCGGCAAGTGCTCCAGTATGATTCCATTATACCTTCATACAAGAAATTTTGTGATAGAGTAATAAGAGCACTAAATATGGAAAATCTGGCTTTCTATCCTTATTCCTCTGCCTTCTGTGTGACTTGGGCAAGTCACATAAGCCCCTCGTGGTCCTCAGTTTCCTCATCTGTAAAATTCAGAGTTTGGACTATGTGTCCTATAAATTCTCTTCCAGTTCCAAATAAGTGATTTCATTATCCTACGACTTAGAAGAAAGGTAAGAAGGGCTCATTCTTTCCTGGGAATTTCCCCAACTGCAAGTTTCAGATCAGTCTGGAGAACATAATTCTCAGATGAGTTTGGCCATAGTTTCTTTCAGAAATGAAAACACAAAAATCTATTATCCATAGCTGGGGAAAATTTAATCTAGTTCCCTCAGAGGAATGGAAAAATGGAAAAATATTGGGTCTTAGTAGAGTGTATAGAAGCAGTAGATGACGAGTCTTCTTGTTTAGGGAGAACATGGAGTAGTAAGGAAACTAATGGGAAAGTGATTTAGAACTTGCAGAAATAAATTTAACAGTAGAAAGGAAACTCGTTTTGTTTCCTCCTGTCCTCTTTTCCTTTATATTGAGAAGTAGCTAAGTAGAGCAATTAATTTGATGACTATCTTTGAAAGAGATTGTCACTGAATTCTTTGCTTTTTGTCTTTGAGTCAGCTATGCCCATCTATGTTTCATTGTTTTCTAGTCCAATGTGTCAGGGGTCCCTTGGATAACTTGGTGTGCCAGTTCTTTATACCTCATCTATTAGACAAGCTGCCCAGCCCTACTGTGGTAATAGATATCTGAAGACCAATTCTAAATTTTTATAATTCTGATGTTGCCTTCTCAAGAACTTATCTGTCTTCTTTACACCACTATTGTTAAAAATAACTATCCCTTACAACAGAGGTATCAAGCACTGTTTGCCTGAGTGAAGCTTGAACCTGATTAAAATGTGATAGGAAAATTTTTAACAAAATAAATTTTAAAAAACAATGTGACATAAATAATGTTACTTTGTGGTTTACTAAATCCATAGGTGGCCTTCAGGGATCCATTTCTATTTGAGTTTCACAGCACTGCCCTACAATATTGTTTTATCTAAAGATGTTTTGTGGTGTCTGTTAACAGTGTTAGGTGTGTCTGAGAAAAGCACATTACAATGATTTTTTAAATATTTTTGTTATCTATACTAAGGTTGTACTCAGTGTGATCAATCAGAAGTTGACTATATTTGATTTTAGGAATTTATTTTTAAATTATTCTTGCATATGAGTGTTTCTGCTATTCTGAGAATTTGATACTTCAAGCACAATTATGAAGATATTTAGGAAACCTGGAAAAAGATGAGCTGTAAAACTTCATTTAGCTTCCTTTCCTCCATCCTCACTCAACTTTACTGAAGTTATCATTCTATGCTGGTACTAGATGGCATTATTCCTTAAACTGATGTAAAGTGTCCATTTATACAGTATCTCTTGCCCTCTATGGCTTCTTATGTTTGTGACTCATACCTTTCCAAAATGTCATAATAATAATAGAAATTTTAAAGCTTTTTTTGACTTGGTCTTATTAAAAACAGTGAGTTGATAAATAACTGAGATAGATTGCATACTGTTAAAAGATTTCCTGAAGAACAATTTCTGTAGGGATAACTGAGTTGACCATATAGCTGTGTACAGTTCACGTGCCTCATCTCCTCTGTTAGTAAATTATAAACTTCTTGAGAGTATTGACATCATAAATAATATATTTGTATGACTCCATAGCACACAGTTTGGTCTCAGCACTTGTGGATTACTCTTAGGGGTATGCATATCAATGCAACAATTGTAATATTACCTTGAAGGTGTTTCTAGATTGTTTCTGATTCATATTATGTGTCTCTCAGTTTTACAGGGGACTCTAAACTTGCCTCAAGCATGCGTTATGTGGAAACACAGTCCATGCAGATTGGAGCTTCATATATGATACAATTCAATCTGGTGATGGGATGTGGTCAGAAATATACTCCTCATATGGACAACCAGGTGAAACTCGACTATTCTACCAACCATGGTCTTACATGGCATCTTGTACAGGAGGTAAGGCTTTATGATTTAAATAAAATATGATTTTATTTAAAAACTACTGATGATAAATTTTCACAGGAATTGAAGGAACAGCTTACCAAAAAATTTAGGTTTGAAAAGAAATCACAATTGGTTGATTCACTTTGATAATCCTTTGTTTAGCTGTTCTGATCAAAGAACTAGGTAGAAGGTTTGTGTTAGATCATATATTCTTTGTAATCCAAACTTTTTATGTTGAAACAATCTTTTTAAAAGCATTCATTCTGGAGCAGCTAGGTGGTGCAGTGAATAAAGCACCAACCTTGGAGTCAGGAGGACTTGAGTTCAAATTCTGTCAGACATTTACTAGCTGTGTAACCCTGGGCAAGTTATTTAACATCAATTGTTTCCCCCAAGAAAAGTATTCCTCCCTCTCTTATACTAGTATAGACTGGATGTCAATAAGTGAGTGAAAACTAAAATGATTTATTAGAGGAAGATTTCATTCATAGGTATTTTGTAATCCTAGGAAGAAAGATACTGGCATCCTGTGTTACCATAGGTAGGGAATAGGATACTATAAGTAATGAACATTATGGAAGGAAAAGCTGACTTCTTTGAATAGAATCCCTTGTCAATCTTTAATTCCTGAATCTGCAGAAATAGGATGATAACTAAAAGAATATTGCAAGAAAAAACTAACAAAAGCTGTTAATTCAAAAGCAAACAATACTTAACAGTGTCATGTCATTACAGGATGCAAAAATCTTCTATTTTATGCAAAATTGGTTAGAGTAGTGTCCATTTAATGGTGTCCTGTGTTTTAAAAAGGAACTGTAGACAATCCAGAGGAGATTTCCAGAAATGATGAGCGGAATGAAAAATTATAATCTACATGTTAAAGAATATATGTTGTTTAATTTGAAGAAAAGAAGGTTGGGGAGTAATTTTAGTTACTCTCTTAAAATATAGAAAAACCTATATGAGTGCATTGTTCTGATGTTCTAAAACACCACGGGGTTGGGGGGGTGGGGAGCAGGGAAGTACGTATATAAAGAGCATGCGTGTGCACACATACACACATTCACACTTGCGCACACATACACACAGACTCACATACACATGCATGCACATTTAGGATAGACATGGGAAATCCATGGCAGTAGGTTTAAACAACAAGGTAGGCTAACATAAGAAGCTGTGGGATATATAACCCTAGAGATCTTTCTTCCAGGCAGATAGGTGACAGTATTAAATTGTTCAAATGTGACTTTTTCCATGCTTATCATTTTTCCTTGTGGCCACATTTCCTTTGGTCTCCCTTTCCACTTAAATTTACTGTAACTGAACGTTTCTGATATTTGCCAAATATTTAATCTTTCTAAATATAAAAATTCTTTCAGGCAGAGACTGTTTTTTGCCTTTTTATCTTCAGCACCTAGGACAATGCCTGGAACATCATAGGTACTTAATAAATACTGGTTGAATTGAATTTTTAAAGTTTTGTTGTTGTAGTTAGGCAATAAAAAATAATCAGTGACTAAATTCATTATGAAAGGGCAGAGATATATTTACCACTTGCAGTCCATATCACTAAATTACATAATGATTTCAGCAAATATTTTAACAAAAAAAAATTAAGTAGCTACTAAATATAAGATCTATGATAAGAGCCAAACATTCAAAAATGAACCACAGCCTCTGCTTTCAAGAAATTAACAGTCTAATTTGGTGGGAAACACATATACATAAATCAATATGACAGACAGAAAAAGAAAAGATTTGGATGAGGCATATTTAGGGAATTTAATTTAAATTTTCAAAGAAAATCTAAAGGAAAAAGAGGGAACTCTTTCACATTGGGGCTAGGAAACCAGGAAAAATGTTAAGGAAGAGTAAGCATTTAAACAGACAAAAATGAAGAGAATGTGTATATTCCAGGCATGGGGGAAAAAAACCCCTGCAAATCCTCAGGGGAGAAATAATAGAAGAAAATATTGAATATCAGCTACTGATTGAGCTTGGATAGCATAGAGTGTTTTTTCTCTCCCTACCTACTTCCACACCCACACTGGACAAAAGAAAAAAAACTCATGTAACAAAAATGCACAGTCAAGCATTAGCTCTCCATATTGATCATATACCAAAATGTGTTTTCAGTCTATATCTTGAGTTCCTTGCCTCTTTGTCAAGAGATGAATAGCATTCTTCATCATCGCTTCTCTAGAATCATGGTTGATAATTAATCTAATTTTTAAATCTTTCCAAGCTGTTTGTTCTTGTATCAGTTGTTCTGCTCATTTTTTTCTCCATCAGTTCATACAAACCTTTCCAGCTATTTCTGAAGTCCCTTATTTCTTATGGCATAGAAGTATTATTTATATGTGTGTGTGTGTGCGTGTATGCAACAATTTGTTTATCCCACAATCAATGGACACCCTCTTACTTTAAAGGAGTATTTATTGTAACCTAGAGAGATTTAATGAAGATATTTGATTGGATTAGTGGCCTAATCAGACTGGCATCTTGGGGAGATTATTTTGATAGTTCACCTGTAGGAAAGATTAGCAAAAAGACCAAAATAAGGAAGGCCAATTAGTATATTATAATATTTTAGGTGAGAGACAGTGTGACCTTTAATTAGGGATGATGTAGAGAAGAAGATGAATGTGAGAGAGGTTGTCGTGGTAGACTTGATAACTCTTGGAAGCTGAATGAATATACAGAATGAGGAAGGAGAAAAAAATCAAGGATATCTTCAGTTATAAACCTGAGGAGGGTACACAGGAACTGGAAAAATCTTTGTGCCTTCAGCAAGGATAGGCAAGTCTGTAGGAGGGGGCATGTTTAGCAGGGAAAAGAACGAATTCTGTCTTGGATCTATTGAGTTCAAAGTGCCTACAAGGTATGGAGGAAGAAAGATCTAGTGGGTGAGTGGCTCTTGTAAGCTGAAATTCAGAACAGAGATTAAAGGCAGATAAATAGATATATTAGTCATCATAGCAGAGTTCCTGGAACATAGAAGGCACTATATAAGTATTGATTCCCTTCCTTTTCCCTTTTCTTCCTTACTTATGTAGATATAATAATTGAAGCTAGGAAAGTGTATGAGATTGGCAAAGGAGCATGTAAAGAGAAAGAAAAAGGCTAAGCAGAGAGACAACCATGTTAGTGAACAGACAAAGGAAGACGAACCAACCTAGAAAACTGAGAAGGACTGCTCAGAGAGCCACAGGAGAGACTAGAGTAATAGAAGCCAAAGGAAGAGAGGTTATCATGAAGGATCTAAAGTCAATAGTATAGAAACCTTAAGAGGAGAGAGGACGGAGAAAAGTTTGTTGAATTTTTCAATTCGGGATCATTTGTGACTTTGAACAAAAGTAATTTCGCTAAAGTCACAGGGTTAGAAAGTCTGATATATGGGCATTTGCTTTGTTTGGCCACACAATTTTTGTTTCCAAGGACTTCATTTTTCTTTCTTTTTTTCAATTGGGAGGTGGGAGGGCTTCCCCCCAACAAAGAAAAAATTTAGAAGAAAACAGAGGAAAAGTCAAAAGGAATCACAGACATCAGGACAGCTTTGTAAGTCACTTGTTGAATTTATTATATGCTTTACCTGAAAAAAATAGTAAACTCTACATAATAGAAATTTATATATAATCCTCTCCTTCTGCTTCCCAAAGTCTATGAAAATCTTCCTTACATTTGGTGTTCATTAAGTTCAAAAAATAAAAATATTTTTAAAGATTAAGTAGATAGTGAGAAAGTAAAGGCAGTAACAATAGAAGTATAACAGTGAAGGGAAGAGAGATACCATTTCGTACAAAGCAGCAGGGTTAATAGAAGGTCTTTTAGATTAGGGAAGACTTTGGCTTACTTTCAGGCACAGGAAAATGTCAATGGATAGATCAAGATTGACAATGAGAGGGAAGAGATGGAGCTAAGAGTGATGGGAGCAGGTAGTCTTAAATTCACTAATGGAAGCATTTAGCCTTAACCAAGAGGAGGGCTAGTTTGAACTAGAGAGAAAGAATAATGGATGGGTGATACTTTGAAGGATGGAGCGGGAAACAGGACAAATATTTATAGCTTCAGTCTTTTCATTTTAGTGGATAATATGTTCCAGTGAGTATGAAAGTAGAATTGTGAGTTTAAGCAGAGAGAAGATGTAAACCAGTATGTGTGAGGGATTTGATAGTAAGAGATGAGTAAAAGCTATGTCATGAATAGTGAGGACCCAATTGAAGTAAGCATGAATTGACTGAATTATGCTTTCCTAACATAATGTTAAAATATTCAGGTTTAACAGCAGAGGAAGCCAATGAAGAGATTATCCAATATTGGTCATTAGAAAGGCAGGAAGAAGGGAAGAATTTGGCAGCTAGTCAATAAGAGTATGAGGTCTGGAGTTAGGAAGATTTTTTCATGAGTTCAGATATGGCCACAGACACTTCCTAGCTATGTGACCCTGGACAAATCGCTTAATTATGTTTGCCTTAGTTACCTCATCTGTAAAATGAGCTGGAGAAAGAAAGGACAAACCACTCTAGTATCTTTGCCAAGAAAATCCTGAATGGTGTCATAAGGAGATGGACTTAAGTGAAATGAATAAACTACAAAGAGTGTAATGTCAGAAAGGAGAATGGTTCAGCACTGGAGGGTCTTCTGTACTGTTTCCATGTCAGTAGCCATCCACTACAGGAATGTCAAGACAGAAGAGAAGATGATTACTTACTCTTTAGGGATGGAGAACAGAGAGGATAAACTAAGATGACAGTCTCGGATTTGTATCGCAGAAGGCACATTGTGGCCAAGAAGTAGGATAAGAAGGGCTGAGGCACAGGAGGAAAGAAAAGAGAGAAATTTCAAGATACATGATACAGTGAACATTGAGTGACTGAAGTAGAATGGATATGGTGTTAGTGGAAGCTGGATGAACTAACAGGTTAAAGGGCTACAAGCATTGTTGCTTTAAATATTAAGGTTTCCAAGGATAATTGGGAGGAATGGCGTTAGAGAGCAAGACTTTAAGGGTTATATATTGTTACTATAGGTCAAAAGTTAGGAAAATACATCAATAAAGTTAGCCTAAGTCCCTTAGTATGTGTGTGTGTATGTACATGTACTTCATTTAATTGCATTTAAGCATCTACTTATGAATATTTCCAAAATAGTCTAGTCTGACAAAAACATGACGTACATCCAAATCTCAGACTGATACAATGTAGAACCTTCTAAGAGCTTGTTCACTTCTAGAATGAGGAAAATTGGATGTGGAGAAAAAAAGAAAAAAGGAAAAGATAATCTTGATCTTTCACTGGTTTTTATTTAGGAATGCCTTCCAGGAATGCCTAGCTGTCAAGAATTTACATCTGCGAGCATCTACCATTCCAGTGAATTTACACAGTGGAGAAGGATCACTGTACTTCTTCCTCAGAAAACATGGTAAGAGATGTTATTTTAAAATATTGTTATCTTTACCTTGGCGTACCCTAGATTTTCCATATGACTATTTATATGGACATGGTTGGATTCTAAAGCATTAGTTAAGTACAATGAAGATCTTTTTTTGTTTTGTTTTCACTTATAGAAATGAGGGTTCTTGTCTATTTTAAGAGCATCATTGAATATTTGTGTTAGCAGGAAATATAAACTTTTAATTTCATCTAAAAATGATGTTTTATAAACTAAATGTCCTTTTCTCCTTGTTTCCTAAAATGATCTCACCAATTCACAATATTGTGGAAATAGTATTGGATTGAGAAGTAGAAGACCTGGGTGGTCCCTCATCATCCCTCAAGATCTTTGTGATTTTGACCAGTTCTTTAAAACTCTAGGAACCTCATTAACTCATCTGTAAAGTGAAGAGAATGACTAAATAACTCCTAAGTTCCATTGAAGATCTAATATCATATATTTTTTTCCAAGAAGGAACTTCATGCCCAGAAAAATAACATAAAGCTTAAATTAAAACTGTATCACTCTTTCTATCCTTTCAATACCGTATTCTGAAAAGAAAATCAGAAAAAATGAAACAAATTCCTGTTTGGAATTTTTATAATATTTAGTATAAAGATTTTATTTTTGGTCAAAAAATTAGATGTCATTTCTAGGTTTATTTCTAGGTTTTGTTTTCCCAAAGATCAAATTTTTTTTATAATAAAATAACTATCTTTAAGGATGAGGCTTTATGTTAGTTGGAATTTAAAATTCTGAAATTTGTTTTCCATTCATTTTCCATGCCTTCATTCTGCTTTCTAACTTCTTTTCCCATGCTTTTCACTAATGTATCTCCCCTTTCCCTAACCCTCTTCATTTTGGTATCCCTGCTGCTCAGTTTATAATTAGACCTTTATTAAAAATTTCAAGTGGAATCTTTTTAAATGTGGTATATTTAATTGAAAGACTATTAAGTGAAAAACTAAAGATTATTTAATAATCAAGTTTTGAATTATTATAGTAATATTTCAAATTGCAAAAAGTGAACAACAAATAAAAAATGAAAAGGTTAAAAATTGTTGTCATTCAGTCATTTTTCAGTTTTGTCTGACTCTTTGTGACCCCATTTTGAATTTTCTTGGCAAAGATACTGGAGTGGTTTGCGGATTTCCTTCTCTAGTTCATTTTACAGGTGAGGAAACTGAGAAAAACAGGGTAAGTGACTTGCCTAGGTTTATAGAGCTAGTAAGTATCTGAGGCCATATTTGAACCCAGAAAGAAGAGTCTTCCTGATTTAGCATTATTTAGATTATTTTTTCATTATAGTTAAGATTTTTAAAAAATCATCTTATCAATCAGTATTTAAAGTAATTTCAAAAATCATAGGAACAGAGATTAGAGGTTATCAAATTCATCCTTTTCTATTTTACAGATGGGGAAACTAAGGCCCAGAGAGGTTAAATAACTTGCCCAAAAATATTTATCAGTGAAGTGAAATAAAAAGATATGACAGTTTCTGGATGGAATAGACAGGTAAAGGGAAGGAAGGAATACAGTGAACTACTCATGTCTTTAAGCAATTAAGAAGCCAATGGGAGGGTGAGAATGGTATTACATTGGGTGAGAATGACTGCTTTAAAAAGATCCTGGAACAGGCAATGTGGAGTAGGATCAAGAGCAGGAGTATTATTAAAGATTACCCAAAGTAAGAGGTTTCCAACTCAAGAATGACAAAAAGCCAAGAATTCTAAGTCAGTATTTGTGAAGCATCAAAGTGGCAAATCATGGGTTAAAGGGTGGATATGGAGGCAAGTAAAGCCAGAGTAGGAAAGATAGACTTGGAAAATAGCAGTAGGTCAGGAGATTAGAGTCTATTATAAAGGCCAAGAGTAGCTTTAGTACTGAGATAGCTAGTTGGCACAGTGGATAGTGGGCCAGGCATGGAGTAAGGAAGACATCTTCAGAATTCAAAGGGGTGATCCTGGCAAGTTACTTAACCCTGTTTGCCTCAGTTTCCTCATCTACAAAATGAGCTGGAGAACTCCAATGCCTTTGCCGAGAAAACCCCAAATGGAGTCCCTAAGAGCTGAATGTGACTGAAATGACTGAACAGCAAGGTTTAGTATGAGTGAAAGACAAGGGGATGGAAAGTAAATTATAGCTGGAGATAGAATTTTAGAGCAAATTAGAGAGTAGAATTTTAGACCCACATTAGTGGGACAGTCCTGAGAGATGATGATTTCAAAGGTATGGCTGTACTGTGGCTAAAATAAAGTGTTCAGTCATTGAAATTGAAGGGGATTGAAGAATTGGGGGAGGGTCAAACTGTTAAAACAGTTCTCAGCATGAATCTCGACACCAATGGAGATGGCAGGAGATCGTGAGCAAAATCAGTTTTAACAATGAGTCTATGAGAAAGTTTGGTGAGGGACCTTCCAGTCAGTAGATGACAATAAGGCCAAAACCTATGTTCATTAGGCCCTTGAGTGCAGAGGTATCAAACTCAGATGGGGATTGGGAGGCAAGAGGTGGGGAGGAAAGTCGGTGGGCCACTCACTGAGTCCCTGGCCTTCCAGAGCTTGACTTGAAACTGATTAAAGTGTAATTGAGAAGCAGTTAATCACATAAGTAAAACTACAATGGCATAGATAATGTTAACTCATCAGGTTGCAGTCCCAGGGATCCATTTCCATTTGAGTTTGACAGTGCTGCTTTAGGGCAAGTTTAATTACCATGTGGCATTGCTAAGCACTCATCTATTCATGTTCAACAAAAGGTGTCGGGGTACTAGGGAGTGCTACACTCACCTTGGAGATGTGTAAAGCTCCATGGATGCTGAGTGCCCTATCTCCCTCTATAAGGAAGCAACAGAACTTGTGGATATGTGAATTTATCCAATACCGATTAAATTCTTAAGCCCTCACTTAGCAAGTGATTGCTTTATTCTGTGAGTCCTAGTAAAATAACCTTGGCATGACAGAATTGACTGCTCAGAAGACAGCTGTGCTTGGAATATAGGAGTTTTACTCAGCATAAAATGAATAAATAGATAAACAGTGCATGACAATCAGCACCCAATGCCTAAACAAATAATAAAAACGGTTACTCAGCAAGCTAGTAACCTGTTGCTCTCCTAAATCCCCAGAGCTCCCTTATAGAAGTTTGCCTTATTCCAGGAATTATAGGAAATAAATTATAGGAAATAAAATTTGACTTTGTTTAGTTTCCCTTGTCCTCTCTTCCCCCTGCCCCCAAGAGTGAAAAAAGGATTGCCTACTCAATCTCGACTCACACATCCAGCAGGGACAGTTTATACAAAGACAGAGAAACTCTGGAGGAACTCTTAACCTGGGGTTCAGAGCACATGGAGGGACCTTTTGAGAAAACTAAACTTCCCAATGAAGGTGATTTCCTTGGGCTTGGCTATCTCATTTTTACATGGATCCTAACTTCTGATCACAACTGATTTGTTACAAAGCTGGGTAGATGGACTCAAAGCCTGGCCCAATGAAAAGAAAATCCTTCTGTCACACCATTGCCAGTCCTGGCATCCCTCTCAGACTTTGAATCCAGCACCCCTTCCCCTCAACAGCTTCATTTCTGTCCTCATTTCCTGTCTGTACCCCCAAACAAACTATCTCCCCAGTCTCCTACAAAGCTGGATAGGTTCTGTTTCTCTATCAAGATGCTACACATGCATCAACCCTTTCAGGCCAAGAGATTGTCAACTTGTTCACTGGACTTTGCAGATGCTTTCTAAAAGGTACCCTTATATTAGGGCAAGAACCCAATAGCATAGTTCCCCAGATGTTCTTCCTTAAAAGTAGGTCTGAAATTATTTAATTTAGATTTTCACAGAAATAATAATGTGACTAGGGCAACTCAGACACCTCAGTATTTACTTTAGCATTCCAACCAATCAATATGTAAATCGAATATTGTTGTAGCTTCAAAGAAGCCAGGTGTTCTAATTGCTCTTTCTATGATGCTTGCAGTTGTATTATTTAAAAAACTGAAATGTAGGGATGAAGTACATTCATTTTCCTCAGTACAGTTAATTTCGTCCTTCTAGTTCATCTTGCAACTCTTGAAGGAGTATGTTTTTCTAAAGATTCAAAAGGATAGAGAAATTAGCACAGTGTAGCTTGAAGCTCTTTGACAAATCTCTGCCCCCCCCTCTACGTCATGGTGTTGTTATTCAAACATATTCAAACTATAAACAGAGAGAGGTCAAGCAAAAGTGGTTTTCCAGGGTCCTTGTGTATGCAAAGATCTGTTAACAGGAAAATGTGTTAGAAGGGACCAACATGTGGGGGAAACCATGAACGTATGCACCTGCTCAGAGAAATTGTATTGTGTAAGAATCGAACATTTGTTATCTGATGAAAATTAATTTCAGTTTTATGAGGGACATTTACATAAGAACAGGACTTAATGAGATCCAAAAACAGCTGTCAGTCGCTGACTTCGTAAACAAATCAGCACTTAATGACTGAATAAGAGTTTTGAAATAATTGGGTAAATGTAATTACATTGGCTCTGAAGGTGGCAAGTACAATTTTGTCAGCTTGCATTTACCTTGATTCCTTGACTATCAAGAGAGGACTTGACATTATTTTTTTTCAGATATTGAAGTCTATAGGATAAAATCAAATAAAGAAGAGTATTGAGTTTGATTTCTAGTGCCCACTCTACCCCTGGGAATCCATAGTACCTGGCTAGAAACCATAAGGCATCTTGCATCTTCCTACCCCACAGTAGTTATTTAACTTATTGAATCCAAAGTGGACATGAAATAAACATGATTATCCTCCAAAAGAGAGTCCTTAGTATTTCAAAGTAAAAATGATTGAGGGGCAGAGAAGTGGAAAGTTTAAGCATTTATATTTTGGAAGCTGTTTAGCCATGCCACAACTGAAAATCAGTGAGATCACACTTTGCATTCTCACATGTGGCCAAATGGAGATTGCTTAAGGAGTTTTTTTAATCACTGAAAATGTGGCCAACATCCAACTTTTTTCCTTTCCTTTCTGGTAATTAACATGGTCATATTCAAGTATGTATGACAGGCTTTAATAGAGTAATCCACATTAAGCTGCTTTATCCTAGGGAAGTATTATAGCTATAGAGTACTTATAATAGGCATGAAACAACTAGAAAAGGGAGAGAAACTTAGAATGTTTGTATGTACAAATATTTAGACAAATAAATTCAGCATAGCAACAGTAACCTTAGAGTCCATATTGTATTTCCATGTTAACATAAAGTTGTATTATCATGAAATTCGCCAAGTACTTCTACTGATACACTGACATGCATATTATTTTGCAATTTTTCACTCAATAAGCATTTATTAAACACCTAGTATATTCAAGGGACTGTGCTAAAGGTGGACGAGTCAAAAGCCAAAAATAAAAGGCCCTGACGTTCTAGAAGGTTACATTTTACTGAGCGGTTACAATATTTATTCAAAGAAGTACAAAACAATTTAGAAAAAGGGTGGGTGGAAGAGAGAAAAAGAGGAGGGAAGGGAGGAAAAGGGAGAGGGAGGGAAGAAGAGATGGAAAGACAAAGGGAGGGAAGAAGAGAAAAAGAGAGAGAGAGAGAGTTATTAGGGGGAGCTAGGTGGCTCTGGGAATAGAGTGCCAGCCTGGTCCTGGAATCAGGAGGACCTGAATTCAAATTTGACTTCGGGCACTGAGTAAGTCCCTTAATCCTGTTTGTCTCAGTTTCTTCAGCTGTAAAAATGAGCTGGAGAAGGAAATGGCAAACCATTCTAGTATCTACCAAGAAAACCCCAAATTGAGTCATAAAGAGATACAACTAATCAACCCCCCAAAATATCTAGTTATATATAGGTTGTCTTCCCCATTATGATATGAGCTCTTTGAAGGCAAAAAGCATTTTTGTTTTTCTTTGTGTTCCCAGGGTGTAGAATATTAAGCAATTAATAAATACTTCCTGACTGAGAGGCTGAGAAATTAAGTAATTGGTCAAATGCCCAATCATGTCAAAGGCAGGACTTGAAATCCATTTTTCCCAGTTCAGGGTGAGATCTCCTTACACTGGGATGCCATGCTTCCTCTCCTACAGAGTTGTTAGGAGACTTGAATTCGAACTGTGAAACATTTGCGTGGTTTTTGTTTTTGTTTTGTTTTTTTACTAAAATACTATTGAAATGCCAGCTCTAATTCTATTTTTTAAGGCTTTCTTTTTCCCAGTGTTCTCTTGTATGGCTCCTCAAATTCCTTCATTTGAGCAATTCTGAGTATTTCCTATTCCTAGTTGTTCATTGACGTGTTCTAACAAAATAGGACAGCAGAGATATCAGTGATAATAGACTTCAATAAAGTTTCTCAGATTCACATAAAGAGAAGTCCTGTTTCCTCTTTGGGCAAACAATTTTATAGAAGATTTACAAGATATGCTGAATCATCTGTCCCCATAGCCAAACCATCTAAATTAAAACTTCTAATACCAATTCATGGAGTAGACCTTATACCATTATGTAACTATGCAGAAAATAAAGGACTCTTACAAATGGCCATTTCAGTCCACATATCATGAATCGTTAGCCTTGTAAGTGATCATGGAGATCCATCCTCCTCATATGATAGAAATAAAAACTGATCCCTGGAGAGAAATTCTGTTCAATTTCATGCAACTCATTAATACTAAAATTGGATCTAGAACCTCCTTTTGACTTCCTACAGAGGTTCTTTTTTTCTTTATATTCTGATGCTTTATTTGAAAAAAAGCAACAGATAAATTAGAATAGAAGCTTTTTTTCTGTAGCATAGGGCAAGTCTTTGTAAAATAATGCTATCCGAGTTCTCAAAATTATGTATTAGAGAGATAATAGATAGAATAAATTTTTATTTATCTTAATCGTGCATACTTTGCTATAAATCCTGATTACTATATGATTAAGTAGTTTCTACAGTATCAAATTAATTATAACTATTGTTTTTATGAAATAAAATATGTTAAAGATATTACTAAATTCACTTCAGTTATTAAGCAAATATTTTTAATAGCACTAACCAGAGTCCCATATATTTTGGCATGGTTCATGCCCTTTAGTAGTTCCTGATAAAAAATATTCAACCATTAAAAGATCTTTTCTTATTATGGAAAACTACTCACTTTTCTGAAAGCTATTTTTAATGTGGTAATGAAAATTTTAGCAGCTTTTTTGTTTGAAAGTGAAAATTGTTATTCCAGATGAGATGAGCATAATCTCATTGGAAGTACCACCAAGGATCTCAAACGTGCAAGAAGGCACCATTCTGTTAGATGCACCTCAATGAATTCAGAAATCACCCTACCAGAACTGGACGTGTAACCCATTATCCAGAGATTATGGAAAAAAGATAAATAATAAAAGCCTCCTAACAGTCTGCCATGTACGTAGGGAGTACTTAACTTGAGGACAATTGATGCAGTAGGCTTTAAGGGTTCTTGCCCAGCCCTCAAGGTCTGTTGTTTCAAAGGATGCTGTAATTAGAACATGGGATCCAGTCAGTGACTCTGGGCTTGCCCATTCATTTCTGAAAATCACTCCTAAATGATTACTGCAGAATAGCAATTACCTGCCCTCCTTACCAAGAAACCCTCCGCAGGGAAAGTTTTAAAAAATACTTTGTGACATTCACTAAATGAAAGTGGTTCTTAAAAAAATATTTTTCAGTTACCGGTTGGCTACGTGACTAAACTTCTGCTGCAGAAATGTCAATATATTTTTCTTCTTCTTCAGACCTCATGTCTAACTCACAATCCAAGCTCCCTCCCTAGGATTTCTCAATGGCTACTGGACCACTTAATTATTTGCTTCCATTTAATATCAACTTGTCTTTGAAAAAGAAGCAAGTTAATTTTTCAGTAAGAATAAACAGATAGATGCTTCTGACTATTCTTGTTTATCTTATTTAGGTCATGTAACCATATTATATGTTCTATGTGTAATATTATATTGTGGTAGTCTTTCCTCACCCAATAATTCTACTCTTATCCCTTGTTTTATTTTAAGAGTCAAACGGAAGATGGTCTTCTTATAATTTGATACAAAATGTTCATAATTTAACAGTCAACCAATATAATAAGGTTGCTTGTTTTGTTTTTTTAGAAAAATCCCTTTTTCCTCCCTTAGGCTTATTTCACTAACACAACGTAAGTGTACAATATATCAATCATTTTGATAATGTAAACAACAAAAAAGAGACAGGACTTTTGACTTCCACAACGTATTAATTATAACAATTGTTATGTTTTTCATTTTAATATTTCAGGAAAACTAAGTTGTGTGTAGAAAAGTGGTTGACAATCAAATAAAAATTCCAGAGAGCATATAGTCTAAAAAGAAAATGATGTGAAAATGCATACCTTTAACGTCCCTCCACAGGGAGATTCAAAGAATGATATTTTATTTTTCTTTTTAATACATTTCTAGGTCCAGTGCAACTCGCTTCCGTTGGAGTCAGAGCTATTATACAGCACAGGATGAATGGGCTTTAGACAATATTTACATAGGACAGCAATGCCCAAACATGTGCAGTGGACATGGCTGGTGTGAGCGAGGACTGTGCAAGTAGGTATTTCAACAAAAAAAGTGGAGGGAGTCTCTGGGAATGAGAATTCTATTTATGAACATTACCCCAGCTTTGGTCAAAATCATTATGTGCGTGCATTAGTGTATATGAAATAACCAAAAGGAAATGCCTTTTCTTACCCTTGGTTCAGATACATGGAACACAGTATTACTCTACTGGGCTATTTATTAGGAAATTTAGATTTTCCTTCTCAAAACCAAATCTCCAGAAAAGTCTATCCTGAAAATTAGTTAGCACAGGAAGGGTATCTAGAAGTGATTTGAAGAGGCTTCCTTTCCCCTTATCTGTAAGCAGATACGACCTTTCAATTCGGCCATATTTTGAAAAGCCCTATTTTGTTGCATGCTGCGTCATGACCTCCAGTTCTTAGACTCTTCAGTCTCCTTCACAGCTCAGCTCAAGCACAACCTTCTATAAGATGCCTGCTCTGATCCCTGCAGTGACAATGGCTTCCTCCCCCTAAAATTACCTGGTATTTATTGCAAATATACTTATTTTTGACTGTATCCTCCAATAGAATATAAACTGCTTGAGGGCAGGCACTAATTTATTTTTTATCTTTGTGTCCCTATCCTGGGACTGATCCATGGATTGATAGTGAAGGAAGTGTCTGTCTTCATTTCTGTGACTCAAGTGACTCAGTTGTTACTGTTGAGTATGGAAGAAGACATAGATAGATAGATGGATAGATAGATAGATATATTAGCACTAAAGAGGATGTCAGCTTACTATTTCTCAAACCACACCCCGATCTGATTAAGCAGACCCAGATTTCTAGCTTTACAATAACAAAATCTGCTGAAATGAGATGAATTAGTCTACCCCAAA
Organism: Potorous gilbertii; assembly: GCA_028658325.1. Lineage (NCBI taxonomy): Eukaryota > Metazoa > Chordata > Mammalia > Diprotodontia > Potoroidae > Potorous > Potorous gilbertii. The sequence goes on along the minus strand of CM053770.1, from coordinate 119,346,625 downwards.
GTACTTAACCCATTCATTGCCTGTTGCCCAAAAGTTAGGCTTTCCATTAGGGCTTCATTCCTTTGCACCCTGTTAAAAAATGTAAATACTCTAAGATAACCCCTCCAGTGTCTGTGCCAAGAAAACCCCAAATGAGGTCACAAAGAGTTGGACAGGACTGAAAGGACTGAACAACAACAATATTTTAAACAGCAGTTTTGTTATTGCCTTAGTGTGAATGAGCTGATCGGCTCCTTTCCTAAAAGTGGGCTTTAACAATGGGAAGAAAGTAGGAACCATAAAGTCACAGGGGACATGAAGAGATTTATAAAGTGAGGAGAGAGGAGGAGCAGCTAGCTAGGACCTGAGTTCAAATCCAGACTCAGACAATTACTAGCTTTGTGACCTTGGGCAAATCACTTACCCCAGCTGCCTCAAAATAAATAAATAAAGTGAGGGTGGAAGAGTAAATGGAAGAAATGGGATAGAGAGAAAAAAGAACAGGAAACCTGGAAACTAAAGACAAACTTAGTCAACTTTACAATTTTGCACTTCATAGGTACTTGGCAGGGATGGGGAGGTGTCCATTTCTAAAAGTTTCAGAGCAAGTTAAGGAAAAAATACATAACAAATTTTGTTTAGAAATAAAATTTGTACCTGAAAAGAGGGGAAGACTGCAGAGGTGGCAAGAGACTAGGTGGAAGCAAGAATTATGAGATTGATTGCTTTTTATCTTTACCTTTTGATATTATATTTTACATCATTCTCTAGAAAGTCACTGTAATCTAAGAAACTAAATGGAATTATATTGAGTATTGCACTGGAAAAAGATAGACAAAGGAAGAGTCAGTGATTTTGTGAGAGAAACAACTTTACAACGTCTATGACTTAGCAAAGCTTTTGTCAAACTTTTTACTTCACATTCATGTTGTAAAAAAGTTGAACAACTGGCCTCCAGGTCATTCCTGCCTAATGTCAAAGGTTACAGGCATACCTCAGAAATGTTGCAGGTTTGGTTCCAGACCACTGCAATATAGCAAATATCACAATAAAGTGAGTTAGGTGATTTTTCGTTTGGTTTCCCAGTGCATATAAAAATTATATTTACATTATACTATAGACTATTAAGTGTATAATAGTATTATGTCTAAAAAACCCCAATGTACATACCTTAATTAAAAAAATACTTTATTGCTAAAAAAAAAAATTACTACCCATCACCTGAGCCTTCAGGAAGTCATAATCTTCTTGCTGGTGGAGGATCGTGCTTTGGTGTTGATGGCTTCTGACTGCTCAGGATGGTGGTAGCTGAAGGTTGGGGTAGTTGTGGCAATTTCTTAACATAAGACAGCAGTGAAGTTTGACATGATTGACTCTTCCTTTCACTTGAACATCAAGGAATTACTCATTAGCCTAATTTCAATATTGTTTTGTCTCAGAAAATAGGGAGGCCCAAGGAGAACAAGAAAAGTAGGGGAATGGGCAATCAAGGAAACAGTCAAAACACACACAACATTTATCAATTAAGTTTGCTATCTTATATGGGAGTGGTTTCATGGCAGTCAAAACAATTTCAATAGTAACATCAAAGATCACTGATCATAGATCACCATAACAAATA
>CM053770.1:119290515-119344525 GCA_028658325.1 Potorous gilbertii | reverse complement strand
AAATTTTTCTTTCACTCCAGATCAACCTGTTTATTTCACTCCATTTATTCATTGAACCATTCATTCAATTAATATTTAGGGCTGAATTTATGCAGGACACCATCGAAATTTCTTCAAAAGCTAGGAAACAACGTGATTACCTTTCGTGTAGTAGAAACTTTATGAGTTTCTTTAACAACTAAATTATCATATGATAAATGTATCACTGTTGAATACTGAGGAAGGTAATTTATAGAGCTCTGCCCAACTGCCCGTTACTGTTATTATGTGACATATATTGGCTTTGTGATCTGGAAAGTCATGGACTTCTCAGGGTGCTAGGTGATCCTTTAAACTTCAAGCAATATAGAAAGTGCCAACCTGCCTTGGTAGAGACAGAATTTCAGCCAGGAATTCTCTATGAAAATGAAATCACAAGTCCAATCCTATCACTTACATGCCCACCATAGGAAAGGCACTGTAGTAGAGCCTAGGAAATGAAGTCAAAACCAAACATTGCACTTAAGAAACTTGGATTCTTTGGGAAGTGGTGATGGGGAAACACAATGGTATAGAAAGTTAAAGACAAAATTCTGCAAAAAAACAATTCCTCGCATGAAGAGTGGGTAAACTAGCAACTGCGGGGATCAGGATAAGCTTCCCATAGGAAGTGACAATTAGCTGTTTTTAAGGAAGCTAAGGATTCTGTGAGATGGAGAGAAGACAGTAAATTCTAGGTAGGGGAATAGCCTATACTATTCAAACTAATGCATTCAGTTAAAATATCATTAATCTTTATCTTTTAAGCAATGTTTTTGCTAAGAATGAACATAATAGTAGATACAGCACAGTCATATTACATAACTTATTTTGATTATAATTCATGTATTTAAAAAAGAGATAGTTTTCCTGTAAAAGCATACTTCCTGATTCAATTATAATTTTATTATATCTTGGAGCAATTTTTTCCCCTGGGGAGCAAAACTTCATTATGAAAATCAATGCCCAATGTGGCTTGTGTCTATGAAAATTCAGTTTATTGGCATCTTTTCAATAGAACATTTAATTCCGGAAAGTCAGGCAAACCAGTAATGGCAAAAGAGTCCTTGTTTGTCTTTTGTCCTCGAAGAGGACTATGGCATCAGAAAGGTGATGCCATGACTTGCAACTGGACTGGATGTAAGTGAGCACTTTCTCCTTCAAAACCATCTGGGCCTAGTGGAAAGATATAGATCAGAATGACTGAAGAAGGCCCCACATGCAGGGGGGGATCTTTGCCTTTTTAAGCTAAGGTCTTTCCCAAGTCTCACCAACATAGCGAAATGGCTCTTTGTTCAAGTCATTGCCATTCTGCAATTAGTCTGACCAAAAGTTTGATAAGATTCACTCAGGAACCATTATATCTTTGTATTGTTAGAGACCACTTCAGAAATCTCTATTGGCTTTCTACCTTCATTTTCTGTCCTGAATTTTTCTGAAGAGGAAAGATCAGATATGTGGTTATTAGTAATTGGTTCTTATAATTTTTTGTGGAAGTAGATTCCTATTGCCAAGATACTATAAATAGTTCAAATAATTATGAAAAAAATAAATTGAAATTACTAAAAACTTTTAAAGTAAGCCCACACTTAACAAAACCTAAGAGAGCTCAGCACCTCCAGAAATAAAATGCTTTACATTCACAAAAGTACTTACTAATTAGTTCCTAAAACATATCAGTCAGTTTGAATAAAAAGTATAACAAAACTGCAAATTGCTCAGGTTTACCTCTATTTTCAGACATTAATGTTTATAAAAAGTTGGCAAATACACTTCTTTAATTTCTTTTATATATCATAGAGAATAGGTGAACTGATGAAAAAATTAGTTACAAGTCACAGTCATAAACCAAACAGCTTATTTATTAGAGTATACTCTATTTCCAAACAAATGAACCCATCACAGTAAGTAACAATTTGGCTTCTACATCAATTATAGTCAGTTATTATTATTGAAAAGAGTGTAGTAAGTAGTTAAAAGCATCAAGATCCCTTTAATTCTAGTTAGAATTTATACAGCATGAACTGTTTATTAAAGATATGGCAAATGATGGCAATATGTAGACCACATGCTAAATTACATATTCCAGAGTAATTTGTAATGTCTTTTTTTGTGATATTGATTTGCAAGAGAAAGCACAGGTATGTGCTGGCTAGATTGCAGGAAGAATTCTAATAGAATTCAGTTTGAAGATAAATTTTCTTTTTAATGTTATTACATATAATTGTGTTTTTTTTAACTTGTTGAGAAAACTCTTCCATGATTTAATCTTTCAAACTAAATACTAAAAAAGTTGTCATGGTTTTCTTAGAAGAAAAATGTTGCTGTCAAATGACAGGCAAGAATAAATGCACTTTTGCAGTAGAACATTAAATGTACAATTATTTTTCATACCAAAGATTAATTTCTGGATATAGACGGATAACAGAATTTTGTCCATTCTTTTTATGAAAATGTTAGTGTTTGGGGACAATATAATGGAGTGACCCTTTATATTTTAATAATTATTACTGTAATTATAATATTTGTCTATTATTTTTCTATATTCCTGAAATATAGATATACTATGCTCTCCCAAAAACCAATGACAAATTTAGCTTTACTCTTACTGGTAATGTAGATTCAAATTCTTTTCATCTTAAAGAGTAAAAAAAATCTATTGTACCCAGTGCATTCTTAAATCTATTAGATTATTTCTTTCTATCTCTCTATCTATTCATCCACCCATCCATCTACCCATCCAATCAGGATACAACTCCGTTTAATTCAAGTAAAAAATGTTTTACTGTATTTCTAAAAGCAAGACTTAAGCAAGAAGTTTAAAGTAGAAGTTTTTTTTCTTCCTCCCTTCTCTATACTTATCATCACCTTTCTCAGAGAACATGTACAGTTCTCTTAAATGTTCTTTTGGAAAAGGATTTATGATTCATCAGTGTGGATTAATTCACAATGTTACCTTTCCTAATGGTTTTTGTGTTTCCATCCCTAGTCCTAAGTTTGGAATGAAGACTTTGTTCTGTGTTAAATGAATTTCACGTGTTTGTGAGCAGGCTGATGAAGTATTTTTTTTTGGTAACGTAAAGAAATACTTTTGTTTGTAGAGTGAAGAAATAATATCTCTGAAATCTCCTCTGAACAGGTATACTTGATCACACTACAAGGAAATTTTACATCCTGTAATTAAAGACCCAGAAATGCTAAGCAGCCTTCTTACCAACAAGGCTTTAACGGTTAAAATCTGGAGTGCTTGATACATTTTTAGCATCTACTTATGACTGATAATATATCCTAGAAACACTTGCCTGCGTCTACTGAACTTCTGCTTGTTAAAATCCATTACATAAACTAGAACAAAACATAAAAATTATATCATCTATCAATAGAATCAATAAAGTTCCATGTTGTAAGATGCCTCTGGAATTATCATTTTGTTAGTAAAAATTTGTCAGTATTGGTAATTTAGGTCTATATTTGAATGTTCAATTGTTTCAATTTCAATTGTAAAAAAAATTACTGTTACCTTGCACATATGTTTAACTTCACTCTTATGCTCATTTCAGCTTTCTCTGAATGAAACAGTTTTTAATGTAAAAAATCACTTTCTTTACAATGTAGAAACTCAACTGGGGATGGAATTTGCTAACAGAAACACGGTTAATTTATCATTCCAGGACACATTAGTCTTTGTCGTGGCTCAAACTCAATGGCAGACTCTTTGCAGTCAATAATTACACATTACATTCCAGAAAGACGCTTCTATCATTACATCTCTTTTTTATGGCTTTATCCAACATACCTTGGTTCATGGTAGTTGAGATAAGAATAATGTTCAAGCAGTTTCCATGTAATTCCATTGTCATAAGAATAATGCAATAAAACACCTTCCCCAGGCTGGTTGGGGGCTTTGCATGTACTCAAAACAGATTTACTTCCTATTCTTAATGTGAACTGGAGAAATCTAAAAAAATTAATTTATGTAGATTAGTGAGTATACAAAAACTTTTCAAAATATTATAGTCATTACATTACTGCTTTTTAACAAGACTTCTAGGCAAGTTTAGATGAAATTCCCATGCTGCTTTGTGACCAACTTTCCTTCCCTTTAATGCCAGTGTAGAATGTGTGTACATATATATATATATATATATATATATATATATATATGTATGTATGTATACACATATAGATGTAAAATATTATATGTAATAGAAAGGAATGCATATGTTTTATTTGCATTCATAAAAATATACTTGCACACACAAATTCGTGTATATTACATATACACATTTAAAGTGCCAATCATCAACATATTACATTATTTATTAGGTACCAGGGGAAGGAAAGACATGGAATGGATATAATCAGCCACCACAAGCTGTCAAATAAATAAAACTACATAAATAATTAATTAGCACTTGGCTCTGGCACACATTTTTTGATGCTAACATTTCATATTTTTCCATTTGGCTGGTAATAAATGCCCTAAAGTCATTTGTTAAGCATGTGAATTACTAAAAAAAAAACCAAAACAAAAGGATAGATTAACCCCAAATTAACCTTTGTCTCCAATCCTAATTATGATTTAGACAAAGGTTAAAATGACATTTTATGGAAATAAGAGAAAATCTGAAAACACATAGCTAGGAAAATTAAATTAGTTACATTACTTTGTCATTCATTTCTTAGCTCACCTCGACTGTGAGCTGTCAAGAAAGGATGTAATGAGCTGACGCCTCCCATCTTTATTGAAAACCAATGCTTTTCCACTGGCTAAGACACCACATCCAAAGCTAACTTCAGCACCACGGATAGAGTAAAAGTTGTGGTAAGAGGAGAGTCTGGAACTTCCAAAGCTTTCAGAGATGAACATTGGGAATGTTTGGGATGCCATTTCACAAGCTGGACCTGAAAAGCCAGGGTCACACCTGTCAGAGAAATACAACAAAATTAAGTATGAAACCTTGTTGCTTTCAATTTTAACGTTTTGCTTTTTAAGAGATTTTTCTGAATCTGCTTTGGGGAGAATAAAGTCAAGTATTTGATTGAATGGTAAGTGGAGCTTATTAGCCTCCAGAGAATTCTGAATTTGAAGAGTCAGCAGGGTCTGGATGATTGTAAATATCCTAATAGAGTGCATTCTTGGCAGAGCAGTGCTATAAAAAGGTTATGATTAAAACAATAATTCATCGTGCTCCTTCAACAAATTCTACATAGTTTTCCTACACATACCCATATTTATGCATAGTCCTATCCTGAACTCCCTCAAAAAGTTGCAGTCTGCAAGGTATATAATTTGCTTCAAGGCAATGAATATCGAAACTACATAACAAATGTTATCAACAGGAGACTACTTACTGTGGTATATGTGGCAAAAAATTGAAAGTCTGCAAATAATGTTTTAAATGCAAATGGTGTATATTCAGCTAGGTAAAATGCAATAATTATGCTTTAACTTGAAATGTATTTAGGAGTTAAAATTATATTACTTTAAACTGGAAAATATAATTGCATTCTAGTCTTTAGTTTCCCTGTTTGGACTCTTTAAAATCCACAAAATACCAACAGTCTTATGGAAAAACACTAACCCCTGACCCATGTGAATGTCCTTATTAGAATTTAGGATCCCAGGTTGATGGTGCTCCAAGAAAAAAAATGCCATTACACAATTGTGTTCGTGGGCATGTTCTGATTTTATATGAACTAACTTGGGCACTTGAGCCAAACTCAAGAAATCATTGTCTTAAATGGATTTTTAGTTTAGCCCTAGAAATGCCAAAGATTTGAAGGGAATTACCTTTAAGTGAGAGGTGTGGTACAGTAAACATATAGTTGGCATGGCATCAAGAATAGCTAGGATGGAGTTCTGCCTCTTACACTTAATGCTGTGTGACCCTGAGCAAGTTACTGTACTTCATAGTGCCCCAGGCAACTGTCTAACATTATAAGTTGCAGACCAGGAGCCAGCAGGCATTACTAAATGGAGTTTCTAACTGGCAGTTCTCTAGACCAATGAAATCACAGGTCTTGTGACTTCAAAACAAAAACAACAAAACAGCACTGAAATATTTCTTAACCAGGAACTCATTTGCACATTTTTCTATTTGCTACTACCTTCTTTACTATTTTTTTTGGATTTTTTTTTGCCTTCCTATAAGAATACTGAAATTTCAATGTAATTCAGCTTACTATAGAATGGAATTTGGCATAAAGTAGCTCTTTGTGGGATCCTGTTCAAGTCACTTATGTATCCAGAAGATATTTAGAGTCAAAAGAACTTAAAAAAACCCAATAACGCAATCCTATGGCATGTGCCCCAAGGATGATACCATAGGGGGTCTTCAGATTATGATTAGTTTCCAAATAAACTATGAATATTTTGCCTGAATCTATATAGCCTCAAATACCCCAAATGATAGCATTCATTACAAACTATTTTGCCTGGCATTCTAGTTCCTACATTATCTGACATTAATTTATCCTTACATTCTCACTTCATATTATTGTCCCTCCCCAATCATGTACTCTATATTCCAATTAAACTTCACTTTCTTATCTCTGCATTTGCTCATATCATTCCCTATACCTAGAATGTCTTCCCAAGTTTCACCTAGAATTATTTCCCATTCCTTAAAGTCCAACTCAAATGTTACCTCTTTTATTAAACTTTTTTGATGTCCTTAGTCATTTTTTACCTTCTTATTCAGACCTCTCATGGAACCTTGAATTCACTCATTTCAGAACACTATATATTATAACTGGATTTCATATGTCCTTAAAAGTTTTCAAAGCCTTTTATGAATATAGTAATATTTGATCTTCATAAAAATCCTTATAAGATAAGGATTACAAATATTATCCCCACTTTATAGATGAAGAAACCAGGGAGAGAAGTTAAATGATTTGCCCATGGTTATACATTAAAGTCAAAGGTTGAATTTGAATCCAAAGGTCACTTGACTCCAAATCTAGGACTCTTTCTACTATGCCACATTTCCTCTAATTTTGCATTTTGTACCCCTACTAGTGCATTCAGAGTAGATATGGATCCTGCATTTTATTATACTTGTAGCTTCCACAGTGCACACATCATGCATATATCAGTTGGATACTAAATGCTCATTAAATAAATTACGGTAATGAATCATCTGAAAGAATACCTTACTGATTGAGGGCATACAAATATGGCTGACACCTTAGGCAGCCATTTTTCCCTCCCCACTACAAATAGAGACCTGATGGAAGGGTATTTAAGAACATTTTGGTATATCTAAGGAAACAGCAATGGAGTATGGAATTAGTAGAATTGTATGTGATGAAATTTTATGCTAATGTGTCTGAGGCTTTGGAAACCAGAGACAAAAATTTCAAATATGCTTATGACATTTGGCAGCCCTAGGACCTTGAGTGAAAAACTTATCTTCCTGAGCCTTAGTTTTCTTCATGTATGGATACTAGTGCTTAGAATATCTACTTCACAGAATTCGTCTTAGGGAAATATTTTGCAAACCCTAAAGCACTATATAATATGAATGATTATTTAAATAGTGAAGAGTTAAAATGACTATTCATATTTCTGTTTGAAACTATTATTATTAACATTGATATTTATTTTGATAAAATCTAGTCAATGCTATGTGGAAGCCTTTGAGGAAAAAAATTCATTGTTGCAACTTTATAAATATTATCCTGTAAATAGAACTTTCTGGCATTTTGGATAAAACATTAATTTTTAGACACAAGATTAATATCTTTAAGGAACGGCAGAATAAAGAAAATATTAAGTTATTCTTTTATAGCATTATAGATAACTTAAAAAAGAGAAGGGATTAACCATGTAGGAGAGGGATATAAACGAAATCTGAAAAAGTTGTTCAGGTAATTACTTCCAGATGTGAGGAATCTGCCTTTTTGCCAAGGCATTTAAGATGAAATTTGGTGGAAATATTATGGAACACACTTTCCTATTCTCCCTGAAAACCAATGATTTAGCATTAGAAGGGAACTGAGGTACCTTTCAATCCAGTCCTTTCATTTTACTGAAGAAGAAACTGAGACCTAGAGAGGTGTAGTGATTTGCCCAAAGCAATGTGGCACAACCAGGATTCAAACCTGAGTCCTCAGACTACCACTCTTAGCATTAAAGCTGGTAATTTTTTTGCATTCTTAAATGTTACATTTTAAATGGAACTCTTTTTAGTTGGAAGCTGGATGGTTGAAAAGATTTGGAAATGTTGGCATTGGCTGTTCATTCTCATAAATATCATGTCTAAGTCATGCAATGATGCTCCTGAATGATCATAATGAATGTTCCTTAAATTATTCTCTATTTTTGGGATGTGTATGTAGGGAGGATGAGGAAAAGCAGAATGGATGATCAGACAGACAAAAATAGAAATGTATGTAGGTCAAATACAAAGATTAGAAATTTAGCAAATCCTTGTTGAGCCTATGTTCCACATTAATAGACAGCTGCACATGGCTTATGTACTATGTAATAAATATATTTGAGGAATGCAGATATTTCTCTTCAGCTCAAATACTGATACAGACCAAAGGAGATTCTCATTTAAACTATTAATGTGCTGTTGTTTAGATTATAATATCTCTGAGGTCAGAAGAAGTCACTCAGCACATTGGACAGAGCTCAGGAGATTTTTTTTTTTTTTCCCCAGAAGGGTTTATATGAGTCACATAGGTTAAGAGAAGATGTAGAGGTTGCAATTTGTATTATTACAAGCAGTACCCCACACTGATGAAATTATAGATCAAAGGAAACTTCCAAGTTTATATGGAAAACATGAAGAACTTCATAAAGAAACCAGTATCACAACAAAACACAAAGGGAAAAGGAGTCAAGAGCTAGATAGCATGGTGGAGAATTTTGGATTTGAATGAAGAAAGACCACAGTTTAGATCCTGCTTTTATATCTTTAATAGCTGTGTGGGCATGGTTCACTTAAATCCTCTCAGCCTCAGTTTCTTCACCTGTAAAATGAGAAAAATAATAGATACTACTCCCCAAGTTCACTGTGAGGATAAAAAAAAGTATGTGATGTGATTCACACATTTTAAAGCACCACCTAAGTGCTCACTTTTATTTGCTAATGTATAGCATTTATAGTATTCCCTCCCCTATTATAGTTTAGAATATTCTTTTAAAAATTCTAGTGATAAGATTTTATTTTGCTTTTATCATTTTCTTCATCAACTGCTATATTTTCTTCTTATACGCTTAAACCGCTTTATGTCATTATTTACATAAAAGATTATGAGGCCAAACTAGTTAAAAAACAGTATGAAGGCAGAAAATATATTAGAAGTTCCACAAACGAGTTTCCTTGAAAGGAGAAAGGACTTAAAGATGAGGCAAAATATTTATTTTCTCACTAGAGTTGCTAAATTATACCTGTTAGGTCCTTTCTGAATGATTTTGCTTTCTGGATACATGAGTAAGTGGTTGTTTTTGCACCTAATTTAGAAAACATTTTCATAATTTATTGAATTAATTTGACTCAAGAACATTCAAAGACTGGCCCAAGTTAATGGAAGGACAACATAAGGTTTTGCATTAGTATGCAGAAAGTATGTTGCAAAGTGCCTGAAACTCACTAGATTACAAAATGAAATGCTTGGTTATTTTTTTGTTTGTTTGTTTGTTTGGGTTTAGCGTATAGAAAACTATGAAACACACCTCTACTTACAAAAAATGCATAATAATAATTTTATGACCATTAATTTATGTTCATCAGTTTTGCATTTGTCCTTGGTATAACCCAACCAACCTAATCTGAAAAAGCATAACAATTTGTGGTTTGCAACACAAATTACACATTTTTTTTACATCTACAAATATCGTTACTTACTTGCAGCCATTTCGAGTACATTGTCCTCTTCCAGAGCAGAATTTGAGGCATGATGGACCGATATAAACTGCCAAAGGAAAACAAAGGTTTGTGTAAATAAAGACTACACTACTGGAAAATCGAAAGCTACCACCCACATGTTGAATAATTTTATGAAACAAAAATACAAAGTATTTTACTTTATATGTACAGCATATGACCCATATTTGTGGAAGTTCAGGGAAACTGAAGGGTGACACATGGTGTATTTGTGACAAGTTAATTGCTTAGATTACAAGCTTACTAGAGTTACAGATAACAATTTTCAAGATTTTGATATATATTACATAGAGAAGAATAAAGGACACTTTTGATTTTGACTCTCCTTTGGGCAATCTATTTTCTCCAAACTACTTAAAACAAAATATGTTTATTTTTTTACTAGTCATTTTATTTTTATAAGAATCATATTTTTTTTCCTTGGGGAAAAGAATATCACAAAAGAGAATCTGGATATGTCAGCAAAGGATCGGTGAGTTAACGTTTTCTTGAAATTTCCAGCTCTATTTTCTATCACAATTGGACAACAAATTACTTAAGATTCTTAAATATATTTCTAAAGTTTAATCAACTTGGGGACAATAACAAACCTCTCGAATAGTTTAAAAACACCCATTGCCACAAGGATGTTGACATAACATAATCTTTTTTTAAAATCACAGAATTCCACTGATTGTGTGAAGATACAAATCCAGATTTAGATCACAAATTCAGAACTGAAGGTTCTTTTGAGGTCTTTAAGTTCAACTTCCTCAGAAAATTGAGCTAAAAAGAAGTGAAGTCACTTGCTAAGTGCCACAGTTAGTTGGTATCTCAGCTGAGATTTGAGCCCATGTCTTCCTGCCTTCCAAATGCTGTGCTCTCTATCCATTATGTTATGTTATTGCTCAACACTGGGAAATAAGAACACAGCAATATCCATAAGAAAGAAGGCTGTAAGTTACAAACTTTACAGGAAACTTGGATGCTTTTTGTTTTCTCAGTATCAAACCCCAAGACCATATTTTTTGTTCATTTTTTTACTTGTCTTCAAACTAGACTTGAGTCTGGTACTACATCCTGCTTCTTGTCCACACACAACATTTTTCTTCCAAACCTAGCATCCCTGGCAGTTGAGCATCCCACTGTCTACTGGAAGTTCACGGTCAATCTAGCCATTCGGCCTGTATACTTCCCAAATACGAATCTTCCAGCTGTTGCCTTTTCTCATTTCCCAGCCTGTGCCAAAAAAGGCTGTCGACCCTTGTTCTTGGTGTGGTCCTAACTTGGTCTTGCCTCAGGATAGAACAAGATCAACAAAATGTTAGCATTGGTTTTGGTGCTTGCTTTTTGGATGGATGATGCTGATGACAAATATGGTACTTATACCAAACAGAAGTAGCCCTTGGCTGCTCAATGGACTACACAATATATCTAATTACCACTCAGGAAAGTGAAGCCAAGGAAATAATCATTCTCAGTATGTAAATGGGTACCATTTTTCTCCCTAGAGAAAATCTAATTCAGTGGCCCCAGGCATACATGCCTTATGGTTTTTAGATGGGCTAATTTGTTGTGTCATTCAGGACAGCCTAGAGGTGATGCCAGGTAGTTCTCCAAACCTACTAAACTGGGCATGCAGAGTTCAAAAAGTCACTGACCCTAGTGTTTAAAAAGTCTCCATCAGAATGAAAAATGAACATCTCCAAGACACTAACTAAAATTTAGTTTTAACAAAAATATTCTTTGTCACCACAATTTTCTAACCAAGAGTTTTAATGGATTAAAGATGACCTTAGTTTGCAAATTTTTTGGATGATGAACAAATCATTTCTTTTTTTTCTTGAGGCAATGGAATAAAAAAGCAATTATTTTTCTCTGTATCACCACTTTCATCTCTTTTTTTCCTCAGAAGAATCACAACAACCTTACTCAAAACTTAATAACAAACAACAGTGGATTTTTTCTCTTTGTAAGCTACATGCTAGTTTTAAGTTAGGTACCAATATGGTTGTCTTAATATTTTAAAGAAATTTCTGAAAATTTTTTCCTTATAAAAGAGAGGTGATGTAGCAATCCAGAAAAAAAAATTAGATTTAGGGTCAAGATATCTGGGTTTCAATCCCATCTCTCCTTGAATTTTAAGTTACCAACCTGCAAAACTGAAGTCATAATTCTTGCATAACCTGCTTTACAGGGTCGCTGTAAGGACAAAACTCTGTAAACCTAAAAATTCTATACAAGTATAAATTGTAATTAAGCAGCTAGACACTGAATCTGACTCCATAATAATAGAAGACACACACATACATATATGTATATACATATATAGACATATAACCCTAACAAAATTCTGACATCTACCAGTTTACTTTTCTTCTCCGTTATATTATTTTAACATACAATTTTCTATTTTCAAGAACTTAGAAGAGATTCAGAAGGAAACAGGAAGGAAAAAGGAATCATTCATTAGTGAATTCTCACAGACTCCAGGAAGGAGGCAAGTGTCACGTTCTCCATCTTGCAGATAAGACTGAGAGCTGGTTATTGTTCTTTTGAGGCAGTTGCTTAGGTTGAGCCCTGAGGCTCCTTTGTTCCTTGCCTTTTGTTGAGGATAGAATTTAAGATTTCCTGCTTCCAGGTTTGCATTATGGCAACACTATTAACCACAATCATTTCATTTGTTTAAACTTACAGTGACAATGCATCATAGACAGTTGGTGGCAGATTAAGTACTTAACAAATACTAACTATAAGCAGGACGCTGTAACATCTTCCCCAAAGAGTTATCTTGACTTCCCTGTATTTGGAATTTCATGTATTTTAAAAAATTCATCTTCAGAGATGTTCCCAAATTCAATTCAATTCCACAAAAATTTATTTTGTGTGTAAGACATGAAGGTACACTGTGCCATAAAACGTTTAGCTAAGAAATGTTTAATGGAACTTATAGTCTGGTAAGGGGCATACAGAGATAATGAAAACACACTAGTACTTGATCAGTGCCTTAAAGAGTTAAGAAACTATGTGCTATGAGAGTCCTGAGGATGACGGTTGTTACCGATCAGAAAAGGCTTCGTGGTAGAGGAAGCATTTGAGCTGGACTTTAAAAGACAAGAAGACTAGAACAAGGAGGTCTCAAGCATAGGTAAAAGCATGAGCCAAGGTATGGAGGCAGGAAAGTCCAACATGTATTTGGAGGTCAGAAATTGGTTCAGTTTACTTGGAACACAAAATTAATGACTGGGAACTACATTAGATAAAGTGGGGAACGTAAGTTGGCATTATATTGTGGGATGCTAGGAAAGGATTAAACTTTAGTTGACAGGCAATAGGGAGCCACTGAAGGTTGAATTTTGTGTGAGACCAGAATGGTATATAAGAAAAAGAAATCTGAAAGGATTGGAGGAGCTTTGGGAGGGGAGGCAGGAAGTCCTATTAAGGGACTATTGTAATGGTACAGCTGGTTTACATTGGAGTAGTAGCCACGGGAATAGAAAGGAAAGAACATTTGTGAGAGATGTTGCAGATAGTATAGGCATATTTACACTCTCATGAATCATTTAGGCTTTGCATTTTGTTATAGTGATGGTGTTTCTTTATGAAGGTCTTCTGTGTTTAGCATATGAGCATTCCAGATGTTGTGGCAGCCACTAAGAGAAGAATAGGCCTTATTTTAATAGCACAGCATGGAATATATTTATGTTAATTCGATGTAAACAGTTGAAGGGAATGTTAGGCTATCCCTTGTCATCAGGCCCGGGAGTTTGAGTTTCAGAGTTTTAAAAACATTTTAATTATGTATGTTGCAAAATACCAGGACCTTTTATTGCTGACTCCACTGCCTTTTCTGATTGCTCATCCCTGGGCTTCCTAACAGAAAGCATATGCACAAAGGAAGAAAGAGTGTTTAATGAATTTCAGGGCTATAACTTCCAAATGTGGTGAAGTCTGTGCTGAACTAACAGAAGTGCAGAAAGAGTTTACATCAATGGTATGTGATTATAATAGGCATAAATACTAACTATTATCAATCGCCCACATGTTTCCGAGGATTGGGCCCATTTGTCTCCAGCGAATCCTGGTGTCCTTGGTTAGCGCTGCATTAGGGAGAGGGATAGTTATTCGGTTCCACCTGCAAGAAATTGAACACACAAAATTTAATTCATGGCTAAATTCAAATTATCGTCAATTACTTTAACCACAAGATATTCTGCACATATTGGATGTAGCTATTTTGCTAATAATCTCTCTTTAATCCATTTATACTTGTTCTCAGATGCCCATGGTACAGTAAAAATAACTCTGGATTAGAAATCAAGATCCTAGATCAGGTCTGCCATTAATTTCTTTTGTGATTCTGGACAAGTATAGCCTCTCTGGGCCTCAGTTTCCCCATATAATTAGAAGGCTGGACTATATGATCTCTAATGTCCTTCTCACTCCAACAAGATTAACCTCTGACTAAATTATCATGCATCCAAATTTATTAGGGATAATTTTTAACTGCTTGGCCCAACAATCTGTTAACTTATTATGACCTCTCTACTGACCTAAATTATTATGCATCTGAACTTTTTATTAGTGATCATTTTAAACTGACACATACTTGCTAAAATGCACCTTATGGTAAAAAGGTAATGCTTTTTCTAATTCCCAGTTTTCTCATGTAGAACTTCACACTTGGTTCAAACACACTCTTCATTTTTAAAGTTGGTGTGAAATCCCTAGATAGATTGCCTACAGCTGCTGTGTAGAGACAGGATGTCTATTTACCTATCTTAAGAGAGTGCCATATAGCTCAGATTGTCCTTCTCAAGGTAAAGTATATCAAATAGAAGCTAGGAAATAATCTATCTGTATGGCCAACTTTGGCTTTCTACCTTTTGAAGACTGGTATGTGGGCAGCTAGGGGAGAGTCAGGAAGACTCATCTTCGTGAGTTCAAATCTGGCCTCAGACACTTACTCAGATCCTGGGCAAATTACTTAACCCTATTTGCTTTAGTTTTGTCATCTGTAAAATAAGCTGGAGAAGGAAATGGCAAACCACTCTTTGAAGTCTTGTCAAGAAGACTTCAAAAAGGGGTCACGAAGAGTTGGACATGATTGAAACAGCTGAACAACAAAAGTATTCTGCTTGTGTTTGTATTTTAAGTACTTATAGCACTACGCTATAATATTTCTAACTCCATTGAGGCTTTAGAGTGATCAGAAGGGCATGGATTTAGAGGTAAAAGAGATCTTAGCGGTCACTAAGTCCAACATTCTCACTTTACAAATGAGGAACTTGAGACTAGAGAGGTTAAGAGACTTGTCTAAGGTCACACAGCTAGTAAGTTCTGGAGTCAAAACCGGAATTAGAGTCTTCCTGACTTCTAGTCTTCTGCTTGGTCTACTTTGTTTCTTATTTGCCTCAATGCCAAGTTCATAAAGTGAAAACGTATGACCATGTGAGCATGAAAATAAGAAGGGGTTGACCCTCTGATAAAGATAGCTGCCCGAATAAAGGCAGACTGCCGAGCGCCTGCACAGAACTAAGTCGAATGGGAGATTTGATTTAGTGTGAATTACAAAATGATAACAGATTACACTTAATGCAAATCAAAATTCAATTGCTACAATGTGTATGAGCTAGACTAGGATCTTACCAAACTGCTATATTATTAATCTGCACTAGGTTATGGTCATGTTTGGATGTGATGTGCTATCAGATCCCATATTGACAACAGTTGTGTTAAGATTTTTGAAGAAGAATCCCTAAGAAAATGCAAAAAAGAAAGAATACCTAAGATAACAACGATAGTGCAAAAAGAGAGAGAAAATGTCTTTTATTCCATTACAACAAAAAAACTGATGTAATCGGAAGGCATCAATATGGTCACAGTAATTCTAAAATAGGATAAGATGTCAGTGTGCCTGACAATGCAAATTATAAAAAATGCAGGTACAGTAAAAGAAAAAAAACAAACCTTTATCATCTTCCTGTGGTTTGCAAACAACTACAGGTTAAAGAAAAGTCTAACGATAGAAGTGGACTGTCTTTTAGTAGTATTTATTGAAAACTGCAATCAAAAATACAGAGCAGGTATTTAGATAAATACTACCAGTTTAAGGCAGTGAAAGAAAATGGAAATTAAGTAGAGAGTGAAGACTTTCTACTGAAAGTACTAATTGATTTGATCACTTTAAAAAACTGGGTTCAATTGTATAATGTTAAAATGACCAAAGAGGTGGTCAGTGCAGATGAAGACACTCTGGGAAGTTCCTCTGGAGAAAATAATTGAAAGCAGATACACTGATCAACAGTTTTTTAATGTGGATGAAACAGGCTCATTCTGGAAAAGGAAGGCTTTTAGAATTTACATTTTGAAGAAAAAAAATCTCAAATTTGACTTCAAGCGTCTAAGGTTACTTGACGATTTTTTGGGGAAATAATGCCAAAGGGATTTTTAACTTAAAACTGAGGCTTGGCTACTGGCCCTCCAATCTTTGTACTTTGAGAAGATATAGCCACTGATCACTTCTAGTTCTTTGGTAGTTAAATAATAGGGCATGGATGATGAAGGTAGTTTTCAAAGATGGGTTCTCAAGTCATTTGAGCCCAGCTATTGCAAAACATCACAGGGACAGCAATATTGCATTGTCAGACAACATTACTGATCTTAGATAATTCCCCAAATCATTAAACTACACCTGTGTGAGAGGTTGATCACGCAAATTTACTGACAAAGTGATCTGTATCTACCAACACACACATGAAGATTCACAGAAGGAGAAGATAGCTCAGTATACACTGCCAAAATAATTTAAATTACAATGATGATGTTTCCAGCACATCCTAAGATAGGGTTATTTTTAAATATGATATTCAGTAATTTAAAATGTTTTTAATTTTGCTTTTTATAATTGCTATACTATTTGTAATAAACTTGAACCAGAAATATATTTTCTTATCTTTTGTTATTATGTTAGCAAACATGAGAAACTTTATTTTAAAAATTTTCCATTGCATATTTCTATTGAGTTGGGAACAATGACTATATTTTACATATAATTATAACTCTGAATTCAAATAATGTGACTATTTCATGGGATTCCTCATTTGCCCTAATTGGGATCTAGCTATTGTTACTCTAGTAAAAATGTGAAATTAGCAGTAGACTAATGATCAAGAAATTCAAGGAGAAGAAATAGCAGCAAGTTATTTCTTTCATTTCAGAACCACAGCAAAAGTTGGTCAGAAGTTATGGGAAATAAGGAAGAAGGTGTCACAGAGGTTAATGCCCCTTTAAGCAGAAAAGGTGGCAGCCTCCAAGCACAACCAGAGATGGTTGTAGTCTACAGGCATGTGTGGCTGTATTTAAGACAGCTGAATATTCCTCATAGTATTGGAAGTTGGAACACTCCATGGTGGTTGGAAACTTGGAGTGGGGATGCTGAAAACCAGCAGGAGAGGCAATGACCAAATAGTATGCAGAAGAACTACGATGATAACATCCCAGGTCTCTGATATCTCTAGCACAATGTCTTAAGAAGCCATACAGGGACCTGCAGATCCAACTCTCAGAATCTCAAAGACACAGGGGAAGGGAAGCTAATCATGGGAGGTGAAGGTCTGTGAAAGAAGCCAAGTGACTCAGGGCAAGATTATTGTAGGGTTGAACAACCCATCAGAAAGGACAACAGGTAACAGAGTTTGCTCCCAAGACAAAGCTCCAATTCAGGAATTAGAGGGATGAGTAAAGCAAAATAGACAATAATCAATACAAAACATTATGGCTGTTCTCAAGATGATTCAGAATCCATTGAAAAAGGAGAAAGCAGCTCCAAAACAGTTATGAGCAGAGATTTGAAGGAAGAAATGTATTTTCTATAAAAATTACATAAGTATGAATAAGAAATGAAATGAGATAAAAAACATAAAAGCTCTGGGAGAAAAACTGGAAGGAGAATTAGTTGACAAAAGAAATTGTAAACTTTAATACAAAAATGGAATACCGGAAGAGTACAACAGACCAAATAGAAATCAATGACTACATTAGATAGTAAGAAGATATTAGAACAAAATCAAAAGATTATAAAGTAGAAGATTATGTAAGATATTTGACATTAAAACACTGACCTAAAAACAAGTCAAGGATAAATAACTTAAGACCTATAAGAATCACTGAAAACAGTTATTAAAAAGTCCGGTTAACATTTTTAAAAGAAATAATAAATGAAATTACCTATATTTATCAGAATCAGAGGACAAAGTAAAGACAGAAACAATCTATTTCACAAAAGGATCCCCCAAAAGAAAAGGTCAGGGATATCACAGCCCAAATTCAGAGCTCCAACATCAAAGAAAAAATATTTCAAATATCCAGAAATCACAAGGATTCACAATCAGGAGCACAAAAGACCTGTAAGCTTCCACTACAAATGATAGGAGATCTTACAATACAATATTGTAACAGTCAAAAGAGAGAGGCTTATATCCAAGAACAATGACCTGCAAAGTTAAGTACAGAAGTAGCATTGAAAAATGGCACTTTAATGGAACAAAAAAATCTCCATGCATTTCTGATAAAAAACCAGAGCTAATATGAACTTAAAATACAAGAATCCAGAGAAATCCAGAGAGTTAAATTTATTTGAGGAATTGGAAGTAGCAATATGATGATTTGGCATTCTCATTCTAATGAAGGGAGAAGAAACAAGTTTCTCTTCAGACCTTTGAATTCTGTAAAAAGGGATTGAGGAAGTGAAATAAGAAAAACAGTCCTGTGGGTGAATCAGTTCTGTTCTGAGGATTTTAAAAGGGAAGAGAGATGAGAGGGAAAGGAATGCGTTACTGTGCCAAGAAGAAAGGTGAGGTTAGAATTTGTTATTCTCATAACTGCGGTATGTGAAAAGGATATAAATTTGGAGAAAGAGGTAGATCATGGGAATCTCACTCTTATGTGAAATATTCAAAGGAGGGATAAACACATACAATTTCATACAGAAACATATCAAACTCAATAGGGAAACAAGTAAGAATAAAAAATAAAGGAACTAGAGTCTAAGGGGTTCATTTCAACTGAAGAATGGATAACAAATTGTGGTATATGGATGTATTGGAATATAATCTCATAAGAAATGATAAAAGAGGTCATTTCAAAGAATCTTAGACAGTATGAGCTAATGGAAAGTTAAGTGAACAGAACCAGGGGAACACTTTATACAACGATAACAACACTGTAAAAAAAAAACCAAATAAACCAAAAGAATCAGTCTTGAAAGACTTAAAAAACTCTGATTAAAGCAATGACCAATCATGTTTGCTGAGGATCTATGATGAAACATCTTACTGAGCTCCTGACAGGATATGATGAATGCAAGAAATATATTTTTTGCCATGGCCATGGAATGTATATACTTTATTTGATTATACATTTTTGTTACAAGCTTTATTTTTTTTCCTCCTGGTTTTTAATTGAGAGAGGACTGAAAAGTAGTAGTTAGGAAAATTGATGCCAAGAAAAAGAGGGTCACAAACATTGTTAAAAGACACACAAAAGAGAATATAGACTAGTTCAAAGGAAGACAGAGATGAACAGGGAAGTTTGGAGAGTAGCCTATGGAATTTGTTATATATAAGTAGAAGGATATGTATATCCATCCATCCATGTGTGTATGTATGTGTGTGTGTGCACACATGTATGTATGAGGAAATGGTATGAAATAGAGCCTCATGGTTTCATATGGAATTCTCCATTTGCATTTTGCTCTGTATTTGGAAATGCTTATTTTTTTATGTTTAGTTCAGAATAATTTTTTAAAATAAAAATGCAGTTGAATAGAAAAAGTACAAATCTCCTTTCTAACCTTATAACTTCTTGTGTCAAAGAAATTGACAAACTACATTACAAGCAATTAGAATCCAACAAATGGGCACTTTTTAAAAACAAATATTATTGTTGAACTACAACTAAAAAAAGATAAGATGGGATTCTATGACCAGATTTACCTAAAGTACTTTCCTGTATTTTTTCAGGCCACTTTTCTAAAGTATATTAAAGAGTCACCATGGCTCTTGCTTATTATTTTAGGGCATCCAGATATAAAAGAGGAGGCTTTTATTCTTTGGCATGTCAAAAGTTTCAAATCTGCCACTATTTTTAGGAAGGATATACTTACCCACTATAGTTTTCAGAAGAATAGACAGTACTATGTGGGAGATGTGGCCCAGCACATATCTCCGGTAAGCATTCAGTGTGAAGCAGAGACCAGGAGCGCCCGTGGTTGGTTGAAAATTCTAAGCTGACACTGCATTGACAAAAAAATAAATGATGATGAGGGGGTAAAGATGTGCAAAGTAAAACAATTCATACCTGACTGAACACAATACAAATATTTGTTGAACAAACATAGAAAACTCTTAAAGAGGTCTTTTTCAAATAGTTATTTTCCTTTTTCTTGATACACAAAACTGCCCTTGATTGACAAATGGTCACATTTACTTGTGCAAAGATAAATCCAATATTTTCAAGATGGCAAATAATCAGCATCTGAAATTGACAGACTGGAAGGCAATTACCTCATCTCACACTGCCATTTCATCATGCTAAAATGAGAGTGGCATATTCTAAGCCAGAGAGAGGACAAAAGCAACACTTCAGTGATCAAGAACGAGAAGTCATGCCTGGCCTTCCAACTGCTAACTGATTTTAGTGACTGTTATTAGGAGGTCACATGTCATTGACATGGGGTCAAGATTTTCTTAGATTATTCATTTTTCCTTCACTCTAAGCTCTCTCTCAGTGGATGGCTTCCATAACTTATACTGCTGTTCCAGAGCACTACTGATACCTTCCCAAGGTTTTGGGATAAAGGACACAAGGATCCTTATAAGATAACTTGAATTTTAATAGTAACATTATACACATACATTTGGGAAATGTGTATAATAGAGAGTGACTATTAGTTTGTTTATTATTATAGTGACATAATTGTGTATAAGGATGAAAATGTTTAGTGCTTTACTAAAGTCCAGAAGATTTTACAGAGAACACACACACACACACACACACACACACACACACACACACACACACACGTACACACACGCACAGCCCCCCTCATTTTTAGTTCTTGTAGCGAAATTCATTTTCTTACTTAATATTAGACTAAAATCTCAGCCTTCCTACCTGTTACCAGGCTGATGAGTTCCACATCCAAGGTTGATGGAAAACTGTATCATATGAGACACTGTTGAAGGTAGAATGGGCAAAACATGGAAAAAATCAATTGCCCAGACATTCCTATTATATCCCTGGTGATTCTTTTGTCTGAGACAAAACTTGGTGGCAGGAGTCTGAAGCTCAGGGTTGATGATGGCAGAAACCAAAGATGGAACCTTTAAAACAAAAAAAATCCTTTGCAATGGTAGTAATGAACAAGAGACCCTAGTGCCTGGCATGATGGGGAACACACAAGAACATCACAGTTTACACATTTGACCCTTGGTGATTACATAACTCTGATGGATTCAACTATTTATTATCTCTCTGTAGATGATGCCCAGATCTATATATGCAGTCTATATCTCTCACCTGAGGTCTAGTTCAACATCTCTGGCATGTCTCTTTAATCGTCTGCTATACATCTCCACCTGGATGTCACTTGTTTAAAATTATTACATTCAAAAAAGAAGTAGTTATCTTTTCCCCTAAATTTGCCCCTGTTTCTAATATTCCTTTTTCTGTTGAGAGTGTCACCATCCTTCTAGTCATCCAGTTTTGCTGTCCAGGAGTTATCCCTCTTACTCTCCCTCATATCCCACATATTCAATCAAGTATGAAGCATTTTGGGGCAGTTAGGTGATGTCATGGATAGAATACTGTGTCTGGAGCCAGGATGACTTATCTACCTGATTTCAAATCTAGTTTCATACACCAGCTGTGTGACCCTAACAAGTCACTTAACCCGGTTGGTCTCAGTTTCCTCATTGGTAAAATGAGCTGGAGAAGGAAATGGCAAACCACTCCAGTAGCTTTGCCAAGAAAACCCCAATTGGGGTTATGAAGAGTTGGGCACACTTGAAACCACTGAACAAAATGAAGTCTTTTAGATTCCACCTCCAGGACATCTCTCTCATTTGTGGCCAAATTTTCATTCACATGTGTCAGTTTATTTCCTTATCATCACTCACCAGGACTATTCCAATAGTTTCCTAATTGAGCTCTTTGCACATAGCCTCTCTCCTCTCCAATCTATCTCCTACACTGGCACCAAATTGATATTTCTCAGGCACTGATCTACCCACATCACCCCTACTTAAGAAACCTCAATGGATTTCTATTGCTCTTGGGATAAAACATAAAGTCCTCGTTCAGAATTTAGAGCCTTTCACAATCTATCTCCAAACAATCTTTCCAGATTGACTTTAAATTATTTACCCTCACCTATTCTACATTCCAGGACTCCTTGCTGTTGTCTGTACATGATATTTGATCTCCCACTTCTGGACTTTTTCACAGGCTGCCCAAACATGTGGAACACTCTCCCTTTTGATCTTTGCTTTGTGGGATCTCTAGTTCCCTTCAAAGTTTAGATTAAGTGCCATCACCTACAAGTGCCTTTCCTAATTCCCCTAGCTGATAATGTTCCTAACATTACTCAAAATTTGTATTTATTTTCTCTGTGTGTTAACATATATCATGTGTATTTATTTTCTCTATTGTATTTTATTTATTTCCATATACATGCTCTTTCCCTGAAATAGAATATAAGCTGTTTGAAGACAGGCACTATTTCTTTTTTGTCCTTATATCCTCACAGTCAATCATAGTGCCTGGCATGGAGTGTATATTTAATAAATACTCATTGAATTAAACCAAGGTCATACTCCTAAGTGCATAACATTACTTTGTTTGATTCATAAATCTCCCTCCTTGAATATATCTTAGTAGAATTCTTTCTTGTCTCAGACATACTTATTTTTCTATCTTTACTTGCTTTAACCAGTTCTACTGTGACAGTTTAAAAGTAAGAGTGTTTCACAAATACCCTATTGTGAGTAAATGTTTGCATTCTGCTTAGCTCAAATCAGAGGAAAAGTTGATATATACCGACTTGGATGATATTTGATATCATCAAAAGTTGCCAAAATATGGTCTATTCGAAGCAGCCCAAAATGTTTTTCTATGTCAGTAGGACCGATGATGGAATCTGAATGCAAACAACTGGGCAAATCCCTAATCATATTACGTTGAAAAAAGGAAAACTGAATTGTTCACACTTTCCGAATATTCTCAAGGCTTGTTTTAGCTGGCCTGCTATCTAGTTATTACTAGGGACAACATCCCTTTCAAGCACCCAGACCACCAGATGTGGGTCATGTTGGTTCTTCCCCCTTCTGTCAGTGATCTCTCTGCTTATACTGTGCCTTTCAAATCTAAGCTAAAGGTGCACTGGGCAAGAAATATCCTGAAGCTCTTTTACAAAGGCTAACCAATAACGATGATATCAGCACAAATAAATGTACAATTAGAAAAAAAAAACCTCCTAAAACCTATGACAAGCATCTCACATAATTTTGAAGATGTTTGCAAACAACTAGAATCAACACCTGTCCTAAATCCAAAGGGCAAAGCAAAAAGGTCGACCTCAGCGGTTCTAATTAGCCAAGAAGAAAGCAACAGTAATGTTCATCTGCATTTCTACAATGCCTCTGTCTAGGGAATCTCAAAGTGCTGGATAAATATTAATTATGCCTGATGGCACTCCTGTGGGGCTGCATAATTAGAGAGCCTTTCAGGGCTTTCAAGGGGACAAGACCAATTGTCACTCAGAGTATCAGGCTCTGCCTTCTTTTCTCTGATAATATTTTACCCCTTCCTAGTAAGATCTTAATTCAAAAGTATAAGAATGAAAAGAGTCTTAAAGGCATTGCCATAAAGGATAGCACAATATCTCATTGAAATTGAGCAGCTTCATTCCTAATTGTATCTCATGGGGTTATTGGCACAAGTCATTTTCCCCTTTGTATCTGCGAGAGTTTCTATAGATATATAGCCCGACAAGGGCCAAGGAAGTTTCATAGGCTGGTTGCGCCTACCTTGTAGGATGAATAGGAAAGCGTGTCCAGAATAACATGCTCTTTTCTTCCTTCGGTCTTTGCATAGAGAACGACATCATTTTCATGAGATTCTCCAGGGTCACAAACTCCTCCTGCACAATATATGATTGTTAGGTTATTAACACTTATTTGAATCAATCATCACATAAGGTACACCATTAAATTCCAGGATTATAAAAAATAATTACATCAAGCTGTGGTTAAACTGTGACCTAAAAGAAAACAGGCAGGGAGGGGACCACTTATACACAGCTCGGAACAGGCTGCAACAAAGATGAAAAACTTGACACAAACAACTATTTGCTGAATGAGACTGAAAGAATAATCTACTATGAGGAAGCAGTGTTTGTATCTTCACCTTTCAACCTATGGAAAAAGGACCTGTTCAACCTTTTATTAAATCAACTTTTGGGATTATATTTGAAGTCTTTATTGCTAAAGTTCAGAGACAGGTAACTATTAACAAATAATCCGCTTGATTTTCATTTCCGAAGACTTTCATAAAGATTAATTGTGCCTCAAAATGCTGAGTTATCAATAAGCCTTTACATTTTAGTACATATTGGAGAATTCACTTGCTCATAACACCACTCTACTTTTGCGCAATGACTTTTAAATTTTCAAAGAATTCTTATATTATCTCATAGGGTGCTTGTCAGAAAAGTGGTTTGTAAAATTATATAAATGTATATTATGTACAGAATATATCTAAATTATATAAATAAAATTATATAAACCATGATATCAATCAAGTTATATCATTAGAGAGGCAACTTAACATAGTAAGGAGAGTCCAAATTCAAATGCTGTGAAACTATGTGACAGTAAATGAGTCTCCTGGTCTGTGAGCCTCAGTCAGTAAGTGCCTTAACACGGATGCACTAATTTAGAGATGGCCACCTTTTGCTTTGGTAGAGGGAGTTTCCATGTGATGACATCATAGAACCTTGAGGCATTTTTTTATATTCTGTAATCCTCACTACAACCCTATGAAGTAAGTAAGAAGGGCAGGCATTATCTATCCATTCCATTTACAGAAGAGGAAATGGAGGGTGAAAGGACTTACGATAGACACACAATGTTTTAAAAACAATTGATAGCCATTTATTAAGTGCTTACTGTGTGCCAGGCATTTTACTAGTAGCTAGGCAAACAGATGAGAAACAAAACAAAACAGTCTTTGCTATTAAGGAGTTTATATTCTACTCTAAAGAGAAACCCATGTAAGTAAATATGGAATATGTACACAGAAAACCCAGTAATTTTTTGGTGGGAAGCAAGAGGATAAGCAGCTGAGAGGAGGAGATGGCACATGCTCTGTACTCTGAAAGGATTTTAAAAGGCAGAAGGAAGCAGACTGTATATCCCAGACCTGGGGGATATAGCTCAAGCAGGGGTGTGAAGACAGAAGATGTAATGTTCTGTATGTGGAACTAGTAAATAGACCTATTTGACTGGAAGGTTGAGGGCATGAAGGAAGTAATATCTAATAATCATGGAAAGATTGTTATTGTTTATTCTTCATTTTTTGAATAAAACCAGTGTCATCATGGGGCAATGTCCTGACTTGAGTTTAAGTGAGGCAGAGCTATGCAAAGTCATCAGGCTCCCCGTCTCTTTCAGCGTCATCAGAGTCCAGAGGCAAGACAAAAGTCAGGATGACTGCCAATGGTCCAGGGTATGTAATGGATAACCTTGGTGTCCAACCAATGGATAACCAAGCTCTAAGAACTCCACAGTATCTGTTTCATCTGCTTTCATAGCTAAGATTTGCCTTGCCAAAAACAAAGGCTGTGTGAGACAGGAGTGGAGGAAATTAACAAAAGGTATTGAGACCTATTAATGGGCAGGGAAGACCTTTACCTCTTCTACCCACCTACCATAACCTTGCATTACCATTACATAGTGGTAATGAGGAGCAAGGACTGCTCTCCCATGACCAGTGAGTTCTGAAAGCTATAAAACTTTATCCAGAACAGGAGGGCATGCCAATGGAAGCAGGTGTGGAGAGGGAAACATGTTTTGAGGGTTAGAAAATGGAAGGAGTGACAAGAAAGAAGTTTAAGATGAAATGAAGTTTGTTAAAGGGATTTAGACCCACTACCACTAAACTACTAAGCCTTATAATAGAAGTCTTTCCATGCAACAAATATGTATGGTCCAACAAAACAAATCAATACATTGGTCATGCTTGAAAATTTGCATCTCCAGTTCATTATCTCTCTCTGTCTAGAGGTAGGAAGCATATTTCATCATCAATCTTTTGACTCTACTATTGTTTATAGCTTTGATTAGAGTTCTAAGGTTTTCCAAACTTTTCTTTCATGTTAATGTTATTCCTAAGTCATTCTAATGACTGATCATTGCACTCTGCATCAATTCACACAAGTCAACTAATCTTTCTTTGAATCAGTCACATTTGTCATTTACCCAGATGGTTCAGGAGAAGAAAATGAGGTTGGTGACCTTGCACAGTCCTCCCTCACTCAAATCAAAGTCAACTGCAAGTCATGTCATCATCTTGATGTCATGGTCCTCTTCGAGAACAAAGGACAAACACCAAAAGGTATAATACTACCCTATTACATTCACATGCTATTTCTGCTACACCTTTTCTTTAACATTCCCTGCCACTTCCTAATGGCTCCCAGGTGATTATAGGAACTGAATTTTCAAAGCTGAAATTCATTTTTTATTAATTTGGAGTTTTTTTTTTTTACAATTATAAGTTATGCTGACAACATAGCTAATTGCATGGGTAGATATGTTCATATACAAACAGGAAGTTTCCAGGGGAAGAAATTAAAACTATCTATAGTCATATGAAAAAATGTTCTAAATAATTATTGATTAGAGATGTAACTCAGAACTCTGAGGTACCACATCACACCCATCAGATGGGCTAACATGACAAAACAGGAAAATGACAAAGGTTGGGAAGATGTGGGAAAGTGAGAACACTAATTCATTATTGGTGGAACTGGGAGCTGATCCAACCATTCTGGAGAGCAATTGGAACTATGTCCAAAGGGCTACAAAAATGTATATATCCTTTGACCCAGCAATACTGCCTCTAGGGTTGTATCCTAAAGAGATCATAAAAATGGAAAACGGCCCCACATGTACAAAAATATTTATAGCAGCTCTTTTTGTGGTAGCCAAGAACTGGAAATTGAGGGAATGACCATCAATTGGGGAACGGTTGAAGAAGTTGTGGTGTAGGAATGTAATGGAATACTATCATGCTATAAGAAATGATGAATAGGAGGACTTTAGAAAAACCTGGAAAGATTTATATGAACTGATGCTGAGTGAAGTAAGCAGAACTAGGAGAACATTTTACACAGTAACAATCACAGTCTGTGATGACTGATTTTGATAGACTTAGCCCTTCTCGGTAATGCAAGGACCTAAAACAATTCCAAAGTCCTCATGATGGAAAATGCCATCCACACCCAGAAAAAGAACTACAGACTCTGAATGCAGTGTGAAGCGACTATTTTCCTTTTGTTTGTTTTGTTCTGTTTTTTTTTCCTTTTTCGTGGTTTCTACCATTCATTAAAATTCTTCTATACAATATTACCAATGTAAAAATATGTTTAATAGGAATATATATGTAAAGTCTATATCAGATTGTAGGCCAACTTGAGAAAGGAATAGTGAGGGAGGAGGAGAAACTTTAACACTTATAGAAGTGAATGTTGAAAACTAAAAATAAATTAACAAAAAAAAGAAATGTTCATATACTTTTTTTTGTTTTAATAAATCTGTCACTCCTTGGTGCTAGAATTTCTCACTGTTCTTCAGATTCTTTCAGAATTATCTTTCATTTTCTATAAAAATTTTCTTTAATTCCTTAATCAATATTTATAAATAGAATTATTTCTACAAAAATGTTTAATTATTTGGAGTGATGAGTGTGGAACAATCACATGGATGTAGGAAACAGCCAATAAATCCAAAGTATCAAACTATTTCTATAAATGTATAATTTGAATTGTTTTGTCGTATTCTCTATGCTTTTTTTAGTTTTATCTCAAAATCATTTTACCTTACTAAGTAAACATCAATTTTAAGTAGGGGGAAGCAACTTAGAAGCACAATGGGTGGTACAGGAAAGTGAACAAGGAATTAAAATTAGGCTTCAGTCAATCCCCCAAAGGAAAACACCATCCAATAATCAAGAGTTGAATACTTTATTTCCTTATTGGGTGTCAAAGGTCACCATCAGCTAGGCATCTCTGGGACCTTGGATTTAGAGGGCATCTAATATCAATGACATCCTCTCTGATGGTAATCACTTTGATACAAAGTCTACTGAAGAAGTCCTGTTACTATAGCAACTGTAACTTAGATTCATTTCTAATTGGTTCTGTTGGCAGAAAAATAGAGTTCTTATTTGGAAATAATTTTGCTTCTGAAGGCAGGACAATTTATCTGGAATATAAGTATCTTACAAAATAATTTCTTTTGTTTTCTACTTGGAGACAGATGTACTGCTCGTTTGAAGATGTACTGTCCATGTGAAGGGCCATATGGACCCTACCCAACTATTGAGAATCTTTTAAAACCATTCAATACCAATTGAAGTATCAAAATACTTTGAAATAACTTGTTAGGAATGCAAATATAAAAAAAATCTCTAAGTTTAGTTGAGGTCAGCAAAATAAGCCAAACAATGACTCCATTAAAAGATAATTGCAAAATCTATGAGCTTTGAGGAATTTATTTTGTAACTTTGAAAAAGAGGAAAAGAAAGGCTTGCACAGGGGCTATTTATGCTAATCAGTCTGAATGTCCTTAAGTTATAACTATACTTGGCAGAGTAGAAGCCTAGATTAAGGGAAAAGAGCCTGGGCTTGGAGTCAAACACTCAAAAGTGGTTTGAGTTCCAGCCCACTAGTACTTCCACTAATATAATCTTGAATAAATCACTTTACCTTTATGGGCCTCAGTTTCCTTTTCTGTAAAATTGCAATGGTTATAAAAATTGTGTTTATGAGATCTAATATTTTGTGACACTGGATAGGACTTTCACAGGCAGGTAGCACCACACAGACAGACAAACACATAGGTATGTGTGTATACACAGTGTCCCTAAAATATTATTAGTGTATTTATTATTAGGGTAGTTTTAAGTAATTAAATCTTAACATATAAACATAACTACATAAATACATACATATATTCTTGTATTTTTTCAAAAGCAGAATTACTGATAAAGTATGTTTCTATGGAAGCATGAAGAAGTCCTTTAGCTTGTTGCAGTGGTTTCTGTTGCAGATTGCCTCTGTCTTGTCTTACATCTTTGTTCTCATTGAGTCACCTTATCCTGATCAGCCTTCATGCTCACTGTATTTCCTTGTATTTCACAATGATGACACAAAGTTGTACCTTCTTTCATAAAGACTCTTTTGCTTCTCAATCATCTGCAAGTTGTGTGCCATATAGTGGCTCCTTCAGTGTGCCACCAATAACCATCTATTTGACTAGACATACAGCCAAAAGTGGCTGTGTTTGTGCAAGCACTGGTAATGTTGTTGTCACAAGTCAATATTTAAGACTTTCTATCAGTGAACCTGTCCTGCTCTAGAGTATGGCTCACTAGTAATCCTCTTGAATCTCTTCAAAAACAGCTGTTTTGGGGTTCAAGATCCAAAGAGTCTATTGGATCTTACCACCCTTTGTAGATCTTTAATTTCACCTGCAGTTTGGAGTTCTGCACTGTTGCATGTTTAATTGCAGTCACTGATACTAATTCTTTTGAAAACTATTTGCTCCTTTGAGCATTGATCTATTGTGAACTGGTATTGGTGATTCATCTAAATTTTATATATTTTTCTGATTATTATTCTTCAAAATATTACTCCATTAGTGAGAAACTATGCCATATTCCTCCCCACTCAGAACTTGTTTGCATAGAACCTGAGAGAAGTCTAACATGCATCCAAAGAGGCAATACCTTCAGTTACACAGTGACAATAAAAAATAGTATTTTAACTGATATTTGAAATAAATGTGTTAAAATTATAATAAATAGGCTTTGTACAACTAATTTTCATCTATACCTGTATTTTTTCAAAGTAACCTCATTTTAGGCATATGGACTGTACTCAGAACAATACTGCATGATTTTGTGATAATGATGTGTATGGCTCATAAAGACACCTCTAAATGATGGGTCCAAGGGAAAAATGCAAACTAAAACAAAATGTTCTCTTCAGAAATGTAATTCAGTGTAGAGCTCATAATAAACCATTATCAATAGATGAGCACTGAGAAAGACAAAGGTCACGATTAACATAAGGCTATGTTAATAGCACAATATAAGTGCTTATGGGAAAATGCCATCTTCAGATTAGATCTGTTTTTTCTTCATTTTCTGCTTGCTTATGAACATCATTTGTAACATTTGCTACTACATTTTTCTTTTAGAAAGAACTAATAATTAAAAGGTCTAAAAGACACCGGGGAGCTCCCCTTTGCCCTAAAACGTGACAGAAGAAGAAAGAACAATGGTAAGAGTGGTTGCAGTGACATTGAAAACACTACAGAATTAATCTAAAGGACTAGGGGGTGGATCCATCATTCTTGGGAAGGTGCAGTGACATGACTGACTTTCTAGTGAAAATAATATTTTTTTCTTGTTTTTCATAATGTATAATGAAAAAAGTGAAAAATATTAGGATCTTTTACATGGTATTTACAAGCCCTTAGATTTTAAATTGAAAACCATCTAGATGATACATTTTAAAAGGTGATAAATACAGTTTTAAGAAAAACTTCAGGAGTTTGATTTATACCAATATAATCAAGCAAAGTTTTTTTTTTTAGTACATACTCTTCAGCTAAATTTCACAGCTATTGGTTGATTATTTATAATAGTTCTAGCATACGACTGTGACTTTGAATGTTGTATATATTCACTGACTCTTAGTTTCCCCATCTATAAAATGCTAACAATCTTGCCTGCACTGGCTGTTTTACCAGGCTGCAATATGTTACCAAAGTATTTATGTAACCCAAGTAAGGAACATTATTAAGCACATAAATGACCAGAAAGGAGTATGAGTTATTAATACTATTAGAATGAGAAACAACAAAATCTTGGTGCCCTCAGGATAACAAAAGGCCACCAATCTGATGGGGACATTCTATATGGATGATTTGTGGGAAAAGTCTCTCATTAGTTAGATGGATGCTAAACTTACTAGATCATTAATGGTTTCATGTTGTCATCAAAGAAGATCTCCAGTACAATGGCCCAAAGATATGTGCTTGGCACTGTGCTCTTTAACACTTTTATCAATGACCCAGATAAAGGCATAGACAGCATCCTTATGAAATTTACAGATGGCAGAGATCATTAATGCACTGGATGGCAGATTCAGAATTGAGAAAAACTTTGATGGGTTAGAACACTGGGCTGAATCCAACTAGATGAAATGCAACAGGTATAAATGATGTTTTACATTTAGATTCAAAAAAATCAATCTCATAAGTACAAAATAGAGGAGTTAAAGTTGGACTGTATTTTGTCTAAAAACTATCTGATGGTTTAGTAGATAACAAACTCAATAGGAGTAAACACTGAGTTTTGGCAGCCAAAAAGACCTTATGGAATCTTGGGTCCCCCCAAAAAAATAGCTCCCAGAAATCAGAATATGAGAAAATCTTGATATATCCTTCCTTGTTCAGACAACATATGGAATACTGTATCTGTTCTGGGAAACCAGTTTTGGGCAACATGTCAATGAACTGGAGAACGTTCAAAGAAGATGAAAAGCCATATATCCTTGCCATATGAGGATCAGGTGGAGGATATGAGGATGTTTCGCTTAGAGAACAGTGAACATGACAGCTGTCTTCATGTATTTAAGAGATTGTCATGTGTATAAGGGATTAGACTTGCAAATGTTTGATTCCCTGCGGGAAGAACTAAAAGCAAGGGTGAAAGTTGCAAAGAGAAAAATTTAGGCCCGAGGTAAGCAAAAATTTCCTAACAATTTGAGCTATCCTAAAATGGAATAGGAACCCTTGGGAAGTAGTGGGCTCCCTCTCACCACTGGCTTCTAAGGAAAGGCTGGAGAACTACTTGTCAGGAATGTTGCTGTAGAGAATCTTTTTTTTTTCTGGTATGGGTTGGACTAGATGACAATGGAGACCCTTCCAACTGAAATTCTATATGAAAGAGTTATAATCTGTATCACCAAAGGAAGCACCAAAATTGGTGAAACCAAAGACCATTTGAAACTGTAATACGCTAGTTCAGGGGTGAGGAATCTGTGACCTTCTAGGTCCTTGCGTGTGGCCTTTTGACTGAGTCCAAGTTTTGTGGAACAAATCCTTTTGTTAAGGGGATTTGTTCTGTGAAGTTTGAATTTAGTCAAAAGGCTGCATTTGAGGACATGGAGGGCTACATGTGGCCTCTAGCTCCCAGGTTCCCCAGGCCTGAGTAAGATTTTGATGAGGAGGAGTGGACAAAATAAAGTATCAAAACAATCAGGCTTTGCTGCACATAGATGGGCATAATGAAAACAGAAATCTGAGCTAGGGTAGTGGTGGATATCCTGTAGGTATCTTAAAACAACTCAAATGTCTTGCTTCCACAAACTGCCCTATTACTATTGAGAGCACCAGTCTTTAGTCAAACAGGCTCACAAATTTGCACGTCATCCTGAGGTTCTCATTTTCCCTCATCCAAAGCCCTCTGCCATCTTAAATCATTTGTCAGTCTTACTGATTTGCCTCCATAACACCTCTCACACCTGTCCCCTTCTCTCCACTCAGAGGTCCTACCTGAGGTTCTCATCATCTCTCACTACACTATTGCCATGGTCACTCAATCTGTCTACCTGCTTCTGGTCCTTTTCCAAAAAAATCTATTTTGCCAAATTGATATTCTTCCCTGAGCTCCAGTCCTACATTTCCAACTGCTTGCTGAATATATTTATCTGAATTGCTCACCGGCAACTCATATTCAATGTGTCCCACATTAAATACATAATGTCCTCCCTATACAAGACCCTGCAGTAGCTGCATCTTTGTTTCTCTATTTCTTTGGATGGCACAAATCTTCTCCTAGTCACTCAAGCGTCATTGACTCTTTCCTTTCGGCACAATCTCTACATCTAGTCAGGTGCCAATTTTCTTTAATTCGACTTCTGCCATATTTCACACCCATTTTCTTTCCCACCAAGCCCTATAATTACATCTTATTTGGACTATGAAACACCTTCTTAACTGTTCTCCCCTCTGTGGGGCTCTCCTCTGTTTAATCCATTGTGCATCTACAACCAAAGTCATCTTTCTAATGCCAGAAGCACAGTACAGCCCTACTCAAAAACATTTAGGAGATTCCCAGTGATTATAAGATTAAATAGAAAATGCTTAGTCTGCCAGCAATCTGGCTCCAACATCTCTTTCCAGGCTTCTGTATTACTATTCTCCTTCATAAAATAAGCTCATTGTGAGTAGAGATTATTTCATTCTTTGGACTTCTATCCTTGGCACACAGCCTGGGGCCAGGCAGAGAGGAGGTAAATACTGGTTGATTGACATATTCTGCATTCTAGGAAAATTAGACTACTAACCATTCATGTTTCCTTAGCATTTCTCAAATCTGAGCATTTACATGTTCCATGCTCCAAGTCTGAAACAGACTTTTTCTACATATCTGCCTTTTAAAATCATTCCCTTCTTTCAAAGTTCAGATCACAAGCTCCCTCTTCTGTGAAGTCTCCTCTCTTGCCTCTTTCTGAGTCCTTCCATTTAATATCTCCTGTGCACCTGAAGAGGACATCTAGCTGGTACAGTGGACAAAGTTCAGGCCTAGAGTTACAAAGACCTGAGTTCAAATCTGGTTTCAGACATTTACTACATGTGTAACCTTGAGCAGGTCACTTAACCTTCTTTGCCTCAGTTTCCTCATCTATAAAATGAGCTGGAGAAGGCAACGGCAAAGCACTTCAGGATCTTTGCCAAGAAAACTCCCAGCAGGGTCACGAAGAGTCCAACATGACTGAAACAACTGAACAACACAAACAAAATGCACTTGAAACTCTCTAAATTGTTTTAAAGTAGGACTCTCTCTTTCTCTATCTCACTCTCTCTCTCTATATATATATATACATAAAATATACATGTCATATATGTAATATACACATGTCATATATACATATTATATATATATATATATATATATAAAACCATATTTTTTTGTAAGACTGTCTTGTCCATCTACTATATTATAAATTAAGAGGAAGCAAACTAGGATCTTTTGCTGTTTTTGGTTTAGTATAATCAAGAAGTATAATGCCTCTGATTGAATCTTGCCTTTATCAACCAAGAGTCTTTATTAGGAGTAAAGTACAGAAACAAGAGTTTCTTTACCTAGAAACAGTGTATATATTTGCATTGTTAATGTGATTAAAGATCTTCCTCACCCATTAATGGGCCTGCCCATTAAAGAGAGTTTGATTAGGGAAGATTTGTAGGAAGGCTCAGACCTTTTGTTAATGAAGCACTGGTTCTCAAGGATTGAGATGCCCTCTGACTCAAAATAAGGTATACTCTGAGGGTGAGGTTTTACTTTGAGACTTAGCTTTTGGAAGAAGCTTTGTGTGACTGATGAGACTCTTGGAAGCCACTAAGGAGCCCCTCGGCTTTGAAAAGCCAGGTACTTCCCTTTCTGGCAACTGCGGTCAGACTGTTGGACCTGTCTGTTGATTTGTGATTATATGTATTACTTATGTCAAACAGTTTGGAAGCACTGTCTGTTGATTTCTTGAACTAAGTGAAAGAGATATGTGTTTGATTAAAGGAGATTGTTAATCCCTCAAAAGTTGCCTTTCCTTTTAGAGGTGCAGATCTAAGAACCTATGATAGCAGGCCCCACCCCGTGCGCTTACTGATACAGAAGGGCAGAGACTACATAATTTTTTTTTGTCTTTGGGTCCTCCAAAGGAATAATTTTGAATGAATATTTAGTTTAAAATCTGGATTTTTAAATTCAATGAATGGAACTTTAATGTACAAATCATTTCAGAGTCAAAGTTGTATGTTACTTTTGAATGTTGGTAGTTAAAATTTTGTTTTTATATTTTGTTTTCTATACACACAGTCTTTATTTTATAAAATACAGAATTCCTGAAGAGGTAAATATGAAATGGATGAGACTGCA
The DNA here is from genome assembly GCA_028658325.1 of Potorous gilbertii. Lineage (NCBI taxonomy): Eukaryota > Metazoa > Chordata > Mammalia > Diprotodontia > Potoroidae > Potorous > Potorous gilbertii. The sequence goes on along the minus strand of CM053770.1, from coordinate 119,309,336 downwards.
GGGGAGGCTGTGCTGATGGTGAGACAATAGGCATGTTTGTCCTGTTAGAATGAAAACTTCTATCATAAGTTCAGAAGGTGGACAAAGTTTATTTCCTGTTACTCTTCCAAGTACAGCCATGATTTAAAAGGCTGGGAAAAGTTCATCCTGTTTCCTGGTCACTCAACAAAATAGGCATGTGACACTTGTGCAACACTCTAGATCCACTGACAGAACACATAATTTTGTCATTTACTGTTTGAAACAATAGCTTAGCATTTCACTAATTACAACACCTACTTCCTCCATGGATTTTTCCCACTTTGTGTTCATATATTTTAAAGAGTCAAGGCTCATAGAATTATAGCTCTAAAACTGGAAGGGACATGAAAGGCCATGTAGTCCCAATTCCTCATTTTAGAGATGAGGAAACTGAGGCTCCAGGAGATCACACAAGTAGAAAGCACGAAAGTGGTATCTGAACCCAGCCCCTCCTGTTCTAGAGTCAGTGTTTTTCCACTATACCATAGAGGAAATAAGTTGATCCAAACTTTTTTTTTTAGCATTTGCAAAGATAAAATATACAGTGTGCTACCATATACCATATAATTTTCAGAGTTTCCAGTCTCAAAGAAGATATACAATAGTACTATATGCATGAAATTAAATGACTCATCATGATGGAAGGAAGTCCTTTGGGAATCTAGCAGAGTTGGTCATATTTGACTGCTTTAATTTTTCTACATCTTTTGTCATCATTTCTGCTATGACCACTGGATAAAAGGGCTATTAAGGCATTTTGTTTTTTTAGCAGGATGATGATACACCATGGGGATACATCTCTTTGTAGATGAGTTAACAGTAGGGCTGGTCATTGGCAAGAGTAACCATTGTAGTCTCCCCTCTTCAGATCATGAGGTATGTAGCTTAAATTTTATGAGTATTCTCTTTTCTGTTGCAGAGAGCCCAGTGCAGTCAGATTTCCTTAGGAATGAATTCTACCCTAATTCTAACCTAGGTGAGGTCAACTTTTATGAAAATTTATTCACTTACCCATACTGAAGTAAAACCTCAGATTTCCATAGTCTGTTGTGTCCATGTATGGAGTACATATTTTTCTCTCTCCTTCTTTTAGGAAGATCATAGATAAACCTGATTCTAGAGTTCCACATTCATTGCCAAGGACAGCTCCCAATATATCCCACCTGAAATAGAACAAGAGATCCATTAAGAATAAGATGGGTAAGATAAATATAAACAAATAGAATTATCTACCTTACTTAAAGCAAGGACAGCTCCCTTCTTAATGGGTAATCTCAGAAATAATGAAGTTGTGAATATAAACTTTAAGGTATGAGACAAAAAACACCTTGGTGATCCCAGTCTCCTGTTGGCTGTGTTTCATTCATTATATCTCGGACTTCAAGTGACTGAGAATCAAAGAATCACAGAATCTTAGGGTGGCTCAAAGAGTTGTCAGAGGTCATCTAGACTAAAATGTAATTCAAGAATTTATGAAGTCCAAACAATGGAAGATTGGACATCTAGTCTTCCCTTAAAATCTTCACATGCTCTGAGGTTAAATAAATCTAGTTCTGAGGAATTTTCATCATTAGGAAAATTTTCTTTAAATTGAGCTAAAAATGTAACTCTGTGTAACATTCGCCTGCTGGTGACATCAGGAATATTAATCTAATTACTGTTTCAGATGGCATAAAGTCATATATGGCTTATCAAAGTACAAACATCACAAAGATAACCGGGGAAAATAGCTGATGTATTCATTGCATGAGAGAAATATAGATTCCAAAATAACTCAACAGGCTAAAAATAAAGCAGGTAATATGAATGAATAAATAAAAAAAACATTCATTACTATATTCTTGGCACTGTGCCAAGCAACAGAGTAATAAACAAATAAAAAATTTTTCAGAAAGACAGTCCATGCCCCAATTCTAATAGCTTAAATTCTAATAGAGACAAGACCTATAAGGGATCAATGGTTCATTGGTTACATGGATCATGAGCACTCACAAGGCAAATGATTGATGAGTCCTTTCTAAGAATGGCAGTGCTAATTTAATTAATTTCCAGAAGAAATAGAGAAGAGACAGAGACAGCGAGGAAGAGAGAGGGAAAGGGGGAGAGAGGGAGAGAGAAATGGGGGATCCACATCAAATGCATTACAAAAAGAAGATTGGATTGCATTATAGTACATTTGAGGGTACTTGAAAATCTTTCACCAGTAATGTATGGAGGACACTTGGGCAAGAGCTGGAGAGCCTGATAAGTGGCTAATAATATGAGATAGGGAGCAGCAAAAAGGGATCAAAGACACTTAATCAATATATACTGACTGACTGTGCTAAAGAAGGCTGATCTATACCATAATGCACCAGGGGGTACCAAGATGTGTTAATCTTTCAGTATTTTCTCACTGTGGTTAAGTCCGCCAGTAGAGCAAATAAAATCCTGTCTACATCTTCAAAATTTTCCTGAGTTTTAGAAAGGTTAAGTGACTTTCCCATGGCGTGGGAAGTCACAGGTGTCACAGGTGGGATGTGAAGCCAAGATTTCTTGACTTCAAGTCTAGCATGGTAGAGTGGATGGAGTGCTGGGCTTGCAGTTCAGAAGACCTAGTTTAGATGCTACCTCTGACATATGCTGCAAGAATACTGGCGAGTCACTGAATTTCTCTGACCTTCAGCCAGCTTTTATGGCTGCCATATCATATTACTAATGCACATTAAACTTGCAGTCCACTAAAACTCCTAGGTCTTTTACGCAAGAATCACTTTCTAGGCACAATTTCCTTATCATGTACTTTTGTAATTGCTTTTGTGTGATACACATATGTATATATGTACATATATGTATGGATGCATATATCACTAAATATTTTACAATTACATGTACAATGCTCACCTTTCATTTAAAAATTTTTTGAATTTCAAATTCCCTTCCTCCTGTCCCTCCTCCATCCTTTGAGAAAACATTAATATTATATTGATTATACATGTGAAGTCAAGTAAAATATATTTCATATTAGTCATGTTGCAAAAGAAAACAGAGACAAAAAAATCCAAGAAGAGTAAAGTTAAAAAGTATGCTTCAGTCTATACTCAGAGTTCATCAGTTCTTTCTCTGGAGATAGATAGTGTTTTTTTGTCATGTTGTTGTTAAGTCATCATGGGTCCTTTGCAATTGTCAGATTATTGTAGTGGTCAGAATTAAGTCTTTTACAGTTGATTATCATTACAATACTCCTTTTCACTGTGTACAATGTTCTTCTGGTTCTCACTTTACTTTGTATCAGTTAATATAAGTCTTTTCCTGTTTATCTAAAACCATCCTGCTCATCATTTCTCTTAGTACAATAATATTCCATCAGAACAATTGATTTTTAACTCTAAGATGGGGGCTTTAAAGTCTGTAAAATGACTCACATATATAATCTCATTTAAACCTTCCAATATTCCTGCGAGGTAGCTATTACAGGTTAGTTTGAGGTAACATCAACACGTAGGTTGAAGTCTCGGAGTATGAGAAAAGGAGTTGGGTGGAAAAGATAAGTGTGAGCCAGGCACTGAATTCATTGAGAAAGAAAGAAGAATATTTTCTTCAAAGAATACTAGGATCTAAACGGGCGGTAAATTTGTACAGAATCATCCCAAAGAGGAGAGGTTGTAGAATGGGTGTAGAGGAAGAGTCTGGAAATAGCAATGCTGACCATGAGAAAAGGTACAACCAACAGTGCAAGGTGTAAGAATATAGGGTTGGGGTAGGGAGAAACTTACTTTACCCGAGTAGAACTCAGAAAGTCTAGAAATGTTCATTGAATCAATACCCCTACTCCAATAAAAATAACTACAAAATACTCAAATCTTTGTCAAGTCAGAATTCTCTGATGATGTAAAACAATCAAATGTATAAAATAGATACAAGCAATTCCTATATATCACTATTGAAACAGGCAAAGGAGAAACTTGATACAAACAATCTTGTTAAAAAACTTGGAAGAAGGGAAGTGCTTTAGATTATTTGGATGAAATCAGCTGCTACTACACAGGAAGCTGATTATGATTCTTTAAAAACAACTAGTTTCCCCTTGTGGGTCTTGGATAAAACGGCAAGGCAATTCAGAAGTTGAAATTCTAGCAAGTCAGCCTGTGGTTAGAACTTACCTCTGAGAGGGAATCACTTTGCTGCAGGGAGGATGGCATCTGCCACACCTCCCTCCAAATACAATGGCTTTATAAACTTCCAACAATGAGAGGATTTGGGCTTTCCCTCTTAGTTGTCACTGTGGTTTTACATGTAACTATCACTGGAGGACAAATCAGACATACTAAGGAAATGCAGCATCTGACTTCACAAGACACACTTAATGGAAACTTCTTCATGACTTCTAAAAGTGAAAAAGGATTTGCAGCCACCAGGAGCTGTGAATTAATCCTTTGCCATATAAGTGTGCTCCAAGCTGAAGTCTACTTTCCCTTGTACTTTGCATGCACTTACAGTGAAACGTACCCTGGTTTGGAAGAGATGTTTTGTATCAATTGTTCTTACTATATAATCTCTTGGTATACAACCAATTCTTTTGAAAATTATCTTTCTTTTTTCTTTTATTTATTCTTTTAAAAATTATATATTTTGTCTAATGATATATAATAATAGTTTTTTAACACTCATTTAAAAAAATAGTTATCTCTCTTCCTTCCCTTCCCTTGCTTGAAAGCAAGCAAGATACTAAATTCTTAAAGCTAATTAAATCTGACAGGCTAATTAACACTAATTAACAATAATCAATGGAAACACACCATTGAGTACTCATAAATGATAGTATTAGAAACCAATTTTTGTCTCTCAAGTTTACCCCTATAACCTTGAGGGGAATAGTTACCTGCCCTTCATGGCCATGACCCAACAATGTGAGTGGAAGTTGTGAAACTGACCTGGGCCAAGAAGAAACGATAAAAAGAAAATGAATTTTTTGATGATTTTTGAAGTTCATGTAATTTTATTAGGGACAATATAACAAGATTTGGGTAACTCATTAGATACCAGAGATAAAAATGAGTGAATTAAAGAGGAGTCCAAGTTTTAAAGTCTGAATTATTAACCAATCAGCAATAACTGAGCATTGATTACATACCAAGTACTGTGATGAATGATTGGGAGGATGATGTTACCACAGTAAATGTCAGGAAACTTAGGAAAAAGAGCAAGTTTGTGGAGGGGAGGAGAAGATGATTATCTTCTGTTAGGATCTTGGATTTATGTTGCTCTTTTGAATCTTAAAATAATAGATAAAAAGACATTACCTCTGAAGAGGACTGCACTGACTGTTAAGACAACGTTGGTTTAAATTCAGAAATTGCTTTTATTTCCTGTGTGACCTTGGACAATTTATATGCCCTCTCTGGGTCTGATTCCTCATCTGTGAAACGAGGGAGTCTTAGGTCCCAAACCTAATCTTATGAAGGTGAGAAGTCCATTGTCAATTCCTTCTATGATTCAACCTTTCTTTTCAATCATAGAGGCAGCTAGTGGTGCAGCAGACAGATTGCCAGACCTGGAGTCAAGAACACACAAATTCAAATGTGACCTCAGACACTAGCTGTGTGACTCCAGGCAAATCCCTTACCCTCTGTCTCAATTTCCTCATGTGTAAAAGGAGGTAGTAATACCACCTCTCAGGGTTTTTGTGAGGATAAAATACTTGTAGAGCTCTTTGGAAACTTCAAAGCATTATATAAATTCTTGCTATTATTTATAATCATCAAGATTATGTATCTTTTTAAATTGGTGTTTCATATTGATTTGTCAACATGAATGAATGACTCATCTTCCTGATTTTAAATATTTGCATTGACAGGGTACTTGTATTCTTGGGTAATTTTACTTTAAAGGAAGCAATTTGTATAAATAACTTATTGCTAGTTACCTAATTTTAAAAATTTTCCTATTGCATGGAGATATTTTTCCCATTAAGAAACTGAACTATTACACCATGCTTCATCCTTCTCCTCTAGTCAAAGTCAATGACACATTAAGATTCATCTTAGTGTGTTTAATCTACCAGTTTGGATATTCAATAGAGGGTGCTAGTTCTATTATATCAATCATTCAATCAACAAGCATTTATAAAGTGCTTATTCAGGAGTAGGAGAAGCCCTCTAGGTCCTCAAGTGTGGCCCTTTGACTGAATCCAAACTTCACAGAAAAAACCCCCTTAATAAAAGGCCTTGTTCTGTAAAACTTGGACTCTATCAGAATACTGCACCCAAGGGCCTAGAAAACAACATGTGACCTCAAAGCTGCAGGTGCCCCACCCCTGGTGCATCCTTTGACAAAAGGATTTTAGTCATTTCAAAGACACAGCTTTTACTAATTTCAAGAGCTTCAAAAATCATCAAGAAATTCCTTTTTTTTTTTTACATCATTTCTTCTTGACCAGGATCAATCTAATAAACACGACTTGCACAATGTTCTTTTCTGCAGATGGGACAAACTGGGGCACATAAAATTTCAGTGATTTGCTGAAGGCTGCACAGCATATGAGGATCAAAAATGTAGGTCTCCTGACTCTGAGGTCAATATTCAACTGCTAGAAGAATAACAGGCTTTTAGATCTGAGAAAAGGAAGCAATCATTTTGCCTTTAATAAAGATTGATACAAAATGCTAGGAATTTGGGAGATTTTATTTTATTTAAATATTTTTTGATTGATGCTTCCACTGATGCAAGCATTTACCGTCTCTTGTGGAAGGTAATAGTTAAAAGAAAAAAACTGATTGATTTTTCAACATGCCACCAAACCACCAAAAAATAAATAGTTGAGCCTTTTTTTTTTTGCTCATAAAAGGTAAATGCACCCTGGTTCATTGGTCTTTTCTATGCTCCATTTATCCCAATTAAAACACTCAGTCTAGTGATCCACAAAAGAAACTGGTCTTATAAATGATGCAGATTATGTCTGTTTCTAGGTATTGGCCTCTTTTGGAGTATTTTTAAAAATGAGAAAGATAAAATGGCATGTAAGAAAATATAAGGCACAGTGGAAGGACAGGATTGGTAACCTTTATCCCTTAATTTTAATTGTGTATCTTAATGACTTTTGAAGATTGGTTTATGTAAAATATATTTGGAAACATCAGCACAGGCCCATCCATGTTTCACGGTTTATTTAAAAGCTGAGATGAGCTACTCTTTGCTTCAAAGATCAGTCTTCATTGTTCCTCCTGTTACTCATGGCTGATTAAAAAGTTTTAAACAAAATTGCATTCTTAGGAAACAAAAATGTTTACAAATGTTATGTGAGCTAGGAAGCTTTCCTTAGTGAGAAATAAGGAAGGGAACCCCATAAGCAAAAAAGAAATCATATCAAGGAAATAACTACTCTTAAAATGACATGACTTTGAAGTGTACTAAAAATTCAAGTTAAATTTATTATTCTACCCCTATCAATACACAAATTTGGATGTTCTACAGCACAAGGATACTATGCTAGACCTAATACTTGACTGGAATTTGGGAGACCTCTATTTTAGTTTTGAGTGTGCTGTTCATTGGGTAACTGACCCTGGGCAAGTTACTTTGGATCATAAGATCATCTATTTACAGATGGAAGGGGCCATAGAGGTTATCAATAAACCAACCCCTTTCATTTTCCAGATGAAGAACCTGAGGCATTGACATGGTTAAGTGATTTTCCCAAAGTAACACAGGTAGCAACAAGCAGCATTTGAGTTCAGGACTTTAAATACCAATTCCAAGGTATCTCCACTGTAATGAAATTATCTGGGCTCAGTCTCCTCATCTATAAATGAAATAGGGTTATGGTTAATGATTCCTAAAGTTACAGCTGTGTTACAGTTCTACTTCTCAAGATTCTATGTTGCTCTAAATAACACAGTGACATGTAGGGATGTCCTCATATCCAGAAACCAGGAAGGAAAGGTTGACTGAATTCATATTTTCAGCGTCAAAGATAGTTTTTCTCAAATAGTTTTTTTCAATTAAAAAAGTATTTATTTAAGTACTTACTGGGAAAGGAAGTATGTAGAGTGAATAGAGAACAAGCCTGGGCGTCAGGACGGGTTCAGGACTCATGTCTGACAAACTGTCTGGGACCTTGGGCAAATCCCTTAATCTTTCAACGCCCTACATAGCTCTCTGGGCTATAAAGTCCCCTCTCTAGGATACTACCATGACTGCCAAATGATGCTATACTTTTTCTCTCCATTCCACCTAAAGTCCGTGGAAATGTCAATTTCATTTAATCTTCTACCTTTTTTTTTTTTTTAAACCTTCTGCGTTCTGACTTCTGACCGCATTATTCTATCAAATGGTTTTCTTCAAAGTTACCAATGACATCATAACGACCAAATCTAGTGGCTTTCTCACAGTCTTCATCCTTTAGAACCAATGAGCTGTCACAGTGGATAGATTGTTAAACCTAGAGTTATGAAGACCTGAGTTTAAATTCAGTCTCAGATACTTAAGAGCTATATGACCCTAGGTGAGTCACTTAACTTCTGTTTTAGTTTCCTCATCTGTAAAATGGGAATAATACAACACTTACCTCCCAGGGATGTTGTAAGGATAAAATAAGATATTTATAACAAACCAAATATTTATAAATAAATAGTATTAGTATTTTTTTTTACTTCTCTGCAGCATTTGACACTAACTAGTATTTTCTCCTCCTGAATAATCTCTTCTCTCTGAGGTTTCATAACTTTCTTCTCTCTTGGTTATCGTCTTACCTGTCTGACAGCTTTTCTGTCTTCTTTGCTGGATCCTCATCCATGTAATGCCCACTAATTGTGGGTGCCCCAGAAAGCTTAGCTTAGGTTTTCTTCTCTTTTCTGAGCTCATCAACTCTCATCTCTGTTTACACAGTCCTTGTCTCTCCCCTAATCTCCACTCCTGCATCAAGATCTTCCTATTAAAACCATTTTTTAAAGTTGGAATGTCTCATAGACTTCTAAAATTCAACATGTCCAAAATAGAGTTCATTCTCTTCTCTCCCCCTCCCCCAAGATAGCCCTATTCCAGTAGTATGCTGCTAAATGTTTAATAACTGGACACTTTTTTTAGATTAATGAAATAGAACAAGCATTTCTTTAACATAGTAGAATAAAAAAAGATGATTGCACATGAAACTACAAATCAATTACATACAACTTGCTATTTCTTTAAAATATAAACAACTTGAAAGACTCAAGGACATTCATTTAGGAGAAATACTGTACATCAATCTATGCATAAATGGCAGCTTATTTCTTGAGCCACTCACTGTCTAGTTTCTGTTTTTGTAGAAAATTGATATTGATTGGTTCATAGTGGGATGGTTTGGTTTTACAAAACAGACTGAATATTATATAGCACTTTGCCAAAAAAAAAAATGTAGCATTGCTTAAATGTGTACTAACACCAGTTTTTGTATTGGGGGAGAGGGGTCTTTGGTGCATTTTGCACTTCCTGAAAGTCTTTACCTGTCAGCAAATAAAATGTCTTTTTCTTCAAAAAAAAAAATAATAAAATAAAATAAAATATAAAGCTAGTATGTCAATTTCTTTATTTTCTTCCTTCCCCTTTTCAGATTTACTCTGAACCATTAACATTTTCTCCATAACTTTCTCGTTTCAACATTCCACAAAACAACATATGCATTTTTCAATTTGCATCATTTGCCGATTTCCAAAGTACAAATATTTATGCTGAAAATTTAACAATTGGATTGGTATGACTTGATTACAACATGTCTGTCCTATTTGGAACATCCTAGTCATATTGGCAAACTTAACTCTTCTCTTGCCCTTGTCACATATATGATCGCTTGCCAAATTTCCGCAATATCTCTCATATACATCTACAGATACGATCTCCACTCTGCATTAGGCACCTCACATCACCTCACCATCAGGTACCCACAATTACCTCTCCTGGACTATTACAAAATCCTTCTAATTAGACTTTCTGCCTTAGGTCTCTGCCTAATCCAATCGTTCTTCAACTTAGTCACAGAAGTCTAAATTCAACAATGTCCCTCTTCATCTCCCCCTCAGTAAGCTCCAATAGCTTCCCACTACAAATGTCTCTGTCTTTTCAGGCTCTTTATACCTGGTTCTTTCCTGTCTTTCCTGGATGCATACATAGTATTCTTCTCTATGGTCCAGCTATACTGACTTGCTATTTCTCACACACAATTTTCCATCTCCCACTAATGTGCATTTGTCCTGGCTGTCCCCATGCGTATAATGCTCTTCCTCCTAACCTCTATCTCTTAGAAACTTTTTTAAGGCCTAACTGAAGTGCCAGTTCTTTCAAGAGGCCTTTTCTACTCTCCTCAGATACTGGTGCATTCCCCCCTAAGACCATCTCCTATCTGCATCAAATGTATCTTGTATGTACCACTTAATATCCTATGTAAAAATAAAAGTTTCATGGAGGCAGGAACACTTTTCACTTTTTCTTCCTTTGTATCCCCCAGGGAATAGCTCTGTGCCTGGATCACAGCGATAATAAATGCTTGTTGAATGGTCTATATTTGCATAAGGCATTTGTTCTCTGGGAATTACTATATTTTTAATGAAGTAACAGACTAAGTTAGAAATGCATAATATACTATTCTATGGATATGAAAAGGAATTAAGCTACATTTTCTGTCATTAAGAAATATAAATAATTAATTAATATGAATAATTAAAATGCATGTTAGATATGAGAATGACTTCTTTAGAGTAGGAATTGAAGAACAGGAGTTTCCTCCAAGAAGGCAGCAAGAGATAATATTAGGGAGTAACCTTAGAGAAACATTAAGTGATTCCCCCCAGGATTATACAGACAGTAAGTTTAGAAGCTGAATTTGAACCCAGTGCTTCAAACCCCTAGCCCAACACTCTATCGACTACACTAGGAACTGGGGATCCTGTAGTCTCAAGGCCACATGTGGTCCTCTAGGTCCTCATGTGCATCTTGGATTCCGTCAAAGGGCTTCACCTGAGAAACTAGAGGGCCACATGGGGCCCTGAGGCCGCAGGTTTCCCATCCCTGGACTACACCAAACTACATCAAATGGACATTAAAAATATGGTGAATGCCTAGGAGAAATTCAGGGTGGTATAAGAATTTTCAAGAGGAAAAGATCACTTAGAGTTGTGCAGCTTGAAAGCGTTAAAGAAACACAAAGATATAAAGAAAAGAACCTAATTGTGTTTTGTATTATTTTTCTGTAAGAGCTTCTCCTATGGGAATTTTCTATTTTTCTGTTCTCTGTTACTGAAATACAAATATTTGAGTACTGTATATTTTTTATGAAAAATGTCATAAATCTTCAAGGGAGGGTTGAGAAGAAGCACTTGTATCTGAGTTTAAGTATCAATTCAATTCAAAAGTTTTATTATGCCCTCTCCCTGGGCATAGCCCAAGAAACCCAAACATTTGCTTTCTTCTAGGTCCCAGAATCTAGGCACTGAGGTGGGAGTTGGGGGGATGGGGATATAATATGCATGCAAATAAGTAAATACGAATCAACTGCTATCTCCTCCTGTTTTTGAGAGGATCAGAATCAGAAAAGGTTTCAAGGAAGATTGGTACCTGAGCTGGGTCTAAATCATGGAAAAAGATCTTGAGAGGAAGATGGGCATTTTACAAGGCACAGAGCAGGGCTTCTGCAGAGGCACAGAAAGAGGACAGAGTGGGGTCCGGTTGGTAATCCGGTTTGAAAGGGCTTTAACATGAACTATATGGCTGGAAAGATAGAATGCTTATCCTAAGTATAAGAAAGGCTAGGCACTAGATCTGTGATATGGAACTCTTGGGTGAGGAAACTCTACCCATGCAGGTTGACACTTTCTCTGTAGAGAATTTCAGGGTTGCTGAGAACAGTGAGGGCAGCCAGGTGACACAATGTGTAGATCCTGGGCCTGAAACAGGAAGACTCGTATTCCTGAGTTCAAATCTTACCTCAGACATTTACAAGCTGTGTGATTCTGGGCAACTCACTTAACCCTGTTTGCCTCAGTTTCCTCATTTGTAAAATGAGCTGGAGAAGGAAATGGCAAACCACTCCAGGATCTTTGCCAAGAAAACCTCAAATGGCATCATGAAGAGTTGGATACAAGTGCACTGACAGATTAAATGATTTTCTCAGGGTTGCATAGCCACTGACTAGAACTTAGATAGTCCTGGTTTCAACTGGCCCTCTAGACACCACACCATGCTGCTGCTTGTTTTCAAGAGAAGTAAAAGGAAAAGCCCACCAACTTCTTAAACGAAACTCGAAAGTCACATAACAGAGGAGGTCCTTGCTCTTTCAACCTTTTTAGTTGTGAACAAACAAATCTCTAGTAGAGAGGGGCTTCCTCATTTTGCTGGCTCCTCTGCCATACATAGGTAGTATTCATGTCTTTATTTTCTCCACTTTTACTGGTTCAAAACTAATTATAATTCTTCTCATCAAAACTCACCCTATATGCTCTAAATTTGCTATCTACTAGTTTGAAGAAAAATTGGGTCACATAGAAAAGGTCAATACAATCTGCAGTGAAATAATGCCACCTTTTTCTCTTTACCAACAAAGCTTCCAAGTTAAAAATTTACTTACTTTATTTTAATTTTGAATTTAGGTCCATAATTTAATGTATTCATTGGCTGCATAAATAGTTTCTATTTTAAACTTCTGCATTTAGCCTGGCCATTTTGTTGCTCAATTATGTTTAATAAAGAATCCCTGCTGTCCACCTGCACTGAATATAGAAGTTTCTGAATGGTCTATACCAAGTTGGAGCGATCTGAAGCTCAAATTCGTGTTTGGCTTAAGTTTATAATACTTGTCTATTTGTTCTATAAAGATCTAAATCTTCCTTCCCCTTCACAAAGGCTGGTTAATCCGATTACATATTCAGCTGAACAAAGGGGCAATGGGCTGTATAGTATAACTTTGGGGGGCTGCAAGCAGCCTGGCAGGGAGGCAGTCTGTGAATCTGAGATCCCATAAATCCAGCCTGCAAGGGTATTCTCACTTATGGGTTGAGAAGAAAAAAAGGAAGCCTGGATGTTGAAGATATGGGGCAGATATTTAAATTTGATTTTGCTTCCTACTGAGGCTGATATAAATGGCACTAAATATCATTAAACTAACAAGTTAAGTTAGACAACAAGCTAAGCTATGACCTAGGATCTGGAGGCACATATCATTATCAGTTGAAGTGCACCTGTGATCGATTGCCTCAAGTCACATCATCCAAGATGAAAATGAAAGGGGATTGTGATAATTTGCTATATTAATTATTTATAAATCACCATGCTTGCTAATACAATTAATAACCATCTCTTAAGAAAGAAATCTTTGGGCTTGATTGAATTTTCCTGTTTCCTAAGAATGCACTTTTCCTTCTTTCACTTCTGGTAATATATGATTCCTAATTAATGTCTGAAGTCTAGCCTTGTCCCTGAGTCATATTCTTCTCCAGTATTATGAATTTAATTAGACAATGTCTTATAAATGCTTTCTGAGAACACATTAGCGACTTATTAGGATTCTCCCTCCAATAAACTTTTGTTTTTCAACTCCACACCCTGTAACGGAAAAACATTAAAATATTCTTATTGCCAAGAAGCAGCATTAAGGGATTCATAACCTTTACCACTGAGGTTTTAGGAACTTTGTTCATTATGTATTCAGCACAGTTATTAATTATCAACCCTGCAGTTCTTCAGGTAAATAGCACCATGAATATTATCAAGGAGATGCTAATGGCATAATTTGCCAACAAATTACTGCGAATTTACAGACATATTTGATGGTATTCAAGGTGGAATGGTTTTTGTCCCCAGATTTTAAATGTGTAAGTACAGAAACACAGACATAGAGTCAGAGAGTGGTTGAAACAAGGTTTTTGAAATGCTGTCTAAACACTTTGAGACCATACATAATCAGTAGATCAGCACATTGTTCAAGATGATGTAAACAAGTTGAGGCAGGAGCTCTTTTACTAATGTCTTTATGTCCCCAAAGCCTAGCAAAATGCCTGTCACAGGAGAGATGCTTAACAAGTGCTTGTTGATTGACAGCTTGTTCTAGCAGGCAATATCCATTGTTTTAACTGTGTTTTACAAAGAAAGAAAATACAAACATAGAGAGCAGATCTCTGTCTCAATACTACCAAATAAAGCAGGATTCTTTTTTTGTGTGTGTCATGGACTCCTAGCTTCCTTTAAGACTCAGTTCAAATCCCATCTTCTTCAAGAGATATTTCCCAATCCCATATATATATATATATATACATATATATATATATGTATATATATATATATATATATATACTCAATGGGTTCTGATTATCAGTGCAAAAAAATGAATACCCATTACTTGAATTCATACCACGTATCACCATTGCCTTGGAATCAATTAGGATAATTCATATAATTATACTTTGAATAATAAGAATTTGAATACATGTTGCCTCATTAGAATATGAGCTCCTTGAGGAGAAGGAAAGTGTTTTTGCCTTTCTTTGTACTTCAGTAACTAGCACATGTTAGGGACTTAAGATTTACTCATGTATTGACTGAATTATATGGACCTTTTCTCAAAATGATGTTTTCAAATGCATAAAATAAAATAACAAGATCTCAAAAGAAACCAATTATGTTGAAATAGTTATTAAAATCTTAGAGGAATAAGTTCACAGACTCCAAGTTAAGAATCCTGAAATAAAAATTTTGCCAAAATACCACCATTTTCTCACATTCACATTTATATTAGCCTACAATGTTTACAAAGGATTTTGTACCGGGTTTCGGGTTTCATTTGTACCTCATGAATGTAGGTAATTAAATTAGTAAAACGTCCATTTCACAAGTGAGTAAAACCATCTTATAAGGGGGTTAATGACTTGAATAAGGTCACATAGTAAGTTGGTAGAACTATGGTGAAGCTCCGGATTTTGACTCCAAGTCCAGTGCTCTTTCCCCATATGTATACTATGTATGCTGCCTTAAGAAAGTCCTCATGACTGATAAGCATTTTCTATAGTATTCACCGCAGAGATCTGCAGAGATCATCCAGGAACAGACAGAATTGTGTATTCTTGGGGAATTACTAGGGCTACTTAGTCTACTCTTAAAAAATTGTTCAAAGTGAAATCCTACATATCCAATAAGAAAAACCCAACAGAGCTAATGTAATGAATGAGTGTTCTAGAAAAGAGACAAGTTTGTATCTTTTGGTAGAATGTCAGGTCTCTGATGAATATACATTCATAAAATATACATCATAAAAGAATGAATGGCTAACTATAGGACATATGGAGGACATTTGGGACACAGTATTGCTTATATTATTTTTCAAACTTCTTTCTCCCCTCTCAACTTAGAAAACTATGAAGGTATTAATTTTTATTTAAATTATGAAGTTGTTTAAAATGCTAAAAATTATATAAGGCATACATGGAACTGATTACAGTATTTCATCATTAGATAATGTAAGGAAACTAATACCACCTGTCATTCAAGCATAGAAAAATGACCATATGAGATGCTAAAAAAGGACAATGCAATGAGCTATGGTTTTAAAAAGGATGTTAAATAGGAATATCAAACAATAAAGAGAGGATAAGATTAAGAGGCAAAAAACAATGATCCTAGTTAATAAGGATTTATGGGTACCATGTACAACCTCTCCAATTTGTTATTCAGAATTATTGAGTAGAAACATAATGAACTCAGTTACACCATCTAATTTTGCATGTTATGACTTCATAACGATGATCTTATAGTTCTCAGATTTACAAACTATAAAGGCTTTAAATTGTAGTCATAAGGACTAACAAAGATTGAACACTGAAATATAAGTATTAGTCAAATATGATTAATTCATTGTTTTTTTTAAAATGCTGCGATGCTTAAGTGTTGGAAGTTTATATTTTAACATAACGATCTAGGTCACTCTTTCCATCAGTGCTTTCAGGGTACATTACTCCAATTTTCATTTCAGTTATTTCAGTCATGTCCAACTTCTCCCGACCCTATTTGAGGTTTTCTTGTTATAGATACTGGAGTGTTTGCCATTTCTTTCTCCAGATCATTTTGCAAATGAGAAAACCAAGGCAAACAAGGTTAAGTGACATGCCCAGGGTCACACAGCTAGTTAAGTGTCTGAGATTAGATTTGAACTTACAATGATGAGTCTTCCTGACTTCAGGCCCAGTACTCTATCCATTGGATCATCTAGCTTTCATAGTGCATCAAAAATATTGCATTTTATTAATAGGAGAAAGCATTTGCACCAGGACAGTCAGGACCCAGGCTCTCCAGTATACATAAGCTCATTTTTTCTAAGATTACTGACATTATTAAAACTTTGGAAAAGTGCCTTAGGATATAGAAACCATCTGCTCTGCCCACTCATTTTATATATTGATAATTTTAGAAATTCAGAACCAGGAAGGTTAACAAATTTGCTCAAGTTTATATGCAGGAAATCCACAACAGACCAAGGACTCACACCCAGCTTTTCTGATTTCAAACCAGTCCCTTTCCATTCTGCTAATAGTGCAAGAAAGGAATTGTTTTATCATGCACCATGAAATAAATGCTGTGAGTATTACCATCCCTATTTCACAGACGAAGGAACTGAGACTTGGAGAGAAGTAACTTGATTAAAGTATCATAGCTAATAAGTGTCTCAGAGGTGACACAAATCTTGGTATCTTAGAATTGGTGGCTTCCCTCAAAGGTCAGGTCAACACAATATTCTACATGACGTCTTTCCTGATAGGAAATATAAGTGATATATATAAATAAATAGACAAACAATAAACAATTAGAAAATAAATAAAACCCCAACTATTATAACTCCTTTTCCCCCATAATGATCTTGCATTTACATACATGCATGTATGTGCATATAAATGTACATATATACACACATTTGTATACGTGTGTTTACATGCATACATTCAGACATGAATTATAGAGGTATGTTCTGTTACTCTGAAAGAATATAAGCTCACAGTGCCTGCCTCTTAGTAGGTTTTCTTACTGACTTGAGGCAATTTTTCTTTTGTCTTTCTAGTGACTAATACAGTGCCTGACATACAGAAGACATTTACTAAATTATCGTTTATTTTGAGTTTTAGTTAAGGGAGCTCGGTGGTACATGGAGAAGTGAATATGGAGTTAAAAAGTCCTGAGTTTCACTTGGTATTTTCCGCTACAGGAAAGTAGGGGGAAGGGGATAAGAGTTGGGGGATGACAGAAGGCAGGACAGGTTGGGGGAGAGAGTAGTTGGAAACAAATGCTCTTGAAAAAGAACAGGGTCAAAGGAGAGAGTAAAATAAATGGGTGGTGTGGGATAGGACGGAGGAAAATATAGTTAGTCTTTCACAACATGACTATTATGGAAGTGTTTTGTACAACTTCACACACATAACTGTAATGCTAATGAGATTAAAGATCTTCCACACCCATTAATGGGCCTGCCCATTAAGGGGGGTGTGATTGGGGGAGATTTATAGGGAGGCCCACACCTTTTGTTAGTCACTATTTCTCAAGCACTGGATGCTTTCTGCCTCTGACAAGTGTGTATATATTCTGAGGTGAGGTTTTGTTTTGGGTTTTACTCACTGGAAGTGTTTGGCTAGAAGACACTTTGGGCATCTAGCTGTTAAGGAGCCCCTGGCTTTGAAAACCCAGGTGCTGGTGCTTCTCACTCTGGTAACTATGTATATACGGTCAGACAGTTATCTGTCTGTTGATCTGTGATGTCTGCATTGTTTATGGTCAGACTGTTGGAAGCCCTGTCTGTTGGTTGATCTTTGTCTCTCTGTTTATACTTTCTCTGAAGTTCAGGGTGCTGACTTTTTCCCCTGAAATAAGTAAATGATATGTATATGCTTGATTAAAGTGATTGTTGACCCCTTAAAAGTTGCTTTTCTTTTAGAAAAGCAGATCTAAGAACCTGTACAATAGACCATCCTGGATGTGTCCAGGTGCTTGCTTTTATAATAACCTATATTGAATTTCTTGGCTTCCCAATGAGGGTAGGTGAGGAAGGAAGAAGGGAGAGAACTTGGAACCCAAATTTTTAAAGACAAATATAAATTGTTTTTGCATGCAACTGGGAAATAAGATATACAGGCAAAGAGGTATAGAAGTCTATCTTGTCCCACAAGAAAGTGAGAGGGAAGGGAATAGGCTAGGCAGTGGGGTGACAGAAAGGAGGGCAGACTGGGGGAAGGGGTAATCAGAATATAAGCTATCTTGTGGCCAGGAGAAGGGGAGAGAGATGAGGAGAAAATTTGGATCTCAAAATCTTCTGGAAATGAATGTTGAGTAAAATAACTAAATTAATATATTGGGGGGGTGGAGTAAAAAGACTCACATACGCTAGCTCTGAACCCACTGCCCATAATTATCTATAAAAAGAACTCCCAACAAATTCTGGAACAGTGGAGCCACGCAGTAACGGGGTGAAGGAGATTTCCATTCCAGAGAGCCCCGAAAAACCGATCCCAAAGGTCCATTGCGCACCTAACAGGAGTGGAGACCTGCCCTGCCCTGGCCACGCGGCACTGAGAGGAGCGAGCAGATCCGTGCAGGCTTCCGGGACGGAATCTCCAGTGGCCACGAAGGTCCCTCCAACCACAGACGCATAGGTCAGTGAGAGAGACGTCTGGACGGGTTGAGAGGGGAGCAGGGTGTCTCCATAACTCGGGCCCCCTCAGGAGGCAGCAGCAGAGGCAGCAGGCGGCCAGAGGCTCCCAGAGGAGGCAGGAGCTCGTCAGGAGCTCCATTACAAAAGGTCTCTGCATAAACCCCCTGAGGGA
>CM053770.1:119266867-119290015 GCA_028658325.1 Potorous gilbertii | reverse complement strand
GGGCAGATTGGTGATAGGGGAAATTAGAATGCTCAGTGTACTGGGGTGGGGGGAGGGGGCAAATGAGGAGAAAATTTGGAACCCAAAATTTTGTGAAAATGAATGTAAAAAGTTAAATAAATAAATTTATATTAAAAAATTAATATATTAAAAAATGAATACATAAAATAAATGAGTAACCAAAACTTATAGAGTACTACTGAATCTTTCAGACCTAAGAGAAGACACATAGAAGAATTTAGTGTGTGAGCCTCCCACCACTGCCCCTGGAGCTGCTGTATTCTATAGAAGTCAAATACTGTTCCAGAAATGCCAGATTCCCATGCAGCAGTGAGAGACAGCAGGATTTATTGCTTCGATTCCCAACTATAGCAAATCTGAGTGGGTCTCTAATGAAACAACATTTTTATTAATTGAGCACTCAAAGTCCTAGGACAGATATCAAGACAAGACCAGTCTGGGTTGGCCCAGATACTTCTTATACTGTCAAGGCTAACTGGGTTCAGAAATAATTTTATTTTCCCTGGAAAAAAAGTGAATATATGTATACAGGAGTTGCATTTTAAAATATCCAATAATTTTGACAACTGAAAAACTGCATTCCACAATGCAGAAAATTCTAATCAAGAACAACTTCATTTCACAAGAGCTGTACAGAACTGAGGAATGGCTAATATACTGGGGGCAATCTATTATGGAAAAAGCTATGAAATGGTTATATAGCAATGATGAAGAATGATAAATAAGCTCTCTCCCTAACAAAGCAAATACCACAATCATAGTGCTGAGAACTTGATGGGACAATCTAATGGTCCCACTATTTGGAGCAAAAGGAAGACAGCAAGCTTGAGATATCAAGATGAATTCAAATATCAACTCAGATATTTACTAGCTATGTGACTCTGGGCAAGGCACATACTTTCTGTCTGGCTCAGTAACAGCTACCTGTCATGGTTGTGATAATAAAATGAGAGTATCTACAAAGTGTTTTGCCAAAGTCCTATATAAATACTAAGCAATCATCACTACATCATCATCGATTTTGATGGTCAATGGATCTGCCCTTACTTTGTGATGAAAATGTAATATTGAGAATATGGTATGAATAAAATTTCTAAATTTGCAAAAAACCAAAAAGCCTTGAGTTTGAATCTTTCCCCTATTGCTTAGTAGTTCTGTGACTCTGGGCAAGTCAGTTAGCTCTGACTCTCAGTTGCCTTATCTGTAAAATAGCGCCTACCTCATAGCATTGTTGTGAGAATCAAGTAGGATAACACATATAAAGCATTTTATAAACATTATAACTATAGAAATGTTAAGTAATATTATTAATTATTATTCTATCTCCTAGTCTAGCCCTCTTGACACACTAATGTGTTGTCTTTTTAAAAAATCATGTCTCAAAATCAACCACACATTCTGTAGCCTAACCTAATAACTGGCCTGTCAGATTTAATTAGTGACTGGTTCCATTTTGTAGTACCATCATCCATAGGCTAAGCAGTCCCAGAGTTGGGGCAAACAGTCGAAATATCATCCAGCTTTTCATATTTTTCTGTACATGCTTTAAACTTACTTCTAGGGCTGTCAATGCACTTTTCTGTCAGTACCATTTTGCTAACAGCGCTGCAGAACAAAACTACACATAATAACAGCCAGGCTGAATTTTGATGTCTTGGAAGGTTGGAGAAAGAGCAAAGACTCAAAAAGAACAGACTCTCCAAGCATATTCAGACACTTCAGGAAATAACAGAGTGAGAGGGTAGGCGGTGAATGGCACTGGACAATTCGAAGGGTGAGTAAGGGCACTGAAGCACCTTCAACTGTCATCAGGCTACTCTTAAGCCTTCACTGAAAACCTTTATCACTGCCCATCCTTAAGTCATGCTATCTATGACAGTAGTAGCAAAATTCTCAGGGCTTAAATCATTGTTTTAGGATTTTAAAAGTGGTTCTCATATTTTTTTTTGTCAGTATAATGAAAAGAAGTAGGAAGGTGTTCTTATGTGGGATGCAACAGCTTGTATTCTAAAGCTTAGATAGCCTGCTTTGTAGGGTCCATTCAAGCCAAATGCATATGAAGGTAATGAATGAGAAATAGCTGAGAAATACATCATGTGTCATGTTATGAAAATATAGTGTTCAATTTAAATAGGGACAATATAGTGTAATTTCAGTGTATCAAATCATCTACAATACCTTTATAATTCCCTAATGGACAGATAGATTTAAAAATCAAAGGAGTTGATGTTACATTCTTATGACTTACATATATCTATATGGCTAGCAACTAGACATATTTCCCTCACCTAATGATCTTTTAATTAAATACTGTTTAAAAATAGAGTACTAAATTTAAACTCTCAAAAACAGATCAAATAGCTTGAATTATAAAACAATTTAATTCTTACATATTAGGCTGAAAAACAAGTATAGAAAAATTTATGTAACAGCAATTTTCTTTGTTTTTAAACAAATATATTTTTTCTCTCTAAGAGACAGTCTCAGCTAGGTGAGATACGGCAGCTGCTAATTAGAAGACGTTGTATAAGTTGAAGCCAGAGTTCAGAAACACATGCTTCAATTATCAATGTATCTATTAAAGTTTCCTCAAAGGTGAGATAACAAATATAACTTTTTTTGGAAAATACTTAAAAATTAATTCCACTTTTAAAAATAAACACAACAAGGTTCAATATGGGACATATCTAGAGGAATCAACAGCTTCACCTCACATAGCAGTTCACATGAAGAGCAGCTATTCATTCCCCAGTTCCTACCTGGATATTTACATTGTACACTTTAGTTATAAGTGGCCTTTGACAATGAACGAGTTCATACACCAAAGGCTTTTCACTTTAACCAATAAAACTGTACAATTGTCAATGAAATTTTTCTATGATCTCAGTAGTTTTCTCTTACTGCTTTGGAAATTGCCATTCAAATTTTTTTATTAACACCATTTGAGCTTGACAGCCTATACTTTCCACACCTGACCCCATATGTTTTTGTTCAGTCCTGCCTGATTCCACATTTGGGATTTTCTTGGCAAAGATACTGGAATGCTTTGCCATTTCCTTCAGCTCATCTACAGATGAGAAAACTGAGGTAAGCAGGGTTAAGTGACTTGCTCAGGGTCACAAATCTATTAAGTGTCTAAGGCCTGATTTGAACTCAGTTCTTCCTGACTCCAGACTTTATCTACTATACCACCGAGCTCCCCTTCAGTAACTCCTAGGAATAGAAAAGTGATTAAAAAGCAGCCAAAGTGACCATGAAGTTAGTTGTAAAAGCACAAAGTCTCCATTTGGTAACTCTCTCGTACATTCAGAAAGCAATTCAGCAGACGCTGATGGTGTTTCTGCTGCATCAGTTTTACTGATGAGTTTATAATGAGAGATTGTCTGTGTGGGTGGTGGTGGTTGGGGAATGGAATGAGACAAATGCTCAATAAACTTGGGTAGGAAAACGAAGAATGCAGCAGGATGCTCATGACCAGAATTCCTAATATATTCCTTTCTGTCAACACACAAAATAAAATGTTTCACATTAATCTAGCAGTGGGATGCTTTCAGAAGCTGAGATAAAATTGATTACCACAGCACCCCTTCTCTCCTTCCTTCTTTACTCTAAATAATAAGGGGAGAAATGAAAAAAGTGAAATTACCACAGGCTATATTTTCATCATCATTACAAACCATTATTACACTGAGAGGACGCATAAATGATGAGTGGTAGCAAGGGTTCTGGGTTTAAGGAAGATCTGGATTTGAAGGGCAGCTCACATACTTCCAAGTCCCACCTTAGGCCCTTACTAGCATTTTGACTCTCTTGAGACCTTAGGTTCTCATCTGAATTTGATGACCTCGAAAGTCTTTGACCTCTTAAACTATGATTTTTGTGATCCTATGTTCCAAGCTGAGTCATCAAGCTGTCCCTCAGTTTTCTCATTTGTAAAATGGAGACAAAAATACACTACCTTCCTCAAAAGTTTGCCAGAAAAATGCTTTTTAGGCAGCTACAAGGTGTAAAGGACAGAAAGCTTAACTTTGAGTCAGGGAGACCTGAGTTTAAATGTTAACTCAGGTCATCAGAACTGTGTGACCGGGAGCAAGTCAACAGGTCTCTCTGATTCTCATTTATAAGAGGGAATACCTCATGGGGTGATTGTGAGGATGAAGCACTCAGCACAACTGAAGTGCACATAAATACCAAGCAATTATTTTTAAACCTTAAAACCCTAGCTAAACATGTATTTCTTTTCTAGGGATGGTTGTAAAAGCCAGAAAAGGTCTACATTAACGGCTACTATATTAATAGAGAAGTCTCTCCTCCAAGCACTAGGGCAGGAAAGACGAAGAGGGTTCCCCACATTTACTGAGGTTTAATTGGACATGTGGTCTAAGCTTTGTGTATCCACAGCCCACCTTCTTGTTAGATAAAACACAGATATCAGAACGCGGACCAATGGATGGAAGTTACAAGAAGCCTGCTTGATTCCAGCCTGATGCGTGGAAGGATTTCCTAACAATTAGAGCTGGCTGGAATGTTATCCTTTGAAGTATCTAGCGCCTTGGCACTATATATAGAGCTCCTTGGCCATGGAGGCCTTCAGACAAATGATGGATGATCACTTATCCATGATGTAGGAGAAGAGACATGCTTCATATAGAATTGAGACTAGGAGGTCTTTAAAGTTCACTTCAAATGCTGAGATTCTATAATTCTATAAAGATGTCAAATTTCTTAATTCAGATTTTTAGTTCCTTATTATGGCCCTGACCCAGTCTATTTTTGATGACTAAATATTAAGATATTTCTGTATTTTCTAAAATGTTTTTAAACATGTAATTTTACTACCGTATTGATTCCTGTATTAGTCTGAGTTATAGAGAAGAACTACCATTCTATCAAGCATCCCTTAAAGCAGGGGTGGGGAACCTATGGGCTCAAGGCCACATGTGGCCCTCTAGGTCCTCAAGTGTGGCCCTTTGAATCTTAATTTAGATTCAGCCACAGTAGACTCCAGCCTGCAGGTTCCCCACTCCTATGCTAGAGAAAAAAACCAGGTCTGACATAGCATTTCTGGCATTCTTAAGACTTCAGTGATATTAGCAAAATGCTGTTTTTCTGGACATATTAGGTTTTACTTCCTTTATAGTCTATTGTGAGGAAGAAAATTATAGCAGGAACATTGAGTTTCACTGAAAAAGGATAAATATTAAATATTATCAATAATATTTTTGCCATGAATTTGCATAACTCTACTTTTAAGTGTCTATTCAAATACCAACCTAATCCATAATGTAAATACCTCATCAACGTATTTGATTCGTGTATTGGTTGAAAAAGTAACCAGAAGAGATTTAGGAAGCTATTAAGAAATAAATGCAGAAAAACTTGGAAAGACCTGCATGAACTGATGTGAGTGAAGTGAGCAAAAGCAGAAGACTGCTGTACACAGTAACAGTAACGTTGTGTGTTGACTGACTTTGATAGACTTGACTCTTAGCAATGCAAGGATCTAAGACAACTCCAAAAGACTCATGATGGAAAATGCTATCCACATCTGGAGAAAGAACTATGGAGTCAATGCAAATGGAAGTACAACATTTTCTCTCTTTTTTAAAATTCTTTCTCATGGTTTTTCCTTTTGGTTCTAATTCTTCTGATGAATGTGAAAATGTGTATAATATGATTGTAGATGTATAGCCTATATTAGGTTGTACCCCATGTTGTGGAGGGCGAAGGAGAAAATTTAAAACTGAAAATCTTTTAAAAGTGAATAATGAAAACTAAAAATGAATGTTAAAAAAAGAAATGCCAAAATTTACCTCTCATTATATTATATTAATTCTGGCCCTGCTAATGATCCTGTCAATGTGGATTTATGCAAATGCTACTCAAGTTAAAGAAACTATTTAAGTGAAACATTCACCAGAGCAATTGACACAGGTCAGGGCAATCAATAAAGAAAATTATCTCTCAAGTCCTTTCTCCTTGATCCTTACTCAAATTTTCCTCTCATGTGTAAGGTTTCCAAAGACAAATTTCAGTCCAAAAATGATTTTAACAAGTCAAAACATACACAACTGAGTTAGGCTACAATATCTAGAGACTATATTCATTTCTTTGAACCAGTATACATTTGAGCATCTGAATAAGACAAAAGGATATTACCAAAATAGTGAAAGAAATTATTTTACTCCAAATAAAAGTTAATTTTGTTGAGATAGCTTCAAGTTACTAAAATTATGGACATTTCCACTTTAAAAAGTAGTTAAAATATTTTGAAGGAAATTTACAATTTTGTTTTCCTAGTATGTATAGAGGCATAGTTATATAACAGAAAGATTAGAAATGATATGAACCATTTACTTTTTGAAAGCTAAAATTATCAATGTATCACTGTTAAAGTTCTTTTACAGAGACTTTTTAAAAGTCCACTGCTCTAAAATCACATCCACTGGGGACTGCAACTAATTCTTAGGTAAAACAGTTTTTTCCTCTTGACAAATGTTGTACAAAGCACTTGTTAACATGGTCACCAAAGACAATTACTTACCCTGTAGGTAGTTCCTCAAACTCTTCTGACCACTGCTCCTGGACATCCTCAGAAGAAAGATCTACATCCCGGGTGGTAGCAAAATTGAACTCACTGCCTTCAGTTCCATGAAAATAAATGGCATTCCCATCTGATTGGCAACTATGCTATAGATAAAAAAAAAAAGCAAAGGAAGTTGCCTTTAGGTGAGTTTTGTAGCTGTAAAGTTAATTCTCATCTAGACTGGGGGCTTTGAAGCATTAAATGGTTTATCTTCACATGAGTTTACAAATCAAACTAACAACTAGAGACCCCATTCATTCATTCTTTTAAAAGAACCTTTCTTGAATTGCTGCTAAAACATTTGTGTTTCCCTTGTTTCATCTTATTGTAAGTTAGGTCTATTATTTATTAATTTCCCATAGATAAGAGGTCAAAAGATCATTTCAGATTTGCCCTCCTTAAAACAGTATTCTGAATAGAATAGAAACTGGTTAATTGGAATGATTTCTTATTTTTATCACAGTCCTTGTTTGTGGGCACAAGGTACAAAAATGAGTTTTCAGCTTTATGGTTATAGGCTAAATCACACTGACCTTTTCAATATTCTATACTTTGCTGGTTTGCCATTCAAGCCCTTCACAATGAGTCTGTAAATGGGATATGAGTAGAATGGCTAGCTAATCAAAATATGGAATACAGAAAAGGTCAAGGTGAGCCCAAGTATGGCTCTATCTTTTTATTCTGCCATCTTGATAGAGGTTCTTGAGGGAGCTAAGATTTCCACAAGGTTGATTTTCACTTGAGGTCAAGAGATGCAACATCATTCCATTGAGTGTTCTTCAGCTGCGTATGAAATATGAAAAGACTAAAAGGAAATAATTTCTCATGATAGTTTTTTCCCTCAAGAAGTTTACATTCAATTTTCCAACCATGTAAAGGAGAAGAGCCTGTGTAGTATAAGAATTTAACTTGAGAGTTGTGTAAGGAGGTAATTTGTTTAATTTCAATGGTACAGCATTGTACTATTGAGCAATGAGGTACTCCTTGTCACCATAGAGAATTCTCCAGAAATACAGTATGAGACAATTGCCTGATAATCTTGTTCATATTATGAGTGTTTGTCCACTCCTAAATTAATAAGTTCCTGTTTTCAGTTCAAAAGCTAACACATCCAGAGTTCTTGACAGTAAATAGAAACATATAGAAATATTGACAGTGTTGTGCATCATTCAAAGACAAACATTACACACCAGAAAGATGAAGAGATCTTTAGTTACAAACTTGGTAAAATGCTATGAATACACTTAATCCTAGACAAAGGTCAGAGCAATTATCATGAGATTCTGGAATTCTGATCAGCCACAGGCTATATTTACCCTAGAAATAATAAGAACTCTGCCACCAATGCATCTTAATGGTTGAATGATTAAAGAAAGTACCACATGACACACTCAATCATTGTCAGAGAAAATGGGCCACGTATAATATAAACATGTTTGAAAAGAAAAGATCACTTGTGCTTTTTAAAAGATATGTTTTCAGCTGAGAAAAAGAATGAAACATTACATGAAGACCTTATATTCCAGTTTTATTACATTTAAAACATTTACTCAACCTTATATTTTTCTTTAAAGATTCTTGGAGTAGTGATGTTTTTCATGTATATTTTTTCTATAGTTTTCTGATCGTTCTGCTCTATTAAAGGAAAACTAGGTCATCGCCCTGTTCTTAAAATTAACATTGCTTCTTATTTTCAGTACATCAGTTGGGATGGGAAATTCATTTGTCAGTAAACCTCAACAATGAGAAGCCGTATAAAACACTCTAAGGCCATTCGTGTCTTATAAAAACAGACACATAAAAAATGCACCACCATAGTACAATTGGGGCATAAAGTTTTTTTTTAGTGTGACTTTGTAAAATTTGTGTATTGCAAATCCTAAGGACACATTTAAGTACACAAATGTATCATTTGTGTCTACATACCTGATGAAAATAAACTATTAAATATATATATAAATAAAAATATTTTTGTAAATAAACATATATTCGTACAATATATATTATATGCATATATGTGTAAATAAACATATATATTTTGTTGATCAGTTGTGGCTAACTCTTTGGGACCCCCATTTGAGGTTTTTTTGACAAAGATAGTGGAGTAGATTGCCAATTCCTTCTCCAGCTCATTTTACAGATGAGGAGACTGAGGAAACAGGGTTAAATGACTTGCTTAGGGTCATACTGCTAATAAGCATCTGAGTATACTTTCTGACTCCTGGTCTGGAGTTCTATCTACTGCAGCCACCGAGTAGCTACCCTGGACATTATGTAGATAATGCAATAGTACTTTTCAGTGTTAGCGTATTTCTGTACTATCTCAAGTCACATTTGAAATAGCAAACATGAAGAAACCAGTTTGAATAAATGAATTCTGAACTTTGATATTAGGCTAAAAAGAGTTATACAGAAAAAGAAGTAAAATCAGTTTTGTTTTACCTAGGTTAAATTCAGTAAGACATTGTTCTACCTTATTGTCTTTATTTTGTATGAAATATTTTTGTGTTTTTGCATAAATCACAATTAGAAGATTCATGTTGGTTGTATGACTCTAAGCAAGCCATGTCACCTTGTGGTATCCAAGGCCATGAAGACCATAAATTTCAAAATTGTTAATTTCAAAATTCTCCATTGGTAGAAGTTCCTCGCTAGGAATTCTCTATACCAAAGAAGCTACAGGTTCTGTACAAGAAAATAAAATTTGAAAAATAATTACAGTCACGACAATAATACTTCTGTAGTGTTTTTGTATCTTATATTCATATCTTCATAATGACCATCTGAGGGAGGTAGCCATTTTTCAGATAAATGGGGATCCGAAGATTTAGAGTTTAAACTGACGTGATTCAGTAATGTAGCTAATTGCAGAACCTAGAATTAAATTCAGTTCTGACTACACTGTTTGTTTCTGAAATGACTGACAAGATATTGAAAACTGAAATCAATATTTTTGATTGAAAACATGGAACTAGAAGCTATTTTTGCTTTCCAACTCTTATCATTTTTTTCAAGTTTGCAAATTTTTAGCATTTTTCTCCACTATGCCATTGATGGTATCATAATAAAATCCAGAATCAGTTACTATACACTAATTTAGTGCTTCACTCCTATCTTATAATGCTTTTTCTTCAAACTTTTTACCTTTGAAAAATAAGTTCTGTTTTCATGAAAGAGAAGCAGAATGTTATAGGAGAAAAGAGGGCTGGCTTTGGAGGCAAGAAGGCCTGGATTCAATCTCTGCCTCTGCCCTATACTGTGAATTGAGAGTGCTTTCACACCTAGAATTCCAAACATTGACAAAATTACAGGTATTGAAGCCTTAAAACAATCTCTATAAGTTTACATATATTTTCTATATGGAAAATTTGCACTTTCCTCACTGATCAAAATAAATAAATTCTCTTCAATTTTAATACCTGATTCAAATCAAAATAAAAAACATAGTTTCAAATCACTTTGTAACTACTGTAAATTAAAAATAAAATCACACTGGATCTAGTCATAGGGCCTCAGTTTGAACCACAGCTCTGCCACTGATTCAGTGAGTGATCTTAGACAAGTCCTTTCCCCTCTCTGGGCCTCAGTTTCCCCCTCTGCAAAATGAAGGGTTTAGGCCAGATGAGGCAGAGGTCCTTTATGGCTCTAAAAATCTTTTGAACAGCTGAATTGTCTAGGCAAGGCTAGAGGATTTAATTGGCTACTTCCTTTTCCATATTCTCATTACTGAAAATGGAAAGGAGGGTCACCTTGTATCACCCTTCTGGTATTCTCATCTATATGTTTTAGAAGAAGAAAACATTTGAGCAAGGAAGAGGCTATGATCTCTTTGAAGTATATAATGTATCTCTGCTATGAGTGGTTCAGAGCCAGGTCTGGACCATGCTTTTTTTCCTTAGGTAATAGACCCTGAATGGGGTGATAGCTGTGTTTGGTTAGAGCAGTTGATGAATCATGCTAATGAGGCCAATGTGCCAGGCTTTAGTTTTATCTGGGGCAATTAACTCTGTCCCTTTTGCCTCCCAGTATGAAATGCTATGTTTGACTTTTAAAACCTTTCATAACCTGGTCCCTTTCTAACATTCTGGCTGTCTTATACTTTACTTCCTTCCATGTAATCTGCAATCCAGAAACTCCATTTTCCATCTCATTGACTTTTCACTGGCTATTCCCTATGCTAGGAATTCTCTCCCTACTCATTTCCTGGGTTCCCAGTATTCCTTCAAGTCTCAGCTACAATCCTACCTTCTGCAAGAAGCCCCCTTAACACTAGTGCTTTCATTCTTGGTTATCTGCAATTTATGTTGTATATATTTCATTGGGAGATAGTTGTTTTCATGTTGTCTCCTGCGTGAATCTGTAAATTCCTTGAAAGCATGAACTGTTTTCCCCTTCTTTCTATGTATCCCCAGTGCATAGCATAATGCCTGAGGTACAATAGACATTTAATAAATGTTGGCTCCAGAGGAGAAGCGAGGCTGGTGACCTGCACAGCTCCTCTCTCACTCAAACAAAGTCAAGTGCAAGTCATGTCATCATTTCTCTGATGGCATGGTCTTCTTTGGCAACAAAGGATGAACACAACAACAGCTGACTTAACATGGGCAGAGCTTTTAACTCCAAACATCCATCTCGTATTTGATTAGATGGGATAGGAGGAAAAAGAAGAAAAGAGGAAAGAAAGAAAGAGGAGGGGAAGAGAAGAAGGGGGAGAGAGAAAGAAAGAGAAAGAGAGAGGAGAAAAAGGAGAAGGAGAAGAAGATGGAGAGAAAGAAGGAGCAAGAGGGAAAGAAAGGTAGGGGGAAAGAGGGAGAGGGAGAGAGAGAGGGGAGGGAGAATCAGCTAAAATCACACGCCCTAATGGGGGCGATTCAGTAGCATTATCTTCATATATGAGAATTCATGTAGATATAGTAAGTTTTTATATAGCACAGGCAGAACTGATCTCCCTCCACTCTGTGTTAGGATTCATAAAAAAAGTCTCCCACATGTCTTTCTGCACTTTGACAGCATACTTTGATGACAGAAGGGTTGACTGTACAATACAAAAGGCAAAGCAAAATTAAGTGACATAGGCAAGATGAGATGTTTTTTAAATAAGTTCATGTTTTTGACAGCCAGATTCAAAGGTCACTTCTTATGTCATGTAAAAACATCGAGAGAAAAGTGAAAGGGAAGAAATAGAAAGTAAAAGGTGAAAAAGTCCAATTGAACAAATTTCAAGATGAAATATTTAAAAGAAGGACAAACTCCACAGAAGTGGCAGAAATTTGCCCTTAAATAATAGAAGAAATGCATAATGTAAATAACAATAGCTGTAGAGTCAGAGGACCCAAGTTTGAATCTCAGTTCTGACAGTTATAATGTGTGACCCTGTGAAACTCATTTAATATCAATATCACAGTTTCCACATTTGTAAAAATGGGAATATTAACACTTGCATCCCAGAGTGTTATGAGAAAAATCAACCTGTAAACCTTAAGGTGTTATTGAAATATATACTTATTAACTTGAATATCTCCCTAGTTTGAACTGGAGTCTACAGTGAGTAGAAACCAATTATTTCCAAAGAATGGTGGAATGATTTTGTAATGCACCAATAAGAAGTAAGGAAAGTTCTTCCTAGAGAATATGTATGCATCCATTATTAATTTCTGACTCATGATCTCTGACAGGCTTGGGGGCTGTTTGTAATGGGAATTACAGTTACTGACATTTAGATACTGCTTTAAAGTTTGCAGAGCATTTTAAAGTTTGCAGAGTATTTACTTACAGCAGCCTTGTGAGTTAGGTATAGATAACAGCATTCTCACTTTAATGAAGAGTGAGGAATAGTCTAGTAAGTGTCAAAGGTAAGAAATGAACCTACAACTTACTGAATCTAAATCCAATACTTTACACTAGAAAGTCTCAAGTTTTTTGGCTTCAAACCCCTTTACCCTCTTAAAAATTATTGAGCACTGGTACTGGTTAAGAAATAGAATGATAGATCAGTAGAACAGAATAGACATACAACACATGGTAATAAATAGCTATAATAACCTTGTGTCTGACAAATGTAAGGATTTAAGGTTTTAGCTAAAAAAGTAAACCATTTGGTAAAAATTGGGAAAATCTGGAAAGCAGTTTGGCAGAAATTGGCTATAGATCAATATTTTGTATCATTTACCACAATAAGGTCAAAATGGATATGTGACCTAGACGTAAAAAGAGACACCGTAAGTAAATTAGAACATGGAACACATACCTTTCATACTTAGAGACTAGAGAAGAATTTATGAACAAGAGAGAGAGGGAAAGAGCATTGTGACACGTAAAATGGATAATTTTGATTACATTAAATTAAAAGTTTTGATAAAACCAATGTAGCTAAGATTAAAAGGAAAGAAGAAAATGGGGGAAAATTTTATTGACAGTTTCTCAGATTTTATATATACATATATTATATATAGTCATATAAAAATACTCTAAATCGTTATTGATTAGAGAAATGCAAATTAAGACAACTTTGAGATATATCTCACACCTATCAGATGGGCTAAAATGATAGAAGAGAAAATGACAAATGCTGGAAGGGATGTAGAAAAATTGGGACATTTAATTCCTTGTTGGTGGAAATATAAACTGATCCAACCTTTATGGAGAACAATCTGAAATTATTACCAAAGAGTTATAAAACTCTGTATACCCAGCAATACTGCTGCCTTATACATAACACAATGCTTTTCAAATGTCCAACATGTTTCTGGGTAAATCAAAATAGACCCTCTTGGAGTTGACCTTTGCTTCCTAAGTATCCTCCAAATTTGGATGACAAGCCTTACAAGACACCATTCCTGACACCATTATGGGCTAAATCCTTTTTTTCTAGAATTGCATCACTAAAAACATCAATAACATACTGATAAGTTATAAAGGAGAGATGTGTATATGTTCGTCCTTCATTGCCAAAGAAGACCATGCCATCAGAGTTATAAAGGAGGTACTGTTTGTCTGTACTTTCACTGCTAGCTCATGTAAATCAAAAGAATTAAGACAAGAAATGGGTAAATATTAATCAAGAGAACAGATAGATAAAATATAGTTTTTGAATTATATTTCTTTTTCTCATTAGAATTTTAAAAATTTGGTTATTAAACTTAATTTTTCATAGTGGGATAAAAAAATCAACATTACAAGATCAAGGTGAGGATGTCATAGCAAAGCAGGAACTTATCTGAAAAAGATTTGGGAAATTTTGTGGACAGAAAGGTCAATATGAGTCAACAGTGTGAAATATAGCAGTCAATAAACCTAATGCAATCTTAGATTGTATTAAGAGATGTACAGAGTTCAAAAGGAGAAAAGTGATAGGTCTCCTAGACTCTGTCCTGCTCAGATTGTGTTGAGTTCTTGGTACAACATTATAGAACGGATGTCAATGAGCTGGAGAATGTCCATAGGAGTGGTAGAGTATGATGAAAGGCCTAGTTAAGTCATATGAGAGAATTAATTGAAGGAACTGGAATATTTATGTTTGGAGCAGGGGGAGGGGAAAACATGATAGCTATTTTTTATGTATTTTAAATACTGTCATAAATTAATTTGGTCTATTTGACCCCAACTGGAAATACTAGGAGCAATGGGTAGAAACTTCAAAGAAACAGACAGGAGTTCAATATTTTGTAGGGGGAAAAGAAGATCTTAATACTTCCCAACCAAGCAAGTTGACAGCAATATTATTGTCTGTGAAACTGTTCAAATTCTACATTCACTCCATTTGACATTTTAGACGATTTTGACATATTCATGCGTTGTTTTACCTTGTCTACTCAATTTTCTGTTTCCTAAGAATTTGTTTTCCTCAGCTCCTGGCTTTCTCATCTTAGATTAGGCAGGTATAGGCAACATCCTGCAGATTCTGCCTCCCTCTTGTAATAAATGTTCCTGCAAGGTTGTCTCAGAACAATGATTAAGTCCCTAGTTCAGGGACATTGTTCAGTTCTATTCTTTTATCTTGTTTTCTTTCATCCTTCAAGACTCAGCTCAAATGCTGAAGGAGTTCATTTCCTATCCCCAGAGCTGCTAGTGTCTTGTCCTCTAAGGCTACCTTCTGTCTATTCTATCTATATTCTGAATATACCTTTTTCTATATGGGATATCTCAATTAGAATGTAAGATCCTTGTTGGCAAAAAATCTTTTTTGTTTCCTCTTTGTAAATCCAACGTGTGGCACACAATAAGTACTTGATGAATGCTTTTTAATTAATTATTACAAAACATCTTTATATTTTTGTATGCATATAAATATATAACACCTATGAATATACGTGTGCATATATATTTAATCTAGAATTTACATAGAACTTCAAAAGCTTTCAAAGCACTTTAAATATGTTAACTCATTTGATCCTCATAGTAACCCTAAGAGGCAGATACTATTATTATTCATATTTTAAAATAAGGAAACTGAGGCTGAAAGAGGTGTAACTCACCCAGGGTTACATGGTTAGTATCTTGAAGCAAAATTTGGACTCAAGACTCTCTGATTGAAAACCAGTGGTCTATCCATCGTACTACCTAAATAAAAGAATCCATCTGAGTCAATATTTTTTCACCTAACTCCAGAGAATTATCAAATCTCTCTCCCTAAAAGGAAGGCCTTTGAGTCATTTAATACTTAGGCTTGTCATCTTGACCATTGCTATGCATTTGTAGTTAAAAACTCATGATGCTCACTATGGCTCTAGTAGTTAGAAATGTGGCATCTGGAATGATGCTTAGCTGTTTCAGGATGCCAGTCTGGGGCCAGAAGTAACTGCACTCACTGTTGATGGGACTGTCAAAATCTGGTCCTATGTGTCCTTGCAATAAATCTTTTTTTCACTTCATAATCATATGTTTCTTTCAAGATATCATTTTATGAACTTTGCCATCTGAACTAGAACATGGATTGACTGAGTTGTCTAACAAGGAAATGCAAAATTAAGTCTGTCCAAAAGTAGAGTATACTGTCTCATGAAATGGTGAGTTTTCCCTGCTAAAGCTTCCAGATGAAGACAAGGTGATCTTTTATTGGGGGATGCTGCAGAAGGGGTTATGTTTTAGACAGGGTTGGAGTTAGACCGGATGACTTCTCAAGATCACATCAATCCTGAGATTTAGTGGTTCTGCTATATTACAGAATACTAAAATGGCATTGAAAACAATTGAGATATAGTCTGGTGTCTTGGAAAGATTGCTAAACTTGGAGTCAGAAGAGATCTGGGTTCAAATTCCAAGTTTTACCCCAATAAGCAATATGGCCATGAACAAATCTGTCAGCTTCAGGTTCCTGATTTGTAAAATGGAGTCACTAATCCTTGTGATATTTATCTCACAAGCATGTTAAACAGAAAACAATTTTTTAAATTTTAAAGCGATATAATAATAATAAAAAAAAACATAAGTTGCAAGGCAATGTGGCATAATAGAGTGTAGACTGGAGTCAGGAGGAACTGAGTTCAAATCCTGTCTCAGACACTTACTAGTTGGTGTGACCCAAGGGAAGTCACTTAGCCTCCTTCAGGCTCATTTTCCTTATCTGAACAGTGGGCACAAAAATGGCATCTACCATACAGGGTTATTCTGTGATGAAATGAGATAATATTTGTAGAGAGCTTTGCAAACCTGAAGTGCTTTATAAATGCTATTATAAGTGCAACTAGGTGGTACAATGGATAGAGCGCTGGGCCTGGAGTTAGGAAGACTCATCTTCCCCAGCTCAAATCTGGCCTCAGACATTTCCTAAATGTGTG
The DNA here is from genome assembly GCA_028658325.1 of Potorous gilbertii. Classification (NCBI taxonomy): domain Eukaryota; kingdom Metazoa; phylum Chordata; class Mammalia; order Diprotodontia; family Potoroidae; genus Potorous; species Potorous gilbertii. The sequence continues at coordinate 119,273,632 of CM053770.1, read as the reverse complement.
ACCCTGGGTAAGTCACTTAACTCTATTTGCCTCAGTTTCTTCAAACGTAAAATGTGCCGGAGAAGGAAAATGGCAAACCACTCCATTATTTTTGTAAAGAAAACCTTAACTGGGGTCATAGTCAGACATGACTGAAAATGACTGAACAACAAATAATATAATGTAGTATAGTATAGTATACTAATTTTAATTATTAGCGTGTGACTATGATCAAGTCACCTCAGAGAGCCCTCTAGGAATATATTACAGACAACTGGTCAATCTGAATCAACAGAGGTAGCTTCAACACTGGAAGCTCCCCACACAGAAGAAATCATAGATCCAGACAATATTAATAATAATGGCTAATAAAAATATATTTTAAGGAAAATATCTATAGAAAATAGAAATAGTGATAAATGCTCTTTCAATTTATATTTTTTGTTAACCATCTACTCAAACCCATATCATATTTCTATAAATTTACAACTGATAATCAAATAATTATAAAACCCTATCAAGTACATAAATAGGATGGAAGGACTGGTAAAATCAAGGAAATTTTGGATTATAGAAACTATTTTCACTTTGAGAACTGCTCAGAACCATCAAGCACATAGTTTAAAACCATATGTGGCTACTGGAATTATATTATCCTTTGAATGACTGCCAAGATGGAGATACTAGTTGAATAAGCATCTGCATTGGATTAAATCTCAGGTCTACACTTAGCACAAGGTAAAATTTTTCCTATTCTTACCCTTCCAAACAGACTTTTCTTTGAGTGTTATTTTATCATTCTTTTTATTTCTTCCTCTGTGTTTGATGTACTATGTATCTTACTTTTCCACATGTCACATATTTTACACTTTTAAGCACAGGCTCCAGTATCTCTTTCATTGTTTACCACTCTCAATTATCATTCCTCTTTATATCGCCACTGTCAATCAAATATATTTTCCCATTTTTGCTGCTGAATGGATTTCCTTTGCTTGACAAGCAGAACATAGTGTAGCTAAGTGACAAGATTTTGCCAGTCACAAAAACATCAACAGGAAACATCGGTGCACATTCCTCCATGTATCAGGTCCTTGGCTACAGTTCAGCATAACATCTTCCTGAGGTTGCTCCCTATATGATGCTGCAAATGTTAATGATTTCACCTCTGTGCTTTTAAAGTATTCACAATCACCTCTACCCTCGTTTAATTAGGTTTTCATCAAAGATGAACACTGATGTACCTCTTCATATTACCTCCCTGGGGCCTAATGGCCCTGATGATTCTTTCAGACAGCTGTAGCCTCACAATTTACTTTTTGGCGACATCCTTTTTGTTGGAATGAGTATATTGGGCATTTGGGCAATGCCAGCTTGCAAAGGGCTGGTGGCAGATGGAAAGAAATCTGCCCAGTACGCCTTCACCTCTACATGAGCAGAAAGTCATCAATTTCCTCCATTAAGGAGTTGTCACTCAGCCCACCCGGCTGGAAGACCATTTTTGATAGCCAGGCTGGCTGGTGGTAGACGATTCAGATACAAAGTGCACTTTAAAAGGAAGCTAAAACATCATTTGTAGGAAAATTGAAAATGCATAGCTTCAACCACAGCCAATTTTTTAATGGCTGTAATATTTTAAGTGATTATTTTTGCCACTTCAGATTGCTCCTTAGAGAGGCGAGGTTTTTTAATTAAAATCTAGGCAATGCAAACAGATGAGATATGAAGAGTACAGGAAAGAGAAATAGGATGAATAAAATTAATTAAAGTAGCATTGTCAGTAGAGCCATAAATTATACTGTGTCTTTCTGGGAATGAAATATATTGTACAGGAATTTCTAGATTCCAAGTCAGATATGTGATTGATTGATCATACCATCCTGTTCTGTTTGCTGTGCCTTTAATTCTGCCACAGTAACTTTTGTGCGCCAGTTTCAAGATTTTGACTTGGAGACTGCAGGATTATCCTGAAGGATAAAGACTTTTAGATGACAAAAATTCAGAGTACTAAGAGAAGGCTCTCTCTCAGGAGGCAAACTAAATTTCTATCATTTTCCACACATTCAATTTCTAGGTAATTTAATGCCAGTTTAAAAAGCCAAAAACTTGGCTAAGTATGCAGTCCAGGTGCAGAAAGGACCACAGTACACTTTTCCCTTTCAAAACAATAGACTGAGTAATGGTGAATGAATCTCGGATTGCTGAAAAAGTATGTTTTGTTTCATTGTCTTCTGTAATCATTAGGGGCTCACATTTTAAAAGGTCTGTACTATGAATCATAGAGATTCAATTTGTGGTTTATTTTGTGACAAGTGTATAATTATTTTGCAATAGTTACTGCAACTACAGAATAGCTTTGGTGACAGATCTGAGTTAGAATAATGAGGGGGAAATAACAGTGTAAGATTCCATAAGGTGATTAATAATCTTAACTTTGAGACTCAACTTGGCTTTCAGATGAGTATTCTCATGTAAGTCTCAGCAAGGACACTAGGCAAGACATTATTTTGAAGAAAAATGTCACTGAGTTTTTAACAGCCACATAGAGTAATTTATATTCCTTTAATTTACAACTAAAATTCGCTTATTAAACATTAAAAATAACTCCAGTTGGTAATTATATGTATCTGCCTTCTTCAGAGAAAAAAAAGTGAAATAAGTTAACCCAAGGGATTTATTTGGAAGTTATTTTCTTTGCTTTTAATAAAAAATTACTCACTTTTTCTATTCTATGGTCTATATTTAACATTGAAATTGGGCTGTCTTCCATTTTTTGCTAATGCTATTTCATGTTAATTATAGTACAAATTCACCACACGGAGAAACATAATATCATGAAGGCCCATTTCTCTTTGTGTAAAATGTACCTTTCATCCCCAAAGCACTTTATTAGTTTAACAAATTAGAACCCAGTTGTTTTATCCTACACTAATATGCAGCCACCTCTGGGGAGGAACATGACAGTTGTAGTGACGATAACCAAAGTGAGAAGAATTCCACCAAGCAGAGGGAATACAAGTAGACAGAATGCAATTGCCCAAGTTGGAAATGGTCCAGGGGACCACATTTAACATTCCTATTCTTAATGGAAAAAGACATGAGAACTTAAAGAAAAACACACACGTCCTGCTGAGCTCAGGTTTACTTTCAATGGAAAGACAGCACAGATATTCCTCACTTTAAAAAACAAATCTGTCTCAGCAAGATAATTGGTAAAGTAAATCTTACTTTCCCATTGCTTTTTGTTATATGGTCACAGGTACATTCCAACAGAAAATACAATTCCTCAGTGGATTTAACTGAAAGCTTAAACTTAACTGCATAGATGCAGCACTAGTTGGTGGCAATGATCTGCCTGAGAAGACAGGCTTACCACTGCAATAAATAATAATGCCCATGGGGCAGCATGATATCATGGAGAGAGAACTGGCCTTGAAATCAAGAAGACTTGAGTTCAAGTTCTGCTTCTGAAACACACTGGCTGTGTAACCTTGAACAAGTCATTCAATTTCTCAGTGCTCTAGACAGCTCTCTAAGATGAGAGGTACAATGGAGGAGCTGACCTGAATTAACAGAAGGAATTTTCTCATGAGGGAGTTCCCTGTCACAATGTATTCTAAGTCAAGTCCTCATACTAATACACAAGCAGGGTGGGATTCCCTATAAGTACCTCCATTTTCCTTGGGAATATTTTCAACATTCTGTCAACTCAGACTTTCCTTCCATCAGTGTTCCTTCATCTTATTTCTCTTCAGCCACTTCTCTTTGATTACATACTTGAAAAACATTTGAACTTTGCTCCTCTCTTTCTTTTCTATTATTATTTCAAATATTGGAATACCTAAAAGCTATATTTTTACATTTCACCACTGGGTGACCGCAGTAATTTGGGAGGTATGAAGGAAGTTCTGAAACTGTGCTCTTCCCAACAGGAAACTCTAGCTATTGAATTCAGAAAAGCCAATATCACCTTATCAATAAAACAGATCTCAGTCTCCCCTGTTAGAAGTTCTCTGTATCTGAGTGCCCATCGGAAGCGGAGCTCATTTCTGCCATGTGGGAGTAGGTAGGCAGTGGATATGACTAGACATTTGCTTTCTATTAGAATTTAGTTAGGGAAAAGTGGATGACAGAGAGAAATTAATAAGTTGTCAAGAATATTGTTTTAAGATATAGCTTTCATTTAAATCAATCAATCAGTAAGCATTTATTAAGCACCTACTATGTACCAGGCATGGTGCTAAGTACTGGGAATTCAAAAAGAAGCAAAAGACAGAGCCTGTCCTCAGGGTGCTAACAAGAGACAGCATGCAAACAGATATATACAAAGCAAGCTATATAGAGGATAAATATAGATATAGAGGAAATAATTAACAGAGGAAAGGCACTGGAATGAAGAGGGGTTGGGGATATTTGTAGGAGATGGGATTTTAGTTGGGACTTAAAGGAATATAGGGAGGTCAGTAATCTGAATGCAGGAGGGAGGGTATTCAAAGCTTGGAATCCGAGAGATGAAGTGACTTGTTTGTGGAATAGCCCAGAGGACAGTATCAGTGGGTAGAAAAGTATGAGGAGTAAGGTGTAAGGAGACTAGAAAGGTAAGAGGGGATTAAGTTATGAAGGGCTTTGAATGCCAAACAGAACATTTGGTATTTGTTGCTGGAAGCAATAGAAAGCCCATGGCAGTTTATTGAGTAGGAGGGTAAAGTGACTGGACCTGTGCTTTAGGAAAATCACTTTAGAGACTGAATGGAGAATGGACTGGAGTGGGGAAAGACTTGAGGCAGGCAGTTTCACAGGCAGATAACACAATAATCAAGCTGTGAAGTAATGACGGTGTATACTAGAATGGTGGAAGTGGTAGAAAAAAGAAAGGGGGCATTTTGGAGAGATGTCGCAAAGGTGAAACTGACAAGGGTGAGAGATACTGAAAAATCCTAGATGATTCCTAGGTCATAAGCCTGCCCTCTACAGTAATAGCAAAGGTAGAACACGGGGACATTTACAGGAGAAGATGAGTTCCATTTTGACATACTGAATTTAAGATGTCTATTGGACATTCAGTTCAAGATATGTGAAAGGCATTTGAAGATGTGAGATTGGAGGTCGGCAGAGAGATTGGAGGTCAGCAGAGAGATTGGGGCAAGATTTGAGAAACAGCAGCACAGAGATGGTAATTAAACCCATGGAAGCTGATGAAATCACCAAGTGAAGCAATATGGAGAGAGAAAAGAAGATGTGTTCAGCAAAGTTTGTTATAAAGCTCACATTTTTAGTGAATTCTATTTTCTCATTAATTTCCATTAAAAACATAGCAGATACCCTCCACTAAGAGGCAGAAGATGAGATGGTAAATTTTCACATATTTAAAAAAAGATGTTGGTTAATAAATAAATAAAAGGTAACCTAGTAAGGGAAAAAATATTTTTCTGGGAGTGGGAAAAGAAATCCTGCAAGGGAAAAATCATTTCTGGGGAGTTGGGTAGATAAGTCTATGGCAATAGCTTTCGTAATCACCATTTTAGTATGTTTTTTTAAAAGTGAACCAGTAAAGGTGTTGCTGTCCTTTTGAGTATCTGTGTTACCAGAAAGGTAACTGTTCTTAAAAGACTCCTCAATTTGATTTCTTATTTCATTCACCTCAGATTTCTTTAATACTTTTAACTTTTTATTCAAAGTATAGTTTTTACAACTTTTTTTTACATTTTTTCTGATACTTGAACTTAATGTGCACCCATTTGATAGTCTATCCACATCCTCTACCTCCCTCCCCCAGTAACACATAATCAATTTGTTTCAGCATACTTAGGAAGCAATAGGAGCAGGTTATCTTAAACTGGAACCTGTGAACCTTAAAAATTTTTTCTGATAACTATCTCAAGATAGTTGGTTTTCCTTGTAATCCTATGTATTTTATTTTGTGCATTTAATACCATTATTCTGAGAAGTCTACATTTGATCTTCAGCAAATTTCCAAAACTTCAAAACAAAATGAGATAAGAACTCTTGGAAGAGAAAATATGATGAAAAGTTCCAGTTACTGTTGGGATGGGAAGTACCCTACCCATCTCCCAGGGTACATATTTTGCAACTGCTTAATGTCTATTAACAGTCAGAATACTGTCTCAATGTCTATTGTCCTCGCTTGTGAGGCAGCTGCACCATGATGGAAAGAGCAGTGGATTTTGAGTACAAGAATCTAGGTTCAAAACTTAACTCTCCTATTTGCTAGCTGTGTGAATATAGAAAAAAATTTCAAATCTCTGAGCCTTAATTGCTTTATCTATAAAAGATGGGTAATAAAAACTGCAAATTCTACATGACAGGGTTATTACTGGGTCAACTGAGGGAATGTACCTTAAAACATTTTGTTGTTCAGTCATTTTTCAGTTGTGTCCAATTTTCTGTGACCTCATTTGGGCTTTTCTTGGCAGAGATACTGGATTGGTTTGTCATTTCCTTCTCCAGCTCACTTTACAGATGAGAAAACTGAGGCAAAGTGTCTTCCCCAGGGTCACATAGTTAGGAAGTGTCTGAAGCCAGATTTGAATTCAGGAAGAAGAGTTTTCCTGACTCCAGGACCAGCACTCTTTCCACTGTTACCAGTAAATAAGCTATAACTAATTATTTTTTTAAATCTTTACTAAGGGCTTTGATGTTTGTTGGATCTTGGATTATTGTTGGATAGTGAGCCATAACCCATAAGAAAAAGGGTATCACAACAGGAGCTGAGAAAAGATGATAACAAGAAACTTTCAAATTCTATAAATTCAGGAAGTCTTATTTCTT